>CM076412.1:17068754-17401967 GCA_038363315.1 Mugilogobius chulae | reverse complement strand
GTGGCATGAATACAAATATTAAAGTTTAATTGCTCACTCTTACAGGATGGCAAAATAAGAACAATTGGAAAAATAAAAAATCCTCTTGTGTATGCAGTACCTTGTCTGTGTCGAGGGAGTCCATAGTGGAATAGTTGGAGCCTGAGATTGGCGAGTGGCTGCTCCTGGACACTGGCTCTGGGGTGATGGTTCTGGAGTGGGTCGGCTCCATCAGGACTCTGGGGGAGGGTTTGGCCGGGTGCAGGTCCAGGGCGGAGGTGTTGAGTGCGCTGAGTTCAGACAGATGAGACTCCAGCACCGAAGTGTGGAGATGCTCTGGGAATCTGTCACAGTCCAGTCTCCTCAGCACCTCCGGAGAGCTCAGGGAGATGTCGCCGTGAGAAGACGAGATCACCTCCTCGAACTGTGTGTGAGAGGAATCTGGAAAGCACAACACGAATCTCAGTCTAATTGTGAATGAATGCTTTATTTCTATATCACATGTACCCCCTCACTCAGTGAAAGCAGCAGCCCTGGAGCAATTCAGCAGAAGAGATTCAACTAAAAACCTGCCATCTCAACCTCCGATCGCTGGTTGGAGGGGAAACCGGTGTAACTCGGGAGAAACAGGGCCAGGGCCGTGCGGAAGTCAAACCCACAACCTTCTTAATGTGAGGCGTCTGTCACTGTCTCGCCATTTATGACTTTTTGATGGGCTGAGGTTACTTGTTTTTTGTTTTTTGTTTTTTTCAAAGACGGGTTGCTTGTTTCTCTGGCAAAACAGTAGAGCTGTGCAATTATTTAAAGTTTAATTTCAACTAGTATTATTGCTGTAATTGTTAACAAGAATTGTGTAATAATCACGTAATCATGATTCTTGACCGTGATTTAAGTCTGTTCATAAGCGCCCATTTATTTCCTTCATTTGGAAAATAGGTGTTTTTTTTACAATTATGTAAAACATTTACAACTGTTTATTTCTGTGAGACCTGTCACATAGTTAATTTTATCTCTTCACTTGTTACATTTTAAAAGCACTAACGCTCTGCAGTCTCTCTAAGCAAAGAATTGTTTGAATATTGTGATTTATTATTGTTTTCATCATAATCGAGCAGCTCAATAACAAAGATCAGCCTTCATCTTGCTCTGAGTGAGTGACAGATGGATTTAGCCAATCACAGTGAAGTCGGAACTTTTTGAAAAAGCAGAAAGCCTCAAAGGCAATAAGAAAATAGTCAACAACATGGATGTTAAACACAACTGGAGCTGGGGCCAAATGGATCGGAGTCAAGAGCTAGTTAAGGGCCGTAGTTTGAAATATAAGTCCTTCTGTGATATATATAAATATTCAAAAATGGTAGTTGGGCTTTATAAAGCTAATATAACATATTTACTGTATGTACATATTTGTATTGTAACCCATATTTATATATAATTTAAAGAAAATTTGTGACAAATTGTTTGCAATTTGCTGCATTCCAGTGCATTTGATGTTTTATAGAGGGATTTTCAGTTCACGTCACTTTTCGCCCTACTTTGCATGCTCTATGCAGAAAGAGTCGCTCTCCATATGCTTATCTGGGGAAACGTCTTTGAATAAAACAACGAAAAGGGACAAGAGCAGCTGTTTCGATCAAGTATGAATCGGTCTGACAAACGTCTGTCTCTTGAGACAGTGTTATTCTTGCCGTTTTCTCACTCACCTGAAGGTAACATTTAAGCATAAATTTGGTTTCGCAATGTGATAAACTCTTGCAGTTAGCTGATAACACTACTTTTTCGACTTGTTTCCACTGTTTGTGTCTATGAGCAGCAGCTCTTTCTGCATAATGGGTGCGCACACATCGCCTGTGTTGATAAACAAAAAATCCCTCTATAGTCACATCTCAGAAAAATAGGCCTTTATATTTTTATAGGTTTATTATCCATTCTGGTCTAATCATCTTAAGGGCCACCTTTAACACCTCAAGTCTACAAGAATTGGTTACAAGAAAATCAAGATGCTAATTTGTTGCCATATCGCCCATAGTTCATTACTACTATTTTCTATACTCTGATGCATCTTCGTGTCTAGTCAGAATTTTTGCCACTATCCTTTAACAAAAGACGTGCAGCATTCAGTGCAAAGTCAAAGCCTTCATCTTAACCATTTGTATACATGGCCTTCCCATAAAATTCACTGTCTAGTTTACAAAATAAGTGTCCACTCTAGATAAGCTTCCTACCCTTCTGTGTTTGTTGATGCGGCGGTGCGTCATGCTGATAACGCAGTCTGAGTGTTTGGAGCTCTCTGCGATGGAGGTTGAGTTCCTCTTCCTGTGCGGCCAAGTCCTCCTGCAGGCCCTGGAGCTCTGATTTCAGCTGCCGGTTCTGGCTCTCCAATTCAGCCAACTCCTGCTCCTTGTGCTGACAAAAGCGACAAAACTCTGCTTTAGCATCAACTGTCACAAAAATAGTCTGATATACAGTAGCTACCTCTGCCTCTCTCTGGAGTTCTTCTGCTTTTTCTGCGGATTCTTCGAGGTTTTGTTTGACAGCGTTTAGCTCCTTGGACAGCGCTTGATGCTCCACTTCTTTCTCCTTTAACACAGCATCAGCCTTGGCCAAAGTTTGTTCAGCTTGAATCTGCAAGAAATATAAACAAGCAGAACCATTAGCAAGATTGTAAACTTGTTAGACATGCAAACATTAGCTCTTATTCTGTGCGATTGTCTATGAGTTCCACCACTTTATCACTCAGCTGCATACCAAAAAGCAGTTAAACCCCACATCTTCTGCTTACCTTGTCCTCCCACAAGAAAGGCAATGGTTCACTTCAAACTGAGCAGAAAGTCTGGCTAAAAACACACAAAGCTACCCGCTGCTCTCCTTCCTCATTTTGAAACAACTTCCTTTGTAAGTGTGCCGTTTAAAAGGCAGCAGCGGTGACGTGGTACAGCTGTAACTACATCCAGATGTGCTCCGCCCACACTCTCTCTAAACGGACCGGGGCCTTCGAGGAAAAGTTGTGAGCTCATCTGCATGTTGGATACTCTGATCACTGAGCAACTTTTGTTATTTATTAGATATTTTTAGGCAGCAGAGAAGGCCTTGCAGGCCCTGACGGTCCCACTGCCTCAATCCCACGCCACGTCTTCCGATGAGGGAGAGACTGAGGACTCAGTGGGAGGCTCACCCATCACCCAAGCTGAAGTCACTGAGGTTGTTGACAGCTCCTGGGTGGCAAGGCTCCGGGTGTGGATGAGATCCGTCCTGAGTATCTCAAGTCTCTGGATGCTGACACGTCTCTGCAACATCGTGTGGCAACTGGGACAGTACCTCTGGATTGGCAAACCGGGGTGGTGGTCCCTCTGTTTAAAGGTGCTTTCAGACCGAACGCGACCACGCGAACACTTCAATGCTATGTCTATGTATAGGCGCGATTTCGCGCGCCCAGAGCGGAGCGGAGAGTCTACTACGACCGCGCGAGCGTCTACTACGACCGGCGCAAGCGTTTAAAGGCCCGTGCAGGCAGGACGCAATCTGTCGCTGTACTTTCGTCCGGTGGAGCGAGAAGACCCGCAATTAATGAGGAAGTGGGCGGGGACAGCTGCCGTGAATATTATTCTGAATGAACTCGGTGCTTGTTGTGTAAGTGATCATGGACAAGAGAAGTAATCCTCTTGGGATAAAACACCACTGTCTCTTAACTAGAATAAGCCTTAATTGTTTTCTCCATTCGCGTCGCTCCAGTGAAAAGAGATTCAGCTGGAGCAAGTGCGGCTGCTCTTCGCAAAGCTTTCATTTCGTTGCTCTGATTGGCGGGACATCAGGACTCTCCTCCGCTGACAGACACAGACACATGAATGGATTTCAGGAGATGAGTCTCATCGATCGTCTCCTGCCTGCACGGGCCATTAGGGCGGACAGACGGGCGTCCGTGCGCAGGCAAAGTGACTGTGGTTCAAAACGATCACATCTACGGCTTTAATAATAATCTTCATTAATTATTCTAACCAAAAGCTGCACAAATATAAAAAGCAAAGACTCACCATGTGGCTCCACAAAAGAAAAGGACGATCGTATTTAGAAACTTTAGTCCAGTGATTCTTCTCGTTTGTGCATATCCTGTGCTGTCAATGTCTATAATTCATATAATTCCTTGATTCTGGCAAAAACTAGCGGCTATTTTGGCCAAATAAACTTTATATCCACAGCAGAATAAACGCGATGTCCGAGACAAAAATAACCTGTTGATTTGACACAACCAGAATTATATCCTGTCACGTCGACCCCCAAGTCAGCGAGCCATGATGGCGCATGTGTATAGCGGAGGGTTAGGGCGCGGGAGCCCGGGTTCAAGCCCCGGTGGAGTTTATTGTTTTTTTTCTGCACTTAAGCAACATGAAATGAAAATATAGTGCTTGTTTTGTGTTTTATAACGATAATACAATGTGCCTTTTAAAAAGTAGAATTCTTAAAGTAATCATTTGAAAATCTACTACAGATACAAGTTTTCAACAAGTGTCTGGGGTCGAACTCACGCACCGCGGGCTCTTCACACCAAGTTCAATGCGTTATCCACTCGACCACTTGACATCAGACTTGTACTGTATTCTAAATAGAGAGTCAAGATGCCGTGGCTGCATGAACACGCTGCGGTTTGAAAGCTGCAAGTTGGTCGCGCGAGAAACGCGACTAATTTCGAATATATAAGCGGCCACCGCGGGGCGTCTGGCGCGAATTGACGCCTCTGGTCTGAAAGCACCTTTAGAAGGGGGACCGGAGGGTGTGTTCCAATTACAGAGGGATCACACTCCTCAGCCGCCCCGGTAAGGTCTACTCCAGGGTACTGGAGAGGAGACTTCGACCGATAGTCGAACCTCGGATTCAAGAGGAGCAGTGCGGTTTTCGTCCGGCCGTGGAACACTGGACCAGCTCTATGTTCTCCATCGGGTGCATGAGGGTTCATGGGAGTTTGCCCAACCAGTCACATGTGCTTTGTGGATTTGGAGAAGGCATTCAACCGTGTCCCTTGTGCTGTCCTGCGGGGAGTGCTCCAAGAGTATCAGGTCCGGGGCCCTTTGCTCAGGGCGGTCCGATCCTGTACGACCAGAGCAGGAGCTGTGTACGCATTCCCGGCAGTAAGTCAGACCTGTTCCCAGTGCATGTTGGACTCCACCAGGGCTGCCCTTTGTCACCAGTTCTGTTCATTGTGTTTATGGACAGATTTCTAGGCGCAGTCAGGGCCCGGAGGGTGTCCGGTTTGGTGACCACAGGATTTCAACTCTGCTGTTTGCAGATGATGTTTTTCTGATGGCTTCTTCAAACCAGGACCTGCACAAGCACTGGGACAGTTTGCAGCCGAGTGTGAGCGGCTGGGATGAAGATCAGCTCCTCTAAATCCGAGGCCATGGTTCTCGACCGGAAAAAGGTGCCTTGCCCTCTCCAGGTGGGTGGGGAGTTCAAGTATCTCGGGGTCTTGTTCACGAGTGAGGAAGGATGGAGCGTGAGACTGACAGGCGGATCGGTGCAGTGTCTGCAGTTATGCAGTCGCTGTATCGAACCGTTGTGGTGAAGAAGGAGCTTAGTCGAAGGCAAAGCTCTCGATTTACCGGTCAATCTTTGTTCCAACCCCCACCTATGGTCATGAGCTTTGGGTAATGACCGAAAGGACAAGATCGCGGATACAAGCGGTCGAAATGAGTTTCCTCCGCAGAGTGGCTGGGCGCTCCTTAGAGATAGGGTGAGAAGCTCAGTCACACGAGAGGAACTCTGAGTAGAGCCGCTGCTCCTCCACATCGAGAGGAGCCAGCTGAGGTGGCTCGGGCATCTGTTTCAGATGCCTCCTGGACGCCTCCCTGGTGTGGTGTTTCGGGCATGTCCCACTGGGAGGAGGCCAAGGGACACGCTGGAGGGACTATGTCTCTCGACTGTCTGGGAATGCCTCGGGTTCCTCCCGGAAGAGCTGGAGGAGGTGTGTGAGGACAGGGAAGTCTGGGCATCCTTGCTCAGACTGCTGCCCCCGCGACCCGACCCCAGATAAAGTGGAAGAAAATGGATGGATGGATTTTCTGGCCATTATTTAGTATAACCAGGGCTGGGCAAATTGGGGAACTAATTAATCAAAATTTTGTTCCACCATATGTTAAATTGCGTTTACAAAAAACATTACAAAAGGCTTTTGGTAATAATTTCTGGAATAAAAACTAATCTGTAATAACACAGAAAACAATCACATTTCTTCTTCCAAAGTCTGGCTTCATCACGTTTTCACTGACAAAAGATTAGCTGTGGTTTCCTGGAAAATCCAGACGATATATAAAACCTTGTTCTACTTTTGAATTTCAATGGGCGTGATTAATTAGCCAATCAGGAAACACAGCATCTCCTGTATGAAAACCAACATGGTTGCTTTTGACAAAAAACAAAACAAAATGGAAAATATGGAAAAAAATATCACGTGCAACTGAAAAACATTGCAGATTTCGGTAACACTTTAGAATAACTACAGAATAATTAGGCTTAGTAAATCTTTTATTACACCTTAATAAAGACTTATTTTATCATGAACAAATTATTAATTACTAGATGTAAAAGTTTATTAATGCTTAGTAACTGTTTAATTACTCAGAATCCTGCCCCCTAACCCTAAATCCTAACCTTAGCTCCTTAGTTAAGTAGTTACTAAGCATTAATAAACTTTTTCATTCATTAATTTACATTAGTTCATGATAATTAAGGCTTTATTTATGCTCATTAATGGTTTACTAAGGCCAACTAGGGTGTAGTTAATATAAAGTGGTACCCAGATTTCTGCTCAAACAATGAGCGAAGCAAAAAACAATTTAATGTGACGTAAATGAAATTGGGGTGAGATTTAGGTTATTAATTTGACGCGACTGGGTTGCGATCTCTCAGTCTCTCTATTAATTGGACATCTTTAAGAATAATGTCTCACCAAACAAAATTTATTAATTACTTAATTGCATAGTCTCCTTAAGAGTCTTTCACACCAAGCCGAGGGTCGCCCGTCTGAACCGGTTTGGCAACTTCTGCCGACAAGCGGCTCACGTGTTTGGTGTGAATGCGCTATCGTGGGTCAAAGGAGCACGTCGCGGAGGCTAGGTTTTGAAGACTTGATTGTAAAGTCGGAATCCCCAGCGGTCGCTAGTTGCCGCATATGCGGCTGTTTGATTGGCCTGTGGCCAGCAAATCAGTGCGCAAGAAAATAGTGCGGAAAACCCAAAATGATACTTAAGGAAAAACAGTATTTACCCAAGCATAGATTGGGTAAATTGGAGGAGTACCAGCTGTAGTACGAAGGCTGGACTGTCGCGGGAAATGGAAGTTGAGCCTAATCCGTGAGGCAAGATAAAAATTTGTTTGCCACAGAGTTTGACAACTACTCGCGCGCAACTTCTGTTTGTCTTTTTCGTCAAGCGTTACATCACGCACATGCTCAATCGGCATTTGTTCGCAGACTATTGAATGTTGGGATCGTGTTTGTGTGAAGGCTTTTCACAGCGATGCGCCCCAAAGAGACTAGAACAGACGGTGCGTCGCTTCTCTCTACCGACAACAACTGGGAGTTGTGTTGATGTGAAAGACCCCTTTAGTCTTTCAGTTCACGTGTGAATTACAAACTAATTAATTGTTAACCACTGTTTTGAACTGCTCCATCATGTTTGCTCATTGCTGTTGCAAAGTCTTTGCTTTTGTTAAGCCTAAAAAACATGCAACTCTGGTATACCATCATACCATGGTAGTTTGGTCACGGTTATTATAATGCGGACGTTTCATACTGTCCCATCCCTAGTCTGTCTCTGACTTAAATTCATTTATGAGTATAGTCTCTATCTCTGACTTAATCTGTTCAATGGGTCTGATCTCCATCTCTGATTTAATCTCCTCTATGGCCTGGTCTCTGTTTCTGACTCATTCTCCTCTTGAGGTCTGTTCTCTGACTCGATTTCCTCAAAGGATCTGTTCTCTGACTCGATCTCCTCAAAGGATCTGTTCTCTGACTCGATCTGCTCAAAGGATCTGTCTCTGACTGATCTCCTTAAAGGGTCGTTATCAGAATCTGAGTCCATCCCGTCTATGGGCCAGAACTCTGTCTCGGACTTGATCTCCTGAGGAGTTGGACTGTTGGATCGTGATGAAAAATGTTCTTCTTCAGGTGTAGTGTGCATTTGCATGTGTGTCTTTAGTTTGCACAAGCGGCCGATGACTCTCCCACAGACTGAACAGCTGTAAGGCAGTCTCCAGAGTAATCTCGTTTTTCGGTTTCTCTATGTGAGTTTTCATGTGTCTGTTGAGATCCCACTTGAACACAAAGTTTCTGTCACAGATTAAACAAGTCATTTGTTCATGAGCTTCACGTGGAGATTAAAATAATCAACTCGGGCAAATCTTTTCTTACAAACTGAACAACGGTAAGGCCTCTCCCCACTGTGTGTAATCATATGTGCATTGAGCTTATCCTTTTGAGCAAATGCTTTTGGCAGACTGTACAGCTGTGGGGCTTTCACCAGTGTGGGTCATTATGTGCTTTTTCAGGGCTGTTTGCTTCTAAATACTTTCTCACAAGTTGAACATTTGTAAGGTTTTTCTCCTGTGTGGGTTCTTGAGTGTCGTTTGAGGCAGATCTCTCAGCAAATGTTTTCTCACAGAATGAGCAGCTGTAAGGCTTTCTCCTGTGTGGATTCTAATGTGTCTTCTCAGAGTTGTGGCGTCCGTAAATGTTTTCTCACATATGAACACCTATGAGGTCTCTCTCCTGTGTGAGTTTTTATATGTGCACGAAGAGTGGCCCTTTGGGCAAATGTTTTCTCACAAACTGTACAACTGAAAGGTTTTTCTCCAGTGTGAACTCTGTTGTGCCTTTTTAATTGTCGTCTAGATGTAAATCTTTTCTCACAAACAGGGCACTCATATTTCTTTTCTCCTTCCACTTGTATGACTTTTGTCTTGGCTGGTTTGACGTGGTATTCATCAGCCTCTTTCTCCTGCTGAGCAATTGGGCTGGATGGAGGTTCCCAGTCTTCATCATTGTCAGGTTCAGAATAACTTTCACTCTCTGATTGTAAAAGTTGATCTGGGTCCAAGCCGGTGTCTGCTCCTGCCTCTTCTTCAGTCAGTTCTTGTTGAAGCAGTGTGGACAGGTCTTCACTCTCCACGCACTCAGCAGTGAGCTCTGGGAGCTGTTCGTCCAGTTTGAGCCACTGTTCCTCTGGTTCCTCATTAGTCTGCTGAGTCTCTGGGACTTCCTCATTCACACAGGGCTCAGAACTGAACCAGTTCATTTGAACACCTGTAAAATAGAGAAAGCAGGATTAACACATGGGATCATGTCATGTGGAATTTTTTTCAGCCATTACAAATACCTAAGTATATGTCTTGAGAATTAGCTTTTCATTTGTGGTGGAACTGTAACAATGAGAACACATTAAATGTTTCTCCTGTCACCATAATAAAAATGACTTATGATTGTGGGAAGACACATAAACAAAAACAAATACAAACAAAATATAAGTTAGCAGAATGGTGATGTGCTCATAGCAGGTTATCTGCAGACACCAAGCTATATCAATGTTTATGATTTAAGAGAAAATATCACGATACATTTATAGTAAATATAGAAAGATTATTTGTTCATCAACACAGAGGATGCACACACAGCCTGACAACAGAAGAGCTCTGGCTGCCTGTCACAAGTTGCGCTGTAGTCAGCAAATACAAGAGTTTATCACTGTCCGAAAACAAAGGTTGTCTTGTCAAATCAACATTTGTGAATGAAATTCGTCCTTATGGCTCATACACGTTACATACATGAGTGTGAAGACTGTCCCAAGCTTCACTAGCCAGACGTACATTCATACCAGTTTAAAACAGCTAGCCTCTCGGCCCAAATATTGCGCTCATATAAAAAATAAATAAATTTTTAAAAATCGCCAAAGCCTGGTTTACATTTAAAATCTACTGTGGACACGTGTCATGACTGTTCAGTGGAACAGCACGCCCTAAACCATCCATTAGTCGATTTTACTGACTAACATCAGACTGAAACAATCCAGTAGCTCAAAACTTAAAAGCTATTAAATAGCCTGTTTTATGACTTTTCAACAGTGACTTTCTCAATTAGGTTCCTGCTCCAAAGATTTGCAGAAAATGATATGTGGGGGTCTGAGGGTTCTCTTCGAGGAAAAAAAAAACAGATCTAATTTCCCGCAATTCAGGCTATACTTAGCTAACAAAAACCCTACTTACTCTACCTTCTATGGGGCCTGAGACTGCAGGTTTGCATTAGATCCCTCTGACCGGTTCACTTTGGAGTGGTTTGGGCCACTAATGTTAACTGCTGGTGTGTTTCTACTGGGTCCCTGCTTGAGCGGTCTGTTCACTGACTGCTACATGAGCTGGCGTCACTCTCACATTACACAAAATCTACATCGTATCTAAATTATACTTTTTCTTTGGTGGCTTGTCACAGGATTTAGGCAGTATTGGGCATAGACATATAATTTAATGTCTATGGTATTAGGTAGGAGTATTCTTTTCTGTTTCTATCTGCTTCCTTCTGTCTGGTTTACAACTAAGCCTGAGTTCTCTCTTGTCCAATCATCGTGCTTGGTGAGCTGTGAGAGGGCCTCCTCCGCTCTGAAAGTAGTACCCTCAGTGGCTCACTTTGAATACATAAAATGGGGCATATGGGGCGCTTTGAGCTGCACAGAGCCTATGAAAACACCTTCTGGCTCAGCCTCGACCTGGACAGTGAAAGATGCCTCCGAAAACATTCCAGTTTTTAGCGCAGACGCTTACGTGTTATGGTTCTTTTCTGACAAACACATTGTGTGTTTCCTCGTTGGACTTCGTACTATGGAACCTGTTTCATCAGCAGTTTTGCTCATAACTCCACTAATATACAACGGATTGCCTAAAAATATGACTGACTAAAAGCTTTAACAGTGTAGAGCATCATTTTGGATTCTAAACTGTTCCTACAAATTTTAGTTTCCTACTGTTGACTTGACAAACTAATAACTCTCCAAAGGGAGCATGGATTTATTAGTGAAAGTAAACACAGCTTATTTAATATAATACCTACTCACCGTGCTGTCTTCTTGTCACTCAGATAGATAATCCGATAAATATGAAGGTCCAAACGTGCAAACTGTTTTATCCTGGCAAGTAACATAAAATGAGGCTATTACAAGTCTTCTGTCAACTGTCCATCTTTCTCCAAAACAATCTTCTGGTTCTTCCTCTGATGATCTTGATGCATTGTCCAGAAAATTTGATACATTTTATAGTCTAAAGACCAATGCACACTGGAAACTCTGCCCTGCGATGCCTGCATTATTTTCTCTGAGATTTTACACACTGGACATGCACCTGCTCACAGCAGCGCTCGACTCTGTTTTGATTCTACATGTTGATTTAAGATGCAACGCTGCACCTGAAAATGTCTCTGCTGGCACCCATAGTGTCTTCATCCATGATTTAAAAAACACATTAGTTAGTGGTTTGTACCAAATACTGTGTAAGCACTATGTAACTTTTAGACTAAAAATATGCTTGAATAAAAGCATATTTTGGTCATTTAGATTTTGTTGCTGCTCTAAACAAACTGTTACAATCACATCTTTATTTTGAGGGTGTTTTACCTCCAGAAATATACACAGATCATGTTTAAGCAATGTTTTTTTTCCCTTTGGCAGCTGTACTGGTACTGGTGAAATTTTACTTTTACTTCTGAAGTTGTTCAATACTTTCTACATTATAAAAACAGGCTGGTTGCTTCACATCATTTCAAGAGGCATCTGGCTGCAGACGTCCATCAAGAGGACCCCACGTGACTTACCTCCATCCAGAGGTCCCTAAGGCTCAGATGTTATGTCCGCAACCCATAAGTGGGTCGTGGACATCTATCGAGTGGGTCGCAAAAGACTTTACAAAAATAAAATACAAATTTATAACCGTCTACATTTGTCTTATAACAGTGGAGTAATGCGGCGTTTTTATTTTGAAGAACAACGTGAGCGGCGTGGCGTGACGTTGCCATAGCAAGATCTGATTGGCGGGTGACTTCCCAGCTCTTCCTGCAGGTGCACGCTGTGGAGGCGGGGCAAACCAGAGGCATGCGTTATGATAGCCTAAATGTGTGGGAAACAGGTTAAATGGTAATAAATCAGTCCATTGTGGTCGGTCTACTGTGATAAACTGCCGAACACCGCGTATGATTAAGCCTATGTAGCTTGTCAGTGCGGGAGAGGGAAAGTGGACGCAGCTCTACGAGGCAGCGACAGGAGCCGTGCGAGGGCCGAGGAGAGGCGGCATATGTGCTGAAGACGGACCCGGAGCGCGAGACGAAAACGCAGATCGCCTGATTCAAACACGGCGAGGACCAAGGACCAGCGAGGGACTTCTACAGCTGGACACAAACACGAGGACAGCTACGCGGGCGCAGACACTTGAGAGCAGTCCTGCGCATTTACGATGGAATAATACTTGTTGTGAACGCACGAATTTCAATGGATTACACAAAATCGTCAACACCCAGTTTCTGTGCGTGTCTCCTCCTCTACATTGCAGGTAAGACACGGGACACTGTATTGCTGTGGCTGGCTTAGGCTTCTTTGAGAGAATGAAAGGTGATTAGACTGAAAGACACAACGCCAGAACAATTTAAACTGTTCAGAGAAAGGTAATTAGGAACAAAAAAGGAATAAGTCAGGGTTCATATTTGGTTTAAACGGAATATGAGCATATTCGTTTTTTGCAGGTGTTTACATGGCCGTGCGCAATCGAGTTATTGCTAATATTCCGTTTCTAAAAGGTTTATTAGCTGCTGTATACGCACTGACAGTCTTCTGGTACAGGTCAAGTCAAAGCAAAGAAATAGACTGGATGTTGAACATGAATTGAGAATATATAGATATAGATGCAATTGTAAAATCCAAAGCAAGACCACGATTGTCACATTAGTTGTATGTGACACACCTTTTATATTGTCTGTATTCCGTTGGTGTTGCAGATTTTGTTTGTATTTGGCATACAGGCGGCTGATTTACCATTTGTACATGGACAGCAATCAAAAATACATGTTTTCAGAAAGAAATTTTTGTGGTGGGTGGCAACTTGACGAGTGATTTGTTTGGTGGGTCCCAGAGTGGCACAAATTGGGAACCACTGTACTATGGTACAGTATGTGGCGCTATGCGCCTAAAACAGTATTTGTGAGCTGCTATAACGTTGAAGAAATCAAAGAGGAGCCTGGATGTTGTTTATTGTCGCAGTGCGTTAACAAACCATGAATATATTATAGCCTACTTCATGTAAACAACACAGTACAAGAATCCGGAGGCACAGGAGAGCTGGTTGGATCAGAGACTGAGTGTGTAGTGGGATTGTCCTCAACACAAAATTCTCAGGTTTGATACCCGCACCCCGCAAGTCCAGTCCACAATGAGACGAACTTCTTTGTAAAAGTGCTACAAAGGACAAGTGAGCTGGTTGTCATGTTAATTAGTATTAGCTATTTTTTTTTTATCTTAACCTTCACCCAAACTTTTTTCCTAACATTACCCATTACCTTTTCCTACGTCTCCTAAACTTAATACCGGCCCGACTATCTAGCATAAGACCGCCCTAAGCCCAGCTATTACTTATATATAACTATAACTTTTTGTGTCTATATTGTTGGTTTATCACTTTCACGTCCGGTGAAAGTTATTGGATGTCTTAGAAACTGTACTTGATCCAGCAAAAGGACAAAAGTCTTCTCTTGCTGCAGTTTCAAGCATCTTAAAATTAGGTTTGTTTTGCTTTACTTCCTCTGGATGGAGGGTCCTCCTCGTGGAGGTCTGCAGCCAGACACTCGTGATAATTTAAAACTTTTTTCAGCTTGAAGCAAGAACACACCAGAGCTTTGTTCCAGTGAGCAAATTAAAATTGTCTTATGAATGTCTTTATTTGTAAAGCACTTCACAGTGAGATGGTTTATACAGAACCCCCAGTAAGAGCCTCAACTTGAATCTAATATGGCAACTCCCCATTTAGCAATGAGCCGAGAGGCATTCGGCCTGCCGAAATTAGAAGAAAACTCCATTTTTTGGGGCAACTCCCCTTTTGTTTACTTCTGTATGAGGGACAGTCGACTTGTTTTTTTTGTAAACATAGCTACATTTAGCATGTTTTTAACGCTCTAAATCATGTAAAAGCTTCAAAGCTTGTGTTTCTGTCAGTAAAGACCAGTTCATTGTCACGGAGTCTTATTTGGCACATTTTTAGACACTTTTCTCATTACCAAGCGTTGCAAGTAGCATCAGGACTGAGCTATATGGCTATTGCACTTCGACCACTAAAACCTGGAGCTCACGCGCACAGATCAGAGCCCAGAGCGCGAGGGACTGACGCAAGTACGTACCCGCTTTAGTTTCGGTCTCTAGATCCTCCGTCATTTTTTCAAATCTTTGACTTTGTGCCTTTTTACGCCGCGTCACCGGAGTCACGGCAGATTTCCGCAGATTCTTGTGTCACGTATTTGGTCACGTGTGCTTCCGCCGTGACAGAGCTGCTCAGAGCTCACAGCGCCTCCTCGCGGCCTGTGGATGTGCTCACAGGCCTGTCTGCTCTGCTGATGTAACCTGATGTCTTGGATCTATTATCAGGGGTTGTACAGATTTTAACTTCAGGATTTCCATATTTTTTCCATGACTTTTCCAAAACAATTCCCAACTTTTCCATGACCTTGCTTAACATTAACATACTTTTCAGTCAAGCATAGTCTTTCATTGACTGATTAAGACCAAAACAAAGATTTTACAAATGTTTAGACATTAAAAAAAGAAAAATGTTGAATTCAAACTATAAAATACTTAAAAAAAAAAAAATACTGAATTTGAAAGTTTTAAACAAAAAAGTAAAATCTTTCAGTTTGTTAAAGTAACTGGTTTTTCCTCATCTTGACAAATGTATTTTTTATTCAATTGTATTCAGTCTTTTCAAAAACAAAACAAAACTTGCTTTAAGTAATGATTTTATGAACATAAATGACTCAGATGTTTATTAATTTTGTATTTTACTTAGGGGTGTCTAATTAGTGCATTAATTGAGATTAATTAATTACAGACATATTAATCAAGTTAATTTTTTAATCGCATTAATCTATTTTGAAATCTTTAACTTCGTTGTTTCCATATGTGAGCTGTAAAGTGACATAAGGTTTGTTCAACTTGACAACTTTGCAACAAAAGACTTCCTAAAGTCTTCATTTATTGCAATATATTAATATTTCCATCTGCAACAATAATGTAATTGATTAAATAAAAACAAACAAAAACACTTAAGTGAGTGTTTTTCTCAGCAATTTTTAGGTGAGATTAAAAATAGATTAATTAGATTAATTAATTACAGATCATAATTAAATAATCTCTTCAATTTTTAATCGCTTGACAGCACTAATAGCACTATATATAGATATATATATATATATATATATATTATATATATATATTATATATATTATATATAATACATTTTTTGGCTCAAGTTTTTTATATTTGCACCAAACCACAATTTTTAATGACAAAGGCTTTGTTATCCAAATACCAGATAATTGACGATCCGACTTTGTTATTGCCCTGCCCTACCAGCGGGATTGTGTCAGAAAAAAACCCCAACCCTTTTTTTTCCCAAAACATTTTCAAAACCCTTAGAATTCCAAAACTTTTCCAGGGCCTGGAAATTAGAATAGAATTTTCAATGACTTTTACAGGTTTTCTATGACTGTACGAACCCTGAGAGTCATTTTTAGGGCTGCTCAAATACAGATAAAATTTTAATCACGATTACACATTGAAATCACAATTATTCAGCAGCTTTGAGCATCTTTGAGCTGAAGGAGACAAGTTCTGCTGATAATTGTTTTGTACAAAACACAATACCATTCGTGAGCAATTTTTCCACGTAAGGACAAACGCGCGTAGAGTTAACCTAAGAGTTTGTACGTACACTATATTACCAAAAGTATTGGCTCATCCACTCAAATGATCAGAATCAGGTGTCCTAATCACTTGGCCTGGCCTCTGGTGTATTAAGCTGGCCACACACTACACAACTTTCCAGTTGTGACTAATTAAAATGTAAGTCTTACCCAGACACTACAAGACTGGACTGAGAGTGATTCTAGAACGTTTGAGATCACACACTACATGACTGAGTCCACACACTACACAACTGAGACTGGCAACTGAAAACAGGATAACTCCATCAGCAGAACAATAATGCACAAAACGTTATTGCCCAGTTATAAAACTGTGCAATATAAACTGTGCAAAACAGTTTATAAAAGAGTTGAGTTTAGTGCTTGAATTTATTTTTATTAGATTTTAATGTACTATTTTTTCAAATATTATTTTTTTTGGTCTTTGATTAATAATAACAAGATAGAAAAAAAATGTAATTAGTGTAATTATTATTTATTTATTTTTGCCATAAGCAAACACTTTTCATTGGTTAAACAGGTCATGTGCCCCTCCACGTCCTGACGTGATGCTGAAATAAATAACCATAACATCGGTACAAACACGCTAGTTTTCTCAAAATGACTCTAGAAATGGCGAAGGAGGTGACGAAGTTGGACATTTTTCCCCTTTGGATTTTACGGGGATGCTTTACTTTCATGAGATTTTATCAGAAGAAAACGTGTGTTGTTTGGAGCGAGGAGAACGCTCGCAGCGCCTCGTGGAGAGAGGAGGAGGTGAGTGCGCTGATACATGTGTCTATGGTGCGCTGTTGTTGTTTTGGTCATCAGAGGTGTAAGCGTGTGTGCATTTTGAACACGGTCCAGTTGACACATAGGGAGAATTTTATTTCTGTGCCTCGCCGTTACTGCTGTTTTTGCGCTTGTTCCGTCAGAAAAGACGTAAACAGAAAGTTTAACCTCACACGCTGTTTCCAGTGCTCTTTTCATTAGCGCTGGGCTCCATGTTTGCCCAGAGGAGCGTCATAAACGGTAAACAGCACCAGAATGCTGCAAAAATCGGACTTACAATTCAACATGTTTAAAAACCTGCAACTGCAGTCTAGTCTAGTCTAGACCTGCCACAAACTACACGATTAGAACGCCAGTCCAGTCGCGGACACTCACACACTACACGAGTGACACAACTGCGACTAGCTTCAACTAGCTTCGACTAATCTCGACTAGGCGTGACTAAGTGTGACTGAAATTAACATGGGAAAATGAGCGTGTAGTGTGTGGGCAGCTTAAAGTTAAGCACTCAGGCTGCAGACTGTGAAACAAGACATTTGTGAAAGAATGGGCCGCGAGTGAATTCCAGAGTAAAACTGTCATCAAAACTGGCACCTGTGCAACAAATCCAGTCATGAAATTTCCTCGCTCCTAAATATTCCACAGTCAACTGTCAGCTCTATTAGAACAAAATGGAAGGGTTTGGGAACAACAGCAACTCAGTCACGAAGTTAGAAATGGGATGGCACTTCAGTTCATAGCATGAGTAAAGGCAGGTGAGCCAATACTTTTGGTAATATAGTGTATTTAATTGCGCAGCTCTACAAGTAGACTAACTGGATTTTTATTTAAGTACTGAACAGCTCATATTTAAAGGAGCATGGCGTAAGTTGCAAAGGTTTTGAACAAGGGCGCCATCTTTGGCGTTTTGTGGCACTGCACCCACCCTACTATCAGCAGCTGAAGACGTATTTTAGACTTAAAAGATTCTTTTGACACATCGTTACTTTCTGCTAAATATTTTCTTGGCTAAGAAGACAAAGTTATTTGTATGAAAAAGTAGATGCTGACTATTTTATTTGTTCTTTTTGACTGACTAATCAGTTTTCTCGCCTCCAAAAGTTACACAAGGAAAGATTATTGAGAGTTTCAGGAAAAGCTTTGTTTTAGCGTGAGAGAAAACTGTAAACAAGCTTTTTACAGGACTCATTTCTCATAAACTAAATGCTCAATGACAAATTATTACTCTAATAAAACATAAACCTTACCGAGACAAACAGCTAAGCGCTAAGCTAAGCTTTGACTAAATGTGCAATGTACTTTGACAGGCCTGAGTCTTACCTTCTAATGAAAATAATCACCAGATGAACGTCTTATTGATCTCCAGCACAGTTCTTCTTTCTCAAAAACATGTCCAAGTGCTCCTCGGCTCTGCCAGTCGGCTCATGCCGGTTGTTTTAATCGGACCTAGGCTAATTTTTCTGTGTTGTGGGGGTTCGGAAGCTAGATGGCAGTATTTACCACTGATTATTTATTAAATTTTTTTATGAAACAGTTTACAACATTCGTCTGTTGTATAAATCCGAGAGCGTTAGCGAAACAAATAGAAATAATGCCAATAAACCAGTGAAGGAGGATTAGCGCGGGAAAATGCGACCAGCGCCACTCACATTTATGAGCCTGTCTGCGCTTATACAGGCAACCTCGGTAAGTTTACAAAACAGAATGGCGCATATCCAGACATGTGCCAATGGACGGTAATTTTATATATCGTAATATTGAGCATTTTAACTTACGCAGTGCACCTTTAAGACCCTGAGTGACGGTGGAGCTGAAGACTGACAGAAGACAGACTTGATCAGTTTCACAAAGTAATGGATGATGGTGCAGCAGGAGGTGTAAATGAAGAAGAGCACAGGAGAAGTTCCAGCCCTGATTGTCCAAGTGTTAGGCACCAAGAGAACTTGTTATAGAGCAGAGCAGGACAATGGTGTTAAGTCCAGAGCCGAGGTTCCTGGGGAGTTAAAAGCTCGGTGGAATTCTGGAGCAAAGGACAAAGGACAATGGTGCAGGACTTGTAGCAAGCTGAGACATGGCAAGACCCCAACAAGATGTTGAAAACGTCTGAAAACTAGAGTTTATCTGGACAATGTCTCAGGGTGGAGGGAGTGACACAAGCCAGACCAGGGGTATTTTAAGGTGATTCTGCGCATGATTTCTGAGAAGGGAGGTGGGTGGCTCTGTTTTTGGGTTGAAGTCTGTCTCTTATCGATGGGACAGTAGGGGACCCACAAAATAACAACCGTACGCAAACACCCAAACACAAAAGGTAAGCTACTCACAAAGTGATGAAGCATATTCAGTCTTTAATTTCATTTTATTTTGAACCCATAAGGCTAGATACATTCATCTGGTTGATCAGCAAACAAAAATCTACATCTATCACTGAATTTGAAAGGTGTCAAACCTTGTTTCAGGTATCAATGTTTAATTTTCACAGAAGGGAGAGACACAAAGCAGGCCAGGAGCTTTTCAGGTAAATCGTCCAAATCTCTGAAAAGACAGGTGGCTCCTGTCTTTGGGTCGAATTCAGTCTCCATTAGAGAAGGGTTTTAAGATATATCACACTACTAAAATGCCAGTAACAGTATCATGAAGATAATCTTCTGTCTGACAGAACTGGCAGTGCACAGCTCATTTAACTTCTCGTCTGTAAAATAAGAAGTATCATAGTGAACTGCTTTACATTTACAAATAAATGATTTTCTGGCCATTATTTAGTATAACCAGGGCTGGGCAAATTGGGGAACTAATTAATCACAATTTTTTTCCACCATATTGATTGATCTAAATTTTTTATCGGATTTTAATTTGCGTTTTCAAAAACAAAATACAAAAGGCTTTTGGTAATCATTTCTGAAACATAAACTTATCTGTAATAACACAGAAAATAATCACATTTCTTCTTCCAAAGTCTGGCTTCACCACGTTTTTACTGACAAAAGATTAAATGTGGTTTCCTGGAAAATCCAGACGATATATAAAACCTTGTTCCTCTTTTGAATTTAAATGTGCGTGATTAATTAGCCAATCAGGAAAACACAGCATCTCCTGTATGAAAACCAACATGGTTGCTTTTGACAAAAAAAAAAAAAAAATTATATAGGCCTACCGGAAAAATATGGAAACAATATCACGTGGAACTGGAAAACATTGCAGATTTCTACTGAATCAATGAGCAAAGCAAAAACAATTTATTGTGATGTGAGTGAAATTAGATTTAGGTTATTATTAATTAGACGTCACGCGACTGGGTTGTGATCTCTCAGTCTCTAAATTAACTGGCCATCTTTAAGAAAAACATGTCTACTCAAAAAAAAAAAAAATATGGCACAATCTTCTAAGTCTTTCAGTTCACGTGTGAATTACAAACTAATTAATTGTTAACCACTGTTTTGAACTGCTCCATCATGTTTGCTCATTGTAGTTGCAAAGTCCTTTGCTTTTGTTAAGCTTCATAAAACATGCAACTCTGGTATACCATCATACCATGGTATGTTTGGTCACGGTTATTATAATGTGGACATTTCGTACTGTCCCATCCCTAGTCTGTCTCTGACTTAAATTCATTTATGAGTATAGTCTCTATCTCTGACTTTATCTGTTCAATGGGTCTGATCTCCATCTCTGATTTAATCTCCTCTATGGGCCTGGTCTCTGTTTCTGACTCATTCTCCTCTCGAGGTCTGTTCTCTGACTCAATCTCCTCAAAGAATCTGTTCTCTGACTCGATCTCCTCAAAGGATCTGTTCTCTGACTCGATCTCCTCAAGGGGGTTGTTCTCTAACCCGATCTCCTCAAAGGGGTCGTTATCAGAATCTGAGTCCATCCCGTCTATGGGCCAGAACTCTGTCTCGGACTTGATCTCCTGAGGAGTTGGACTGTTGGATCGTGATGAAAATGTTCTTCTTCAGGTGTAGTGTGCATTTTCATGTGTGTCTTTAGTTTGCACAAGCGGCCGATGACTCTCCCACAGACTGGACAGCTGTAAGGCATGTCTCCAGAGTAATCTTGTTTTTCTATGTGGTTTTTTGGTTTCTCTATGTGAGTTTTCATGTGTCTGTTGAGATCCCACTTGAACACAAAGTTTCTGCCACAGATTAAACAAGTCATTTGTTCATGAGCTTTCACGTGCAGATTAAAATAATCAACTCGGGCAAATGTTTTCTTACAAACTGAACAACGGTAAGGCCTCTCCCCACTGTGTGTGATCATATGTGCATTGAGCTTATCCTTTTGAGCAAATGCTTTTTGGCAGACTGTACAGCTGTGGGGCTTTACACCACCATGTGTGAACATATGTGCATTGAGCTTATCCTTCTGAGCATATGCTTTTTGGCAGACTGTGCAGCTGTGGGGCTTTTCACCAGTGTGGGTCATTATGTGCTTTTTCAGGGCTGTTTTGCTTCTAAATACTTTCTCACAAGTTGAACATTTGTAAGGTTTTTCTCCTGTGTGGGTTCTTGAGTGTCGTTTGAGGGCAGATCTCTCAGCAAATGTTTTCTCACAGAATGAGCAGCTGTAAGGTCTTTCTCCTGTGTGGATTCTAATGTGTCTTCTCAGAGTTGTGGCGTCCGTAAATGTTTTCTCACAATATGAACACCTATGAGGTCTCTCTCCTGTGTGAGTTTTTATATGTGCACGAAGAGTGGCCCTTTGGGCAAATGTTTTCTCACAAACTGTACAATTGAAAGGTTTTTCTCCAGTGTGAACTCTGTTGTGCCTTTTTAATTGTCGTCTAGATGTAAATCTTTTCTCACAAACAGGGCACTCATATTTCTTTTCTCCTTCCACTTGTATGACTTTTGTCTTGGCTGGTTTGACGTGGTATTCATCAGCCTCTTTCTCCTGCTGAGCAATTGGGCTGGATGGAGGTTCCCATTCTTCATCGTTGTCAGGTTCAGAATAACTTTCACTCTCTGATTGTAAAAGTTGATCTGGGTCCAAGCCGGTGTCTGCTCCTGCCTCTTCTTCAGTCAGTTCTTGTTGAAGCAGTGTGGACAGGTCTTCACTCTCCACGCACTCAGCAGTGAGCTCTGGGAGCTGTTCGTCCAGTTTGAGCCACTGTTCCTCTGGTTCCTCATTAGTCTGTGGAGTCTCTGGGATTTCCTCATTCACACAGGGCTCAGAACTGAACCAGTTCATTTGAACACCTGTAAAATAGAGAAAGCAGGATTAACACATGGGATCATGTCATGTGGAATTTTTTTCAGCCATTACAAATACCTAAGTATATGTCTTGAGAATTAATTTGCGGTGGAACTGTAACAATGAGAACACATTTAGGGCTTTTCCATTAGTACCTGCTTGGCCCTACTCTACTCGACTCTACGCGCCTCTACCCGGCTTAGCCCGCTCAGAGGGAGAGCATTTCCATTACAAGAGAGGCCGAGTGGGGCTGTTGTGAAGCTGGGCGGTACAATTGCCAACTGTCACTCCCCAAATGGGGACATGATGCAAGCTCATAGAAAACAACGGAGCGTTTCAATGCGCATCGACTTTAATTAAAGATAATCAGACCGTCAGTTCTCCAGCGTTTCATAAGCGTAATATAAAACATTTATCCACCGCCGCATTGGCCAGTAGAGTGAAGCTTTTCATGTCAACACGTTCACTGACTCACCTCTTCTTCACGTCCGTCCGACACGTCTGTCTAAAGTCCCGCTCTGGTCCAGATGTACAATCACAAAGTCAGCTGTCCCATTATCCTCCTCCGTCTTTCTGTCCTGACGAAGCTGCATTATAATCTCTTGCTTCAAAACGTGTGCATCGGGATGTCTATCACTGTTTACTGTGAGAACACCGCAGCAGCACAGGTAACCTGCATGTGCCTACGTACAAACCCGTATGGTCTACGCACTTACTCATCGAACTACTGTCTTATGTATTTAGCGGATAGGGACAAGGGACTCGTTTTTTATGTCATTGTGCTGTTTTTTTTTTTAGCTAGCTTGCTAGCTAGCTTAGCGGCGACTCACTTTAGCTTACAGTAACAACAACAACAAATCAGCGGCACTTGTGTGACGCAACAGGCGACGTGCATCTGACGTCAGGTTTAGTATCTGCTCGGCTCGACTTGGCCCTGGGGTAGAGCAGGTACTAAAAAAGTACCTGGTCGGCGCGATCAGCCCCAAATGGAAAAGCTCCGCAGGGCTAAGTCGCGCCGAGTAGAGTAGAGTAGGGCCAAGCAGGTACTAATGGAAAAGCCCTAATTAAGGCCGCAATTACCTTGCGCAAGCAGCTAGTCCGAAAAGTCGCCGCAGGCGCTCTTTGAAAGACTAGGCGCAATACGAAGTCTAATGCTGCGTTCAGACCGGACAGCGTCTTGGCGTATTTGCGTCCATTTTCAATGTTAAGTCAATGTAAACCCGCGTCTTGAGCGTTTAAGCGAATTTTCCGCGCATATTGACGTCTGGGGCGTCAGTTGACGCGCGTTTGGCTTCTGATAACGCGGCGTCTTGCGGATTAGAAGCTGGAAGCTGCGGCGGCCGCAAATTTGCCCGAAGCTGCGGCCGCCGCAGAAGTTGGGAAAATCCATCTTCAGACGCGTTGGAAGCCGGCGTCAGCCAATCAGAGGCTACACACTGTGACACGTGACATGTTGTTTCCCCTGTCACACCAAGGGGAAACAGGGTTCCTGCACACCTTCTACAACAAAATTTAAGACTTTTTAAGACCTTTTAAGACCTTGCATAGCAAAATTTAAGACCACGTGCGCGTTTAAAAACATTATTTTGTGACAAAAAATAAATATCTAATAAATAAAAAATAATACAACTATATTATTTTTGTTTTGTCATATATGCACTATTTTTTGGCTCACAAAATTACATACATTTCAATTATTTATTACCAAAAATAACATTTGTAGATGGTTGTTCCTATTTGATGCAGTTCACCTGTCACATGATCATTGACAAGTAATGCACCTGTCTCTCCTTCACTGCGCTCATCTGCAGTGGCCAACTTTATGGGGCTGAAGGAAGGTTGGGGCTAGTTCTTGGTACTTTTATGTGGGAAAACGCCTTATGTGACCAGACGTCCAGAAATGCACGCATGTGTCCTGAATCTCGTCTCACATGTCCCGAAACTCATCCAGCCCCGACTGACATCTCGTAGATTCTGTGCTGCGTCATTAAGCCAGGCTACACTTATATCCACATTTACGCACACGCGTAAATGGATGGAACAAAGCGGCTAACAACTTGAAGCTAACGCGTAAATAAGTGAAAAGTTTTTTTGTACACGCGGCGATTTAAAAGCTGATATTTTCACCACATGTACACGAACTATCGCACAACTTATATAAATAAAGATAATTCACGGAATGCACGCAGTGAACCACACCGGTATTCCACAGACGGCCCATTACGCACAGCATCTGCAGCGCTAGCGATGGTAAAGTCAAACATTTTCAGCCCGAATTAAAGCGCTGTGAGCTTACCTTAAAGCTCGCTCGCTCAGTGAAACATGCTTTTCCTGTCAAGTTGAATAGTTCTTGTTTAGTCCCAAAGTTCGTGCTAAGCTAACTGTAAGCTCATGTGCTCTGCTACACACAGCTCTGTTCTGCGCTGTCGCTCCATCTGACCCTCATTTACATGACGGGCATCACAACAAATGCAACTTCTTTGACACAAACACGCACATTCTTCATTTAACTTTGATCAATCTGCTCGAAATACAAGGTCTTAAAAAAGCCACTTCAAATTTAAGACCTAAACACCTAATTTTGATCAATTTAAGACAATTTAAGACCTTAAATTTCCCATTTCAAATTTAAGACTTTTTAAGACCCCGCGGGAGCCCTGGGAAAGGACGAGTGTTTACTGAAGTCTTTTAATAACTTTTTTAACGAAAGGTGGCTTGTTTGGGGGCTTTTTTCAAAGACTTGGCTTCGTTGTTTTGAAAATATGGAGACACGGCAAACACGGGACATGATCTGAACTGACAACGCCTCACATGGATGTATTAAAAATGCCCGGTGCCCTGCTGTACAACGGGAGGAGCTGAGGATGGAGACAGCAAAAAGACACTGTCTGGAGGGAGGAGAAAGTTGTGTGATCAGGTAAGCTCCGTTTTATAAATGCAACAAGCCTCTATCTCTCTCTCTCCTTCTCTCTCTCAACGTGGTCTGTCTACGAGCAAAACAAAGCCTGTAAACAAGCGGGAGCTGGAAGCGCTTTGGGGCGTTGAAAGTGTCTTTTTGTCCACCAAAGCCTTGACGCGCGTCAGAGCAGCTTAGAAGCTTATTGAGGCGTCAACAGCAGAAATAACCGGCGAATTTTCACGCGCGTTTAGGCGAATTTAGACGCAAATAAGCTGTCCGGTGTGAACGCAGCATAAAAGGCGGAGCCAGTTGGCGCTGATTAGAATAGGGTGGAGTCCATGAATTTGAAGATGCGCATTGGACAACAGGTTATGGGCCTAATTAATAAAAATATGTAGGCCTCACACATATTTTTTCTTGAATTAGGTCTATTAATTATTATTTTTTGTTTGTTTTATTATTGTTTTATAGGCTGCGCAACAAAGGTTGCATGATTCACGAAACGTGTAGGCCTATCTTATGTGAGGGTCTAATTCTGACATAAAAGAAGTAGGTTTGTGTCAGTGAAAAAAGATGAAGTTGTCCTCTCAGTCAAAAGCCTACAAGAAGAGTTTTCCTAAATGTGTTTTGCCAAAAACTAGGCCAGAACTCGGATTGGCCGTATGGAGATATCAACAGAGTAAATTGTCACCTCTATGTTAGTTTTAATTTTTTTGAAATACGTTCAGTAACCACGTAGTTACAGAACAGCAAAATAACTAAACCAAAAGCAACACAATAATGAATCTAGCGCGAGTCGCGGAGATCGCTGCCGCTGTCTGCTGCGTGAACCGTGTACAGGCGCTCCGTTTTATTATAAAGACAAGCAAAAACAAGATGTAAAACGTTCATTACGGTTGGCTTTGTTCGTGTCATGAGCGGGTTGTGGAGTCTGCGGAGGAGCTGACGCAGGCACAGAACCACAATCAGACAGACCGGACTCACCCAGAGCCAGGTCTAGACCAGGACCCAGGACTAACTGCGGCAGGTCTCACAATGTATTTCTGTGTTTAAGAATAAGCCTTTCTTATGTATTTCAAGAGGTTAAACGCTGCACTTTTACTGATCACATTTATTTACCAGTAAAACCACGTTTAAACACAAGCATGCAAATACTACACTTGTGTCAGAAAGCAGCACATCCATGTCAAGCGTTGGTAACTGTCCTCACTGAAGAAAATTTAGGCTAATAAATCCAAACAACGACCGCTGTCCAGAGCGTGTCCTAAAGTTCTGTCAGACTGCTGTCGCTCTGTCTCTGGGTCCGTGTTTCTGCTTAAAGCGCTCCAAGTAAACACAGTCCTCCAAATGCATTTGCTTACGGGCCAACTTGCTCCTTGTTCCCGGTGTGATGAATTATGTCGTCATTCCTTAGTCACGTGCAATTGGCCTAAAAGGTTTCTAAATACAAGTTATAATAGTAAACTATAAAACTATAAAACAGCAAATATTGTAGGCTTTCGGCCAGAACTCATCCTCAAACTCACGAAGCTCCACCTGCAGGCAGCTTAGCTCCACCCTGTTCTGATCAGCCTCAACTAGTTCCGCCTTTTAGACTTCATATTGCGCCTAGTTTTTCAAAAAGCGCCTGCAGCGACTTTTGGCACTTTTGCCTGTGTCAAGTTTTGCGCCGTTTCACAAGATAGAGGCCTGAATGTTTCTCCTGTCACCATAATAAAAATGACTTTATGATTGTGGGAAGACACATAAACAAAACAAATAATACAAACAAAATGTAAGTTAGCAGAATGGTGATGTGCTCATAGCAGGTTATCTGCAGACACCAAGCTTTATCTATGTTTATGATGTAAGAGAAAATATCACGATACATTTATAGTAAATATAGAAAGATTATTTGTTTATCAACACAGAGGATGCACACACAGCCTGACAACAGAAGAGCTCTGACTGCCTGTCACAAGCTGCGCTGTAGTCAGCAAATACAAGAGTTTATCACTGTCCGAAAACAAAGGTTGTCTTGTCAAATCAACATTTGTGAATGAAATTCGTCCTTATGGCTCATACACGTTACATACATGAGTGTGAACACTGTCCCAAGCTTCACTAGCCAGACGTACATTCATACCAGTTTAAAACAGCTAGCCTCTCGGCCCAAATACTGCGCTCATATAAAAAATAAATAAATAAAAAAAACTTGCCAAAGCCTAGTTTCCATTTAAAATGTATTGTGGACACGTGTCATGACTGTTCAGTGGAACAGCGCCCTAAACCATCCATTAATAGATTTTATACCTGGACAGTGAAAGATGCCTCCGGAAACATCCGTCTAAGTTTTTAGCGCAGACGCTTAAGTGTTATGGTTCTTTCTGACAAACACATTGTGTGTTTCCTTGTTGGACTTCGTACTATGGAACCTGTTTCATCAGCAGTTTTGCTCATAACTCCACTAATATACAACGGATCGTCTAAAAATACAACTGACTAAAAGCTTTAACAGTGGAGAGCATCATTTTGGATTCTAAACTGTTCCTACAGATTTTAGTTTCCTACTGTTGACTTGACAAACTAATAACTCTCCAAAGGGAGCATGGTATTATTAGTGAAAGTAAACACAGCTTATTTAATATAATACCTACTCACCGTGCTGTCTTCTTGTCACTCAGATAAATCCGATAAATATGAAGGTCCAAACGTGCGAACTGTTTTATCCTGGCAAGTAACATAAAATGAGGCTATTTCAAGTCTTCTCTCAACTGTCCATCTTTCTCCAAAACAATCTTCGGTTCTTCCTCTGGTGATCCTGATGCATTGTCCAGTAAATTAGATACATTTTATAGTCTAAAGGCCAATGCACCCTGGGACACTCTCACATGCACCTGCTCACAGCAGCGCTCGACTCTGTTTTGATTCTGCTATGTTGATTTAAGATGCAACGCTGCACCTGAAAATGTCTCTGCTGGCATCCATAGTGTCTTCATCCATGATTTAAAAAACACGTTAGTGGTTTGTACCAAATACTGTGTAACTTTTAGACTAAAAATAGTCAAGAATAAAAGCATGTTTTGGTCATTTAGATTTGTCGCTGCTCTAAACAAACTATTACAATCAGCATCTTTATTTTGAGGGTGTTGCATGGTCACAAAATGAACTGTGTTTTGGCCTGGAGGAGGGAATACTCTGATATGTTTCCATGAAAAAGCTGTTCCGTTAGCTTCGGTTTTTCCAGATTAGGACATAAAACATACTTATCTTTTAACTTAGTATGCCTTAACTTTCTATTTCTACTGAATTGTGTAGTTGACTTGTCACCTCCAGAAATGTACACAGATTTTGTTTAAGAAATGTTTTTTTTTTCCCTTTGGCAGCTGTACTGGTAAAACTTTACAGCAGCCCCTCAACTTAAAACCAATATGGCAACTCCCCCATTTTTTAGGCAACTCCCATTTTGTTTACCTTTGTATGAGGGACAGTTGACTTGTTTTTATTGTAAATATAGCTACATTTAGCATGTTTTTAACGCTCTAAATCGTGTAAAAGCTTCAAAGTTTGTGTTTCCTTCAGTAAAAACCGGTTTATTGTCACTGGAGTCTTAATTGGAAGCTTTTTAGACACTTTTCTCATTACCACGCGGTGCCAGTAGCATCAGGACAGGACTGAGCTAGTATGGCTATTGCACTTCCACGGCTAAAACCTGGAGCTCACGCGCACAGATCAGAGCCCAGAGCGCGAGGGACTGACGCAAGTACGTACCCGCTTTAGTTTCGGTCTCTGGAGCCTCCGTCATTTTTTCAAATCTTTGACTTTGTGCCTTTTTACGCCGCGCCACCGGAGTCACGGCAGACTCCCGCAGATTCCTGTGTCACGTGTTTGGTCACGTGTGCTTCTGCCGTGACAGAGCTGCTCAGAACTCACAGCGCCTCCTCGCGGCGTGTTGATGTTGATGCTCGACTTGCCTGGCCAACCATTTCACATTTCCTTTTCTTTTGAGAGAAAGCATTGATAAATATTAGATAAGTATGGAGGCTGGACAAATGCGCCGCTGCTTCTCAAACACATTAGTCAACTCTGAACAATATAAAACAAAAGGCATGTTTTCTTACTAAAGTACCCTGAAAGCTCATAGTTTTAAACCTGTCAAGATAAGACAAAAAAAAAAAATCTTTCTTTTCTTTCTTTCATTTTTTTTTTTTTGCTCTCCCAGTATTCATGGTTTAATGTGGAAAAAGTGTGTTTTATCATTTCATTTATTAACTTCATCCAAAGTTTGATAGACATAAGACATTTCAAAAGCCGTTTCTAGTTATAAATTTTCTTTCACAAGGCCTCAATGTCTGAAAACTCCAAACTACAGTTTTGGACAAGAATCTGAAGGTTTTACAGAATATGTGTTAATCTAATTTTTAGCCAGATGTATTTATGTTTTAAGTCTAAAATGCATTGCAGTAGTTTTTATTTTATTTTTGGGAAGAAATTCACCTAAACTGTTAATATACATTTTGCTGTTTGCAGATTTGGCCGAGCAAACAGACAAAACATTTGTGCCTAAATGTATATCTTTTGTGTGTCTACTCTTTCTTGTGAACTTTTTCTTTGCACTACTAAAAATGTATATTTTTTATCTTTTCTATTCCAAACCTTTTGTGGGCTTGAACAATCAGGGGCGTAGCACTGAATTCTGGGGCCCAGGTACAAACATTGTTGATGGTCCCCTAAAACAGCATCTTGTATTTTATTTATTTATTCTGATTTCACAGTTTAACCTATTTACTTTCATTCCATTTCATGCTTTACTATGCACATATAGTTATTTGATTTCTACATTCCACAAAACCATTTTCCACTGAAACCAGCAAACTCTTACATATATAATAAAATAATCTTTAGTTGATGAGTTGGTTAAAAGTTTTGCAGATTTGTAAACATACATTTTTGCTGTTTATTAAGTAATTCTCTTTGGTCCTTTGTGTTATTTTAAAGGTGACACAATAATTATCCTTATCTAAAAAAAGGGCATGTTTTTTCCTGCCCTGGGCCTCGGGGCAACTAATGCCCTTAACCTCCCAGTCTGACACCCCTGTGGGCAAACGGGAGGAACTGTTGTTGTGTCCTTAGGCAAGACACGTCATCCACATTGCCAAATATTTATCTTGTGTGTGTGTGTGAATAGTTGGTGTTGGTCGGAGCAGGCGATGGCGAAAAAAGCACAAAATGCATTATTATTGCACAATTTAAGGATGTACTTTCAATTTTCAATGTCATATGTCGACGGAATTGTATTTAATGTGGCTCAACTTAACCCAGACTTCTTGTATAATCATGTTTTGGTTTCTACAAGTGGATGAAACATAAATTAAAATGAAAACAATAGACACATTAATCGCGTATCCACCCCCTTGTTTTTAATGCGCATTAAGAAATATTGAATAAATCCTGGGAGGTGGAAACGGCAAATATCGCATTTAGAATCCCTAATGCGCATAAAAGTTTATACGCTCTCTAGAGGTGGATTTTGTTTTATGCGCATAACGGCTGAAGCGAAGTTTTAAAGCTGGAAACGCAGTTATTCGCATTAACTCATGAAGCAAATTAAAACCCACAGGGCCCTCGGGTTAATTACCTGCAGCAGCAGCTCTGGAGGAGGGATTTAGGTGATAAACAAAGCCAAAATAATCCTTACGAGCTTGTCCTTTCCACGGCGGAGGATTTGTGTTAAAAATAAAGACAGCAGCCTTTTATTTTGGCTCTAAACAGATCCATCGCATTAATAAAGTGATAACCGGATAAAGTTTGCAGAAGACGGAGCAGTCTGCGGCTAACTACTTAATAGTAGTGTTCAAGATGGTCAAGACGGTGCAGTCGGCTCGAGGCGTTAAGGGGGGTCGGGTCAGATGACAGTGCTGTCGTCAGACCCGACCCCCCTTAACGCCTCGAGCCGACTGCACCGCCTTGACCATCTTGAACACGACTAATATTAGAGAATCTGCGGCTGTGAGAAAAAGTGAAACCAAACAGACTGTGCACGTAGCGCCCTCTGCAGGATCAGCGGTGTTATGACAGCTCGTGTTGCCATAATATATATATAGATATGCGCTTTGATGGAAACGGAGATTAATTCGCCTTTTTTATTCGCTTTACTTATGCGAATTTCGACATTATGCGCATTTTATAAGGGTGGAAACGCAGTTAGTGTTCACGTCCAAAGCATAAGATACAAAATAAAAGACAAAAGAGCACAGTCAAGAAATCAGACAAGGAGAAACCAGATTGAGACATGACAAAGTAAAATGTAATCAACACTGCTGGACTGCTGCAATCTGAAATGTGACTGTGAGGAAAGTTTTACTGTAAATGATCTATAATCATCAATCATTTACCAATCAGGTTTTGTGTTATGAATGAGATAATACAATAAAAATAAATAAATACATATATCTTCATGTTCATCATTAGAATTTATAATCAGCAGACAAACAGGTCGCTACTGAAATAATGAAACAAATAATTAACTGCAATCCAAAAAACATAGAGAAGTGATTAATCATATCAACTTTCGATCAAAAGTAATTTTCAGTCTGAAGGAATTGTTTTAAGAAGCTATTTTATCCCCCCTCACTGGAGTTTTGTCCTGATATTGCCCTGACTTTCTTTACCTGGGAGGCCTGTTTTGGAACATTTACATTTTATTTTAATTAATGGTAACGCTCTGTGCAACTTCAGTTCAATAAAATTTAATACACAACATGTTTTTGTATCAGCCAGTCTGATTTTTACACTGCAAACACAATTTATGTTTTTAATCTGACAACCATAACTCTAACCCTTTCTCATAAATCTTTGGACAAGTGGTTCAAATCAACATGTGTTCATTTTGGTTGCAATTATGGTTAACAAACTTCTTTTGACAAACAACAAAGTGAAACTGGAGAGGACCACCCAAGCTCAGCCAATCGGAGAGCTGCATTTGGGTTCTGATAAGAACTAAAATTCTTTATTCTTCAACTCAAACAATACTCCGTGGTCTAATTTTTTAAACAAAGTGCTGCATTTATCATGTAATTTTTAGTGGAAAACGCAAAGTTTACTAATTAACAGTTTAAAAAGTTAGTTATTCAACTTTAACAGAGTCAAGATGCATAAGAGAGCCTTCCATCTAACTCCTTTTTCAAAATGCAAAATTAGATTCAATGCTCAACACCACTGGCTTCTCTAAATAAGATATTCAAATTAAACGTATTGAATGTGATGACATACAGTTCTCTAAAGTCACATGTTGGGCAGGTGTTTCTCCACAGATTCCACTGAGTCACTTTGAGCTGAAGAAACGCCCTCGAACCAGCCGGACCCTCCTGGTCCCACCAACAAAGGTTCTCCAAGACCAAAGAACTCAGGCTCCTTCCTGTGGGATCTCATGTGAACATCCATATCAGACTTTTGAGAAAAGTATTTTTTACAAACTGAACAGCTGTAAGGTTTCTCTCCAGTGTGAATTCGAATGTGTCTGTTTAGCATCGACGATCGAGCAAATGCTTTCTCACAAATGGAGCAGCTGTAAGGTTTTTCTCCCGTATGAGTCTTCATATGTGCAGTCAGATTACCTTTTGGGCAAATGTTTTTATACAAACTGAACAACTGTAAGGTCTCTCTCCTGTGTGAATTCTTATGTGTATTTTTAAATGGAGGTTTGATATAAATTTCTTCCTACAAACTGTACATTCAAACTTCTTGTCGCCTGCTGCTGCTGCAGTCTTAGACAGGTGTAACCCTGCTCCAGCGGTTCTTCGCTCTGGTCCAGACTTGTATTTACTGAATAAACCTGTTTCCATTCGTGCAGAAGAACTGGTGGCTGGAAGTGACCAGCCTTCATCATTCCCAGCGTGTTGCTCAGGTTCTGCGTGTAAATGTCCGTGTGGGTCTAAGCTGATGTTTGTTTCTGCTTCTGCACAATGCTCTCCACGTATCTGATCTTCACTCTTCACACACACAGCAGTGAACTCTGGGAGCTGCTCTTTCTCCTGTCTGAGCCTCTGTTCCTCTGGTTCTTCTTTAATTTTTGTAGTCTCTGAGAGCTCCTGCTTCACACTGAGCTCAGGAGGGAACAAGTCCATCTGGACACCTGCAAGAGAGAAGGACAAATAATCTTAATGAGAAAAGTTTGACATCTGTATCTTCTATACATTAACAAAACAACTTTCTCTATTTCAATCAGTTGTAGGGCAGTGAAAATGAATACTGTTTAGGTGCAAGTTGTTTAACACCAAATATTTTGGAGTTAGGTCACCAGCAGAAATCACCAGATTTAACACTGTAATGTTTCATGGCAAAATACAATGTTATTAAAAGTTCAAGTGCCTATTTGCTGTCCATCTGGCCTAATTATTATTGTTTTATCCATGGGCTTTAAAAACTTCATAAAAAGTAAAAATGTGTGTCTTATATACAAAAGCTTGAATGGGCCTAAGTATAGTAAATATCACAGCATCGTCAGAGCAATAATCACAGGCGACTGTGAGGTTCCTGTGAAAAGAACTACTTTTGGTCAAAATGTTGTGTCAAAGACTGTGTCCAGTGGAACATTCTATCCACTTTTTGCGAGAAACACCCACCTTTACTATGTTCAAAGTTGATTTAGAGTGGGTAAGAACACAGACATGATAAGAATTTATTTAAAACACTTAAGGTACATGCAAGACACAGCACTTTAGGACGTGTAATTATACCGTCTGTTGGTTTGTGCAATGGAACTTGAGCAATAAGCATAGCTTTGGGAACTTGTGCAATACAACTTCTGCAATACTTACCTTACGACACAGCAGATAAGAATCTGCAAATAATTCATCCACTGATGCACTTTATCAGCCTTATGTGTTTTATAATCATGAATTATAATTGTGAGACCATCTAGAGTTTATGTTTATGATTTTGAATGACTCCTGTGAGGCTCTGTGCAAGTTGTGTTATGTATTTGGTTTGTCCTGTTCTGTGTTTAGTTTGTGTTTTTATAAATGATGTTCCCATCAAACAGGGACAACAGATGGAAACAAGCCTGTGGTTAAAATCTGTCATATTTACAGAGTTAGGTAATATGTGTTCAGTAAATATGCATTGTGCCTTCAGCTTTAAAAATAATCATCAAACTCTAGAACATGGCTGTAATTTATTTGTAGATGGACACCACATAATCTCGACTTAAAGGCTTGTACTTTAGTGGAACAGCAACAGAAAATAATTCGTAGGCTAAAATAACGGTATGCAGTTTTACCACTGTAAATGATATGCTCATTTATTTCAATTTTAAAACTTGCTTTAAATTTAGTCAGTTTTGTATTTTGTGTAGGGATGCACCGATCCAGCTTTTTCAGTTCCGATACCCATTCTGATACTTTGTCTTTAAGTATTTACTGATATCTGATATCAACCGATACCAGTGTAAAGACTGAATATGCTTTTCTTTCTTATCAAAACATAAGATTTATCATATAGTGTTATGTAACTGCTATTAGTAGTGCAAGCCACAACTTAACAACTTAATCTGAATAAAGTGTCCTTCTGGATCAACACCAGACAATCAATTAGTGTAAATATGTTCAATTAAACACAACTATCTATGATATCGGCTGAACAGATATTATGGAGCTGATACCTGATATCCGATCCCAGTATCGGATATCGGATAATTTTGTGTTAGACCTAGTAAAGTCTCTAAATATCAAATGGAACTGTTACAATTGCAGCTGCTCTCTTCTCTTGTGAGTGGAGCAGAAGCAAAAATTAAAAAAATATACAATAAATGTAGTAAAATAACAAATAATTACACAGTATATGAGGTGACCGATTACTGTGTTTATGTGCTTTACGCTCTCTAAAATTCTGTTATGAATTACTGCCTGTAACTTTGAACTTTTAATTGGCAATTTCTTCATGAGTGTTTAGTGTGTTTCTCTTTAAACCTGTCACCCAGAGAGAGAAAACAAAGAAAAAACCTGATTTATGAAACTGAATGTTCAACAAGACCAGTTTTGAAACGCAGCATCGTTGCCCAATTTATACCGGTTGCGCTTTGTACTTTTGACGCAACTACGCATGCGCAGAACAAAACGACTTGTTTTAAAGCAATTATTAGTAAGTGCACAGTTGATATTATTCATTTGTATTGATAGTTATGAACGAATCTCACTATTTAATGCTAACAGTTGGAGCTAGCTTACTCCGGTGTTTACGGCTTCCAAATGCTGATAATATCACTTATATTCATTCACTCGGTTGAAATCTGTAATGACAAAATTGCACTATAATGTGTCCGTCTGTCTCACTTTGTGTTGTTGTTGTTGTGGTTGTGTGGAGCTGTGCGTCCAGAAGCGCGTCCAGGAGCTGCTGTTTCCTCTGGTTCTCCTCTTTGGAGCGACACAGTTCCGCTTCATACTCCACTATTGTCCTTTCAACCAGCGCAAAGATCTCCTCCGCAGCCGCAGTCAGCCGCTCACTCACCAAAGCGCGCAGAATATCCACTTTTTCACACATTTTTACTCACTTGTTTTTAGCTTTAGCTCGGAGCTAGCTATCGAACTGCTGCGTCCGACTTCCGCTGCAAACCACGCCCACATTTTCGCCCTTTCAGATTAAAAGTTTTCGGTTTGTTTTTCAGAATCAGTTCATGTTGGTAATTAAAGGTACAGTATCAATGTGGACATGCTGTATGCAAAATTTACTTTCATGAACGTTTAATCTAGTTGCTGAGAGACTTTAATCTCTCAGCAACTTTAAACGTTTAAAAAAGACCTTTTAGGACTTTTTTAAACGAGACCTAAAACGTAATAAAAATATAAACAGGTCAATTTGCTTCCTTTTCAAAGCTCCATCTGTAGATTGTAGATTTAAAACTTTTTGTCGTTTAAACTCTGCAAGTTTAAAATATTCACAAACCTTCTGTGTCAAAGGCAGTGCCATTTCTAGACTTCATGTGACATCATCTGATTCACTCAAAGCTCTATGCTTTTACCTTCTCCTTGAGCTTTTCCAGAAGAAAGTCTTGTTTTTAATGTGTTTGTGGGTGGAGGGCACTTAAACACAGTCGTACTATCATAATTGGGCTGTAGAGGTTGTAAGTTTATGTATGACAAGACAGACATTTGTGAAGTGGTATGACAAGCACAACTTGGTCTTATATGCAAAAAAAGACTAAAGAGATTATTTTTGACTCCAGATGGGTTGGAAACCACAGCACATTAATATGAATGGGAGGGACATAGGGCAGGTGGAGTGCTATAAATACTTGGGTGTTTATTTTGATTCTCAGTTGCAATTGAGCCAGCAAGTACAATTTGTCTGCTCAAGTATTAACCAGCATCTGTATTTGTTCAGAAGTATTGTAATACTTCAGCCATAATAAATTGGGTAAAAATTAAGTCAATTTACACTACAAAACAGTACGTTTATTGTTCATTAATAAAAAACAGGCTTTGATCAGAACTAATATAAAGAATTTCAATGGTGAAGTTATTTAAACGTATTAAAAATTTAAATAAATTTAATGACAAGGATTTTCTATAAATCCAACTTGGTGCTGATTTCTTATGAAAAGGTGTCAACAACTCTGAAGACAATATACATGTATATGTAAGTCTAAAAATAAATAAAAGTCAATTTTCACTGTCATCAAACTCCAGTTTATAAAGCTGCTTTACCCGATTTTTTGCTTACTTAAAAACGTAAACATATATTAAAAAAATAATTTCCTACTTCCTACATCAGTCACATGTTTTACTCACTTACCTACTGCATTCTGAGCCTCTGAATTGTTCATCATGATTAAGGGCTGTACTCGAAGTGTAGATATCGGTGTATTTGTGACAAACTCATTAGCAATACATGCATCCATACAGGGAGGCATATCAGGATACTTAAACTATTATATTTTACACTTCTGAACCTGGACTGCTGCTTTGAGGCTGAAACTATTGAGATGAACAATGACTTATTCACAGGACACTTGTATGTAACTTTAAAAGCAGTGTGAAAAGATTATTCTTCTGCATTTTGTTATTCTATATCATTAAAGTTACATTCTTAACATTAATGTTAAGGAGGGCTGTATTTGAAAAACTCATTTTGGTTAGTATAAATTATATCTTGATAAGCATCGTATTGAAGGAATTGTATTGATATAAAAATGTATCTGGATATGTATTGTAATGGGAAAATTAATATCAAATGTATAATTTTTACAAATATATCCAATTTATGATGATTTCTCAGTTTCTCTGAAATATAACAAAATGATGTCTTCCGATGCACACTGTAGTGACCTTGTACAGTCTGTCCTTTCACTCCCACTGATAAGACGCACAGAAGTTGGACAAGACGTTTGTCTTTGTTTAGCTATGATACACTAAATGCTCTCATTGTTCATTGTTTTAGCCCATGTAACACTTTCACTCCACCTATTTCTGTTTTTTTCCATTCTGACACTCTTAGTATAAAACCTCTGGTTTGTGCCCTCCCCTTTCAGGGTCTTGATGCAACTGACATGCACTTGTGTTAATGTCCTCCTTTGCAAAGTTTTTCATATTTTATAATAAATCCACAAAAGACACTTATTTGTTTTTTCATTATTAATATTTTTCAACGACAGTATCGTATCGTGAGCCCTGTATCGGGATACATATTACATCAGAAGCCTCTTGGCAACACCCAGCGCTAATCACAATGTGTTTAAGCTTTCACAGCTGTTAGGAGCGAGACATGCTAACAGCAGCTAACAACAACAACAACAGACAAACTTTGAGGATTTTGATGAACAAACAGGACAATATTAGACATTGTCAGTACAACACAGTATCATTTTTATGTGAATGGATATATTAACAATAAATGTGTACAAGGGAGAATTGATTTTAAGTTATTTTATTGCAAAAAATCAGGTTTAGCGTTTTTATTACAAGATGTCAATAAATTATTGCGATACAAGTTTCTGCTATGATACAATATAAATAATATTGTAAAACAGTATCGTCCTTGCTCTACATGATACCATTTATTCTGTTACACACTGTTTAGTTGTGAAGTCTTTTTCGTGTGAGTTTTCATGTGTGTTTTGAGATTACACTTGTGGCTAAAAGTTTTCTTACAAATGGCACAGCTGAAAGGTCTCTCTCCGGTGTGAATTTTCATGTGTGTGTTGAGATTGAAGTTGTGGCTGAACGCTTTCTTACAGATAAAACAGCTGTAAGGTTTTTCTCCAGTGTGGATTCTCATGTGTCCAGTGAGATTGCCCTTTATGGTAAAAGCTTTGCTACAAACGGAGCAGCTGTAAGGTCGCACTCCAGTGTGAACTCGCACATGAAAGTCTAAAGAAGCTTGTTGTGTGAATGTTTTCTTACAAACTGAGCAGCTGTAAGGTTTTTCTCCTGTGTGAGTTCTGGTGTGTATTTCTAAGCCATGTTTAGTCGTAAATCTCTTTTGACAAATGGAACACTCATATTCCTTGTCTCTTCCTCCTGCTGCTTCATTTTCTGACAGGTGTCCTTCTGTTCCACTACTGTAAGTGCTAAATAGTCTTGAGTTATGTGCAGCTGTACTTGTGTCTGTTATTTGGAGTTGGTTGTAGTGTTCTTCATCAGATTCTGTCTCCATCTGACTAGATGAACAGCCAGCCGGAGGTTCCCAGTATTCATAACTGTAAGTGTCAGATGAATTCTCATTTTGTTTTTGATCTTCACTCTTCACACACACAGCAGTGAACTCTGGGAGCTGCTCTTCCTCCTGTCTGAGCCTCTGTTCCTCTGGTTCTTCTTTAATCTGCAGCGTCTTTGAGATTTCCTGCTTCACACTAATCTCAGGACCAAGCAAACCGGTCTGGACACCTGCAAGAGAGAAGAAGCAGAGAGATTTTTTAAGAGATTTCGATAAGAATTGCAATATAGCAAGAGTCTGGACTACTCTTGGCAACGAATTTACCTTTATATTTCTTAGTAGCACCTAATTAAAGGTATTTTATTTAGTCACATGGGCGCAGGAGATCTCATGTTGCATTCATGTGCTCTCGGAAACTGGGAAGTTCCGACCATTGATTGGGAAAAACGTGTTTGAATGCTGCTCGGTTCAGAATTTCAGCTCAGAAATCAAGCGGAAGTGTTGGAGACCGAAATTCCCACGTTTACGTTCGAAGACAAGAGCATGAGTAGGAACCTCTGTAGCTACACTAGAGTTGCCAAAGTGTGTATGACCGGTTGGACTATATTTATTAGGATTTAACAAATGTAATATGTTATAACACTTAAGTTATGTTACATTGTTGGATGGGCTCCCAGGAAACTGTGTCAGTTGCATTTTGGTGCTTTTTTTTTCAATTGTATAAAAAATTTACATGATAACTATCAGGTAAAAATGTATACTATCAAATAAGAACGTGATACGAATATTACATTTTTGTTTCTTGTTGTTGTTGTTAATTATCAGGTAAAAACGTGATACAAATATAAAAAAAAATATATATATATATGTATATATACTCATTTATTATCATGTATTATTATCATGATTTTACCTGATAATTTTTTTTAAATGATTATTATTAAATGTATTATTTCTTATATTTGTACTATGTTATTACCAATAACCTGATACTATCAAGTAATTCCCTGATAATTTGTATTTATTTATTTTAATATTTGTATACCTGACAGTATCACGTTAATACCTGATAAGTTTTCTCCCAATTTGTGTCTTGTGTCCCGTTATTACCTGAGAGTTCTCATGAAATTTTGTGATACAACTAGAAAATAAATACATAAATAAAGTTGAGATTGGCAGCACTGAGCTTCTGTATATTTTATAACACATGTTCTGCTTTAGAATCTCCAGATTACTTCCTCCTGTAATTTTCAACTATTATTTGTCAACACACAATTATGATGAACGTCTGACTCATGAACTTTCACACCAAACGAAGTCAAAATTAGAAAAATGTGATGATGTCATATGGGCTTAAGCCTCTTGTTTATCTAACGTTACGTCATTTATGCCTGAAGCACTGTTTATTAATGTGACAGACAGAAAAGTACACTGAACACATCACATATGGTTACAAATAAATAGAAAAATTCTCGTAATCTTCCGCTGACACAAAACCATTCACAAACCAAGCTACAAAAACGTAAAATCAGAGTTTGGTGAAGCTTTCTCACCTTGTGCTGTTGTTGTGTGGAGCTGTGCGTCCAGGAGCGAGTCCAGGAGCTGCTGTTTCCTCTGGTTCTCCTCTTTGGACCGACACAGTTCCTCTTCATACTCCACTATTGTTCTTTCCACCAGCGCAAAGATCTCCTCCGCAGCCGCAGTCAGCCGCTCGACACAAAGTGCGCAGAAAATCCACCTTTCTACACATTTTGGTTTTAGCTTTAGCTCGAAACTACTCACCGCGGCGTCGCTTTGTCTAACTTCCGCTGTAAACTACGCCCCTTCACAATAAAAGACTTTCATTGTTAATCAGGCAGAAGATTGAGACGTCTTATTCTATTATTAGATTAAACATACTAAGAAAACATGCATGGTCATACCTTATTTATAATTTAAACGTTTATCATTGCTGGAGCTATTTGTTCTTATTTAGTTCAAGTAATTATTTTCTATTGACCCTATTTTGTCCCGCCCACTTGGCTTGGAAATGCACTTCCTGTTTAGCTCTGTTAAGGTAGCTAATGTGTTTGTTTGTCTGTCTGTGGGGCAATTTTAATTAAATATAATGACAGTTAAAATAAACCATCGACTGAAATCTACAGGCAAAATGCAGCTAAACAGGAAGTGCATGTCCTAGAAAAGTAGGCGGGATAAAATAGGGTCAATAGGTTTTTGCTAAGTTTTTTTTTGTAAAGTTAATTTTTTGTTGATTGTTCTTCTGTTGTTTGTTTATACATTGTTTAGCTTATCTTAAGTATTTTTGATTTTGTTTATTGGTCACGGGGTTTATGTTTTGCATAAATATGGTAAGTGGGAGGACGCATGGTTTTTTACCGTCTTGGAGAGGCTGCTGTTGAAGCTTGCCATGTTGAAGTAAATAAATCACTCAGCCTTTTTCTGGTTTTTGGATTCTTTTTGTATGCTGCGTAAAACCTACCTGGTATTGCCCCAGTGGCCTTTCAATTTGTTAAGTTAAGTTAATCTAAGTTCTTTGTCTTTTGATTTGGACAATCGCCACTATAATTATATTTTCTACAAGTTTATAATAGGCATAATTTGTGTATTTAAACTTGTTTGAGTAAATTGTGGCCCACTATGATGATTTTTATGCATTATTCCGTGCACAGGGCCAATTGTCTCTGTGCACGGAACATCAATTGGCTTGTTTTTGTTCAAAATAACTTCTGTACATACTAGCATTTCCTGTTAGCTTAGCATTTAGATATAAATGCGTCTCTTTTTAATCACACAAGTGTCCTCTGGTGAATATTCGTCTAATTTGTCTTCAAATGTTTTCTGTAACATTCACCACAAACTCACTGTCACTGTTTGATCTTCTGAGTATTTATGTTTTAAACTGCTGTAGTGAAAACTCATAGAAATTGAACAGGAAGTGCTTGTATGTACAGAAGTTAGCTATTTTGGACACAAACAAGCCAACTGATGTTCCAAGCACAGAGCAAATTAAAGATGTGGTAGGTAATTTGTTTTTTTAAAGGACACATATTTTGACTTTTTAATCTTATTCTAATTTTCTTCCTCATCAATAACACTGGTAAAGTTTTGTCTGTGAGAATTTTTTGTTCCCCCAAAACACCATTTGTGAATGTCCCTAATCTGTGATGTTATAGGTCGATCTTTGACATCTTCTGCTCTCTTTTTAACTATAAATCGTCCAGACTCGATTTGAGCATTTCTACAGCATTATCATATCAGGAAAGATCGATTTGTTTGTGTTCCCTGAGTAATTTCCTTTGCTGTCTGTAATAAAGCTCAAACTTATTTTTTGATGTGGGAAACACAACTGTCACTTGTATGTACCTCACTGTTTTTATTGGTTCTGATGCATGAGATTCCTGATGCACGGAGCATGTTTATAGACAGAAGAACAACACAAAAAATGCATAATATTGTCCTTTAAATCTGATTACTTCTCTAATAAATCCTTCGATGCATGGTTACATCCAGACCATATGTATTCTTTTTGGATGCAGGTACGGCTTAAAGTGAAACAGGAGAGGACCACGCAAGCTCAGCCAATCAAAGCGCTGCATTCGGCTCCTGATCAGAACAAAAATTCTTTATTATTCAATTCAGACAATACTCAGAGGTCTATTTTTTCACAAAGTGTTGCATTTATTGTAGAATTTTTAATGGAAAACACAAAATTTACAACTAAAAAGTCAGTACCCCAACCCCAAAGCAGCAATCGAACATTCCGTCTATTTCATCAACCACATAACAGAGGAAGAAAGTTACAATTGTGCTGCAGTAATACATCAGGAAATCTGACAGAAATTGCTTCATTAGAAAATAAAAAAACTAGCGCAAACATTTTTAATCCTCCAGCCCGGACTAGTGAGGCAAAAACACCTGGACGTTCCCTCAGAGGCAGATTGAGAGAAATGCAGGTTACCTTGACCTGAATACACACAGTTGTTCATTGTGATGAAATTCTCATCATGTACCTAACATAAATACAGAAACTTAAGTTATTTTTAAAGACAATAAACTGGCAGAACTTTAAAGAGAAAAACACAAAAAAGTGACATTCTTCTGATTAAACAAAAGGACAGATCGTTAACTGTATGTGGCAAAGTCTGCTAAAGTATCTCAAAAACAAGGTTCAACAAACACATTTTTGAACCTAGACTCATTTGAGCTATTTTATGTTTTGAATGCAGATCAATACAATCATCGGTGACAGTATCTGCAGTTACACACTGGTTAATTTTAAGCCCAGGGACACTGCAAGGTGATTTTCACACTACGCAAGCTCTACGTGCAATAAAAATAACCACACATTACGTCAATGAAATCAGACACATCGTCCGCGCTTGTTGTTGTGTGTGCAAAAACTAAAGTGAAAGACTCCAACCTATTTTTTTTACGCTTGTCGCAGGCGCCTACAGAGAGATCAGGCTCCTGCTGTTGTATTTGTGTATCTCTCTTCAGCACAACACATTCTAGGACAGATATGGACTTTATGAAGGAGTCCAGCTTCAGAATAACAGTGAGTGTTGAGTTGAACAGCCTGTCCAGAGTGGGATATCAACATCTGAATCTCAATGGGACTTTCCTTGTTAAATAAAGATGAAAAAGGTGGTTATTTTTGTTGGTGACCTGATACATGGACATAGACAAATCTGAACAACTTTCCCAAAGAAAAAATACAGGGTCTGTAGCTAAAGTTGTCGCTTGTGAATTTTGATAGTCGCGGGTCGCAGTTTTTTGTCCTTGCTCCTGAGAGGCATGTTGGAGTCATGAACAAGGTGATTTTTCTACATTTTCCAGGTTTTATTTACAGAAATATACTCACTAATGAAAGAAATATGAACTTTAAGCATATTTTCAATCTTTAAAGTCTTTATTAATGATCAAATACAATTTAAAATCTGCCAAAATCAGTAACTCTCATTCTGCTGTGACGCATCGTGCTTAATTAATTGATTATTTTAGTTCCTTTTTTATTGAGGGGCTGAGGTCGCCTGTTTTGGGCTTTTTTTCAAGGTTTGGTCGCTTGTTGCTCTCTGAAAATCTGGCAACCCTGTTTGTGGCTGGCCAACGCACAGCTGTGTTTTTGCTTTTCATGCTCGTCATGTTTGTCGCTTGCAGTGTGTCTGGGCCTTTAGTGTTACCCAGAACAAAAAGTAACGTCTTGATGAGGTGCTGTGAAGCAGGGCCTGGTTTCTCTGTCTTGTCTGGTCCATGTTGGACTAGAAAGTTACAGCAGGTCTGTGTCTTCTTCTCATGTGAATATTTAGAGATGATTTTTGAGCAAACACTTTGTCACAGAACAAACAGCTGTAAGGTTTCTCTCCTGTATGGGTTGTCATATGGAATTTCAGATATCCACTTCTGGCAAAGGTCTTCTTACAGACTAAACAGCTGTATGGTTTCTCTCCTGTGTGCTTTCTCATATGAGTTGTGAGATTACTCTTTTGGACAAAAGTGATCTTACAGAATGAACAACAGTGAGGTTTCTCGCCTGTGTGAGTTTTCATATGCAATTGTAAATTTGACTTTCTAGCAAATGTTTTTTCACAAACAGAGCAATTGAAAGGCTTCTCTCCAGTGTGAACTCTGATGTGTAATTCCAGGTTCTGTTTGGCAACAAATCTGTTCTTACAAATGAAGCACTCATATTTTTCCTTATTTGCTCTTGTTGCTTTAGTCCCTGACAGGTGTCCCTCTGCTCCAATGACTCTGTTCTCTGCTTCACACTTGTAGTTAATGAATAGACCTGAGTTATGTGTAGTTGTACTTGTGTCTTGTATCAGAACATGATTGTAGTTGTCTCCATCATGCTCTGTCTTTGTCTGAGCAGTTGAACAGCAGGCTGAACGTTCTGCAGAGTCAGAAGAGCTGTCAGTTTGTTGTTGCTCTTGTCTCTTCACAGACGCAGCAGTGAACTCTGGGAGCTGCTCTTCCTTTGGTCTCAGCCTTTGTTCCTCTGGTTCTTTTTTAATCAGTAGAGTCTCTGGGATTTCCTGCTTTTCACTGGGATCGGAGTTGAACATATGAACACCTGCAAGAGAGAAAAACAAATTCCGTTTGTTAAATAACACTTCAGGTGAACTTGGCAGGAAATATCTGTGAACTAGAAGCATCTGACGGTGTTCACACTGCAACAGTTTGTGAAAGTGGGGCTAAAGAGCTTTCACATTAGCATCTGTAAAGTCTGGAGCATTTAAATAGGTCATTAAGTGGTGTTAGAAAAAGAAAAGTTGTTTTGTTTTTTCCTTACACTTAACTATGAGATACAAAAAAAAAAAACATCACTGCAATTAACAATAAAACGTAATTGTTCACTGTTATTCCTAAAAATAGTTTCTATTTATACATGTAAAAAACAAAAAAATTGAGTAAATTTTTTAAATAAATAAAAGTATAAGGTAAATTTATCTAAATGTCAGAATATATAAAACATGTATTCAAACAAAGTTAGTGTTGTAAATGTGCTTTTTTGTTTTGGACATAAAAAAATGAAAATGATGAATTCCAAATAATTTGAATAATAAAATACTTTAAATTCAGTGATTTTTTTTCCATTTTCAAACAAAAGTGTAAAATCTTTTGGTTTAATAAAGCAACATGTTTTTCCCATCTTAAGAATTTATTTTTATTAATTTTATTTAGCCTTTTCAAAAACAAAATAAAAATTGCTTTAAGTAGTGATTTTATAAACTAAATGACTCAAATATTATAATTATCCATTTTACTGAAAAAATAATATACTGTAATTTCTGCCTATTGAGCGCACCTGAATATAAGCCGACCCACTAGATTTAAGTAAGAAAAATGATAAAGTACATATATAGGCCGCACTTGTTAATATTAAGTCTATGAGAATCTATAATTTTGCTGCTTGCCTTATAAGCCGCACAGTTCAAAGCTCGTGAAAAAAGCAGCGGCTTATAATCCAGAAATTACGGTAATATCAATATTCTGCCTCAAAGTTTGGCTGTTGATTCAAACCACAAGTTTTTACTGACAAAGGATTGGTTATTGATCTTTTGATTCAAAACTAAATAATTGACGATTGGACATGACTGAATCTTAAACTCTCAATTATTTTTGATTAATTGCCCAGCCCTACCCGCAGGACAAAACAAATGATCCCCAATTTATTTTTGAATCCAAAACCATTTAAAATTTTCCAAAACTTTTTCAAAATCCATAGAATTCCCAAACTTTTCCAGGGCCTGAAAATTAACTTTTCAAGGTTTTCCATGACTGTACAAACACAAGTCTTTTTAAACTGTAATTTTTTCAACACATGGACTGAGTAATGCCTCCAGTCCAACTCCGGTGCAGTCACCGGACCGGTCTGCTACGGTGGGTGACTCACATTAGCTACGGTGGTCTACAGTCCTGCTGCAGCCACAGGCTCTGCTGCCGACTCGCGAGACCCGAACTCACGGAGGTTCACGCTCAACGTGGGAGATTACGCGACCGCTGAGCACTTTTTTTCTCTCTCTCTTTCGCTGAGCACAAGTATGTAAACAAAGAGCACGCGCCAAGTTTTGGGCTTGTTTCACGTTAGTTGATTTTCTGTTGGGATTTTTCCCGCACAATGGGTGAGTACGGAGGTTTATTTACATTTTATGTGTTAGTAATCGTGTAAATGTCGTATTTTGTATTATTAGCGGTAACGTAAAGATTTTATTTTGAAAACAGCCGGATTCACTTCACCCGCGCTCGCTTGGTTTCCTGTTTATCGTGTCTTGTTTTCACAACTTCACCAAAAAGGGCTCCGGTGCGCTCCGGCGTCCGGCCAAAATTTGAAACAAACGAAACGGATTCGGAGGCCGGACTGGCGTACCGGAGACACCGGACTAGACTGTACGCCGTGTGAGCCACTCTCGACTTTTCAAGTTAAGTAAAGACTCCGGTGACTGCACCGGAGTTGAACTGGATGTAGTCGACTATACACAATTGGTGCTGGTTGGTTGTTCTTAAGTCAGACAAACATGGTAGACCAGGAAAGTCCAGCAAGACCAGCATTAAACCAGTAACGTGCAGGTGTATTGTTCGCTTTGCAAGTTAGGAATTACACCATTTATAATTCCTTTTAAATGTTTGAATTGATCATTTTGAGAAACTGAGACTGATTCTAACTTGCTGCAAATAATATATAAGTGGAAAGCAGCTAAAATCCAGATAAAACTTTGTGTTAATCGGACTATGATTGGAGCTTGCTCACCTTCAGTTCTGTGGATCCGGAGCTGTGGGTTTAGAAGCGCGTCCAGGAGCTGCTGTTTCCTCTGGTTCTCTTCTTTGGAGCGACACAGTTCCTCTTCATACTCCACTATTGTTCTTTCCACCAGCGCAAAGATCTCCTCCGCAGCCGCAGTCAGCCGCTCGGTCACTAAAGCGCGCACAACATCCATCTTTTCACACATCGTTCAGTTTATCCATGAAATGAATATGTCGGCTTTATCTCGAAGCTAGCTAACCACCGCGCCGCTGTGTCTAACTTCCGCTGTAAACCCGCCCACATTTCCGCCCCACCAGAGTAAAAGACTATATTTGTGTAAGTATGTATTTTATTTTTAGACAGTATATTGAAACTTCTCATTTCTAGTATGAGATTGTGTAGATGGTTTTCTTTCTTTTTCCAGAGATGTCCAAACATTTTTTTATTGTAGGTCACATGACAGTGGACATGATGAAAAGTTCTAGTTAAAATGAGCCATAAAACGTTTATTCAAACTTGAAACCACATAGTACAAAATAAAACAATTTATATTGCCTTTAAAGAGGTAGATTTCTAAACTCAGTGTATAATGCATTACTTATTCCTTTTTCCAATTCATTGCAATCATTTGTGTACAGCAGGTGTCTCCAACCTATAGCTCAAGTCATACACGTTATGTTGTTGTTGTTGTTTTTTTACTCATTTTTATTCATCATATACATCTCATATATAGGCAGCATCTAATTGTTCCACATTTAACGTCAGTTTCTTGTGCTCGTTAAAAGTAGTAGCTCATCGTCAGTTCTGTTTTGCAAAAGTATCTCTCCCGGCAAAAAGGTTGGAGACCCCTGGTGCATATGACTTATGGAGCTAAGGAGCGAAATTCAGCCTGGAAGACTATACCAGCTTCTACCTCAGTAATCAGCACACCTGCACTTCATCTCAGATCCAATCATGTCTCGCTCTGCGCAGCTTGTTCAATCAGCCTCAGCTCTCCTCCTCCTTCTCGGCCTATCAGGGCGTCAGAGCCACATTCAAAAGAGCAGCTCAACCTCTGCTCTTGGCTTCAACTGTCGCAAGCGTCATTTCGTCTCATCGCAACCCTCCTCCTCCCCATCTCCACCTCAACTTCCACCTTCTTCCTCTCAACCACCACCAGTGTCTAGGCTCCGGGGGGAAATCTCCTACTCCAACAGCTCATCATTTATCGCATGCACATTGTTTTCTGCCGGGGCCTAAGCGCCAAACCTGTAACAATAAATGTCATCATTAATCGCATCATTTTGTCTGTTTGAGTCTGTCCAGGTTGAAATGGTGCGTTCCCGGCAACTGGGATATTTCTCACTTTCCACTTGTAAAAGGAGGTCACTCAAACTAGTAGGGGAGAGCGGGTTTGGTTGTCACATTTTTTACTGATTTGAATTTCTCAAAAACAGCAAATCTCACATGAACCATTTTAACAACAGAGAAAAGCTCAAAGTCTTGTGTAACTAATGAAACCACCTGCTGTTCTCTGTCTTATTCTGATGAAAAGTTATTGATCATTTAATGGAAACTGATCACCTGTGACAACCAACCCCAAGTCTGGGTCGGTTGTCACACCTCATGGAAGACCGATGACAAAATGTGTCTTGTCTTTGGTTTGATTTTTAATGTCTGATTTCATTTTGATTCAAGAATGTTTTACATTTTATGAATCAGGAGCCGTTAAAATACAGGAAAAAGGCGATTGGAAATTTAAAAAATGCATTTTTTTGTCAAGATTCTACTGATAATGTAAAATTATATATTTAATGTGAATTGGTGATCAATAACTTCTGAACAGAATAAGCTTCATAACATTTGTTTAATTTATTTTTAGTTGATACTTTACACTCACTTTCTGCATTGAATTGGAATATTTAAAATACAGTATTTTTGAGAAAAAAGCTGGCTTTTTTATAATCATATGTGACAACTGACTACTTTTTGCTATTAATTTTTTTGATGTCGTCTTATCACAGTCTTGAACAAATGTTTACAAAAATGTTTTAGCGAGTCCATTTTGGTTAATTTAATGAAAATTTTATTCAGACTTTTTTTCAAATGCACCAATCACAAGCTGAGATACAGTGACTGTAACAACCAACCCGTGTGACAGCTAACCCCGCTCTCCCCTAAATACCACTTGTGAACTGGGACCTGGTCAAGAGAGTTCCACTTCACATATGAGCTCAACAATCACCACAGTATTAATCTGGGGCTTTAACTTAAAGGTGGAGTACTTTTTTAAATTATTTTTTTAGTTGTAAATTAATAAACGTTGTCTTTCCTACCAAAGTATATTGCATAAGCAGCAGAATGTGACAAATCAAACCACTGTGTACTGTCTAAATCAAAATAAAAGTTGTTGTTTTTTTTCTTTAGGAGCAAAATGCAGCGCTCTGATTGGATGTCCTTGAGTCCTTTTGCCATCTGTAAAAAGTGTTTTAAAGATTTAATTGCAAACAAAATTGAATGTACATAAATATCATCTTGTGCTGAAGGATTTGTGGTGTGAAAATCAGCGACTCCACCTTTAACGTTACTTTTGTGCTAAACTTTATCCTAAAGCAGTGGTCCCCAACCTTTTTTCTTGCAAAGACCGGTACAGTCACAATTTTCTTTTCCAGGGACCGGTTGAGGTTGAGTAGAGCCAATAACAACAACGAAAAATGCTTATTGTGCATATTTTTAGCTCTTATTGCTTTAATTTGCAGTTTATTTGGTTAAATGGCACAATATTTTCATAGTAAAGCACAAGAAGTAGTGATAAACAATAAAATAGAAAATAAAATACATCTGAAAAGATCCACTGGGGCCCGGCAACAGATGGCTCGCGGACCGCTATTGGGCCCCGGACCGGTGGTTGGGGACCCCTGGCCTAAAGGATAGCAGCATGAACCATAATGTTTACAAAGGAGTTGATTCAGTTGAACGCTCTGACCTGGGAACTGTTTTTTTTCAAATGGGAAATCTCCACGTTCCATTTCCCTGTAACGCAGCATTATTACACAGCATTGTGGAGCTATGATGTTATAAGACAATTAACAAGAAGAACTCTGAAAGGAAAAGATGAAACAGATGATTGTACTTCTCTTAACCAAAAGAATTGTTGCATAACTTCGGGGACCAGAGATTCTAAATAAAAGCAAGAGCATACCCAGATGGGGGCTAGAAATACAGATAAAATAGTGAAAAGGCTGTATATTACTATGCTCTCGGTCAATTCATGGCTCATTCTCATCTCGTTCACAACTAATTTGTGAGTCGGTATAAAGTCTGAGATAATTCTGCCAGTGTTTTTCTCAATTTTAACTAAAGTAAAAACAATAAATTTATGTATTTACTACTGTTGGATATGAAACTGGTTTAAAACTAGGGCAAAAGTGACTCAAAGTGTTTGCATTTGCTTGGACAAAAGGACGCCTACTGCTGGTCACCCTGACTTACCTGTCTGAGCCAAAGTTGTCAAATAAATCTCAGTGAATACAAACCCATTATTAAATCATCTAGAAAGAATTGGTTATGTTGTCCTAATGTGCATCAGTTTAATCATTAATAAAATATGTATTGACCCCGGTCCAAAGTTGGAAAAGAAAAGTCCTCTGATCTTGCTGGTCTCCTCTTTAGATCTGATGTTGGTTTCTGTTCAGTTTATGTTTAGTTCAAAAGTTACAATACATCTGTGTGATTTCTCATGTGAACTTTCAGCGTTTCTTTTTGAGCAAAGGTTTTCTGACAGGTCAAACAGCTGTAAGGTCGTTCTCCCGTGTGACATCTCATGTGCTTTTTCAGATGTGTTGTTTGGACAAACGTCTGCGCACAAACCGAGCAGCTGTAAGGTCTCTCACCGGTGTGTATTTTCACATGTCTACCTAAAGCCGACTGCTGAATGAATGTTTTTCTGCAGACTGGACAGCTGTAAGGTTTTTCTCCGGTGTGTATTTTCATGTGTGCATTGAGATTACCTTTTTCAGCAAAAGCTTTGTTACAGACTGAACACCTGTGTGGTTTCTCTCCGGTGTGAATTCTCATGTGTTTATTGATGCTACTTTTTCGCGGAAAACTTTTCTGACAAACTGAGCATCTGTGAAGTTTCTCTCCAGTGTGAGTTTCACTGTGTTTCTTTAAGTCAGATTTAGTTGCTAATTTCTTTTTGCAAATAGTGCACTCATACATGTCGTCTCTTTCTCCTCCTACAGCAGTTCCTGACAGGTGCGACCCAGCTCCAGATGTGTATGTGTTGAATAGACCTGAGTTGTGTGCAGCTGTACTTGTGTCTTGTATATAATCTTGGTTGTAGAGTTCTTCATCAGCCTCTGTCTCCATCTGTGCAGTTGAAAAGATGGTTGGAGGTTCTTCGGTGTCAGAATAGCTTTCAGTTTGTTCTTGCTCTTCTCTTTTACGCACACAGACGTGAACTCTAGGTGCTGCTCTTCCTCCTGTTTGAGAAGAGATGCTGCCTCTTTAATCTGTGGAGATTGGGAGATTTCCTGCTTCACGCTGGGTTCAGGACTGAGCGTGCTCACCTGAACACCTGCAGGAAGGAAGCAGAAAAAATATCAGAGCTTTTTGCTAAACTAACAGAAATTTTAAATTAGTAAATAAATATTCAGTCATAAGTGTTCTGACTCTACAGTTTGTGTACAACTGTGGTGATTCAACTAGGGCAGACCTGGGCAACCTGCGGCCCGGAGGCCAAATGCGGCCTGTGACGTGTTTTAATCAGGCCCCTGGCATGTTTTTGAGAAACAGAAATGCATGACGAAGTTTAGGAGACAAAACTACGACAATAAATTTGTAACATTTCGAGATTAAATTCACCGTTATGAGAAAAAAATATTTTTAGAGTAGGCATATTTTTTTGTTTTTAAAGTGCGTATGACAGGTTTGAACAGTTTTCAAATGTAGATTAATACCTGTTGTAATTATAAATGATAGTGAACAAGAAGTACATTTTTAAGGCTAAAAATGACCAAACTGGAAAGAAAGTTTAAAAATGTTTAGTAAAACCTTAAATATAATTGATCTTAGCTACGTCTTTGTAAAATGAGTAGTTCAACCTGTCATGAACACTTTAACTGACCAAAGAATAAAATGAAATCAAACAAACAAAAAAGCTAAAATATGATTGCATATTACATAGACAATAATACCCCAGAAAGCTTTATGTCCCAGTTAAATATATATATGTTTTTAAGTTTTTACTAAGGTTTGTGATCTTGTGAACCTTGATATGAAATTTTTAAATGCTAATGTGGTGTATTTGTTTGGCAGTTATCAACAGAAGGCTAATATAGAATATCGTATCAGCTCAGAAGATCCATATTGGTCTATCCCAAAATTCAGCAGTAATCAGATTGCTAACGTTATATCTTTTACATTGTTCTAATGTTTCTTTCTCTCTTGGTATGTATTATTTACTTGTAATTACATTCTCACAGCAAAAAGAGCACAGCAAGTTTACAAGCATCTTTAAAAATAGTCCAGATTAAGTAAATTGTGATCAAGCTAGCTACTTTTTTGGCTCATCAGTCAGTTAACAGTTACACTTCTGAACCGTGATATTTTACTTTGAAGTGTTTAAGGATGGTTTTACGTTACGTACCACCAGTAGATGTCACAACCACACCAGGAAGTCAAATGCTAGTAGATTAAATTAATTAACGCAACATCTACCGTCACATTGGAGCTTAAGTAGAATAAAATAAAATGTTAACCTAGTGCTAACAGTTAGCTGGGTTCGGGGGGACGGAAGTGAGCTGGTTGCCATAGTAATGAGTTTCTTTCTGTTGCTAACCTAGCCTAAACTCCTATATTTTCAACTTTAACCTTTACCCAAACACTTTCCCTAAATTTAGTCATTCCTCTATTCCTATTCAATAAACTAAAGAGACAAACTTGATTTGGCTTTAAAGTGTCCGTCTGTCTCACCTTGTGTTGTTGTTGTTGTGTGCAGCTGTGCGTCCAGAAGTGCGTCCAGGAGCTGCTGTTTCCTCTGGTTCTCCTCTTTGGAGCGACACAGTTCCTCTTCATACTCCACTATTGTTCTTCCGACCAGCGCAAAGATCTCTTCCGCAGCCGCAGTCAGCCGCTCGCTCACCAAAGCGCGCACAATATTCATCTTTTCATACATTTTTACACTGATTTTAGCTCTAGCTAATCACCGCAGCTCCGATTCTGACTTCCGCTTTAAGTCCCGCCCTCATTTCTGCCCCTCCACAATAAAAGCGAAAACTTATTTTTCCTTTTTTCAGGCGAAACTTCTTTCAAAATGGATTGTACATGTTTGTAATATATTTTTTCCGTATGTTTAGGAAGAAATGATGGCATATTCAGATCAATAATTCAGATTTTATAAAACACAAAAACTAAAACAGCTTTTATCTAAAAACGATCTAAAACTGCAGAACTAATACGTGTGACCGGTGTATTTCTCCCCTTTTCTGATTTATGATTGTTGGTGCAGGAGTGAACCAGATACAGCCGAACGCTTAGAGGCGGTCTCCATTTAATCTGGATTACAATAAAAGTGAACAGAGTCAACAAGTGCTGCTACAGTTGGCCCAAACTACAAGGACGAGACAATGACGTGTCAGTATTTTTCCAGACTTCTTTGTGTCAATAAATAAAAACACCGGAACAACTAAAGGCTTAGTATTGACATTAGCTTGTTCAATGACAAAATAAAAGTGAAATATGACTAAAATGCACTTAAAACACAGTATTACATTGGGTGACCAACCTTCCAAAAAAAGGGAAGAGGAATTTTGACACACAGAAAAACGTGGGCGGACCATGACAGATAGTGACTGGATGCCAGGTATGTAGAAAAAACCGCAACAAAGAATTGTGTGTAATATAACACTATAAATGAAATGGTACACATGTGCCAGAGTCTATGCAGCATATAGATACTAGAGGTTTGTTAGGTTAATCTAGACTTTTGTTGCATGTAATGACTCGTACTGTTTGATAATGATTAAATGGTTTATTTATAGCAAATATCAACAAAAACAGCACAGCTCACACTAACTTTTCAGTGGTAGAGTTTCTTTTATATTAATCAGCAAAGACAATCACGGCAAAGATGGTATATGTCAACTACTAAGCACTCCTGAAGCAGCTCACTGGTATTGCAGACCAAAATCACTGCAGCTTGGCTTCACTGAGGTAAAACTCAAGCTGGGATAAATTGCAAAGACCAAGGATGAGGACAGCCAGTCACCTCAAGAAATTCTAGTAAACTGTAGCTCAAAGAACAGTGCAGAGGAAGAAGTTGGAAGGAGTACTTTGAGGACATCCTCCGTCCCAACATTACTTACTGCGGAGGAGGAAGTAGAGACAGAAGAGCCTCATTCATCACTCACTGAACAGGGCAGGACAATGTAGTTCTTGAGGAGTGACTGAATGAGTGTGTACGACTGGATACAGCTTTAGATTTTGTGATAGGAGTTCCACTGCTAGCTTTGGTCTGGTGCTTTGTTTGTGTTTTTCTGGAATGAAAACATTGCTTTTGGTCCTAGGTCCGATGAGGTCAAACTTTTATCAGAACACACAAAATAAATTAACATAGAGGCTTAGAAATGTAAAACACAACAATATAAAAAGACAACTTCTCTTACTCAATTGTAAACATTTTATAAATTTTATTACACATTGTGTTGACATGCCAAAGCGATGTTCTGCAGGTCTGTGTTGTTTACAGATGGATTCCAGTCTTTGCTACATCTGAATGTTATAGCTCAATAAAAGCCTGATCAGCAGATGTGTCCAAACGCAGGTTCAGTGAAACCTGAACAGCACCACTGCCATCCATGTTCCACACATTTAACTAAACTCTGCTGTTGTGGTTTCATCTGTGTCAGGCTGTTAGAGACGATGTCTTACCTTCAAACTGCTCCATGGCTCCTGTCTCATGTGTCTTCGATGTTCTTAGAGCGGTCACCCTGACGGACCTGTCAAGTCTATCAGTGTGACCACAGCCCTCCTTTACTGGGTTAGGTAAGACAAAGACTTACCTGGAGGGGAAAGGGAGGGAGGGGGGGTCACTTAAGGAAGGGGGGTGTCAGGTAGGAGAGGGAGGGAAGGAAAGAGGGGGGGGTCTACAATAAGATGACCAGAAGGAATGCGATGGCTCCTAAAACAGCCAACGCAAACGCTCCAATCATAATACTACCTTCAAACGGCTCCATGGCTCCTGTCTCATGTGTCTTCGATGTTCTAGAGCGGTCACCCTGACGGACCTGTCAAGTCTATCAGTATGACCACAGCCCTCCTTTACTGGTTTAGGTAAGACAAAGTCTTACCTGGGAGGGAGCGGGGGTCACTTAAGGGAGGGGATTGTCAGAGAGGGGAGGGGAGGGAGGGGAGGGAAAGAGGGGTGTTGGGGGGGGGGGGGTCTACAATAAGATGACCAGAAAGAATGCGATGGCTCCTAAAACAGCCAACGCAGCGCTCCAATCATAATACTACCCCACACCATGCCCTTTGCACGAGGAAATCTGTGGAAGACCTTTGCCTTGAATGATTTCCACGGTTTCCTCCAGTTAAACTTTGGTGCCTCTCTTCAAACTCAGAACTGTCTTCTGATTCGTCAGAGGAAAGGGACAACATGTCCTCAGGTCTCTCTGAATAAATAGAGGACATGTCTGATGTGTTAGAGGAAAAAGACATAAACTGGTCTAAATCCTCTGCACAAAGGGACGACTCCTCTGCCGACTCGTAAGAGGAAACAGACGAAATAGATTCATCATCAGAGGAAAAGTTCCAAAGCTCGTCTAAATCCTCTGATGTCAGGGACGATGTGTCTGAATCTGTGTCGTCCTCTATTGTGTCTTCTGTGGGTTTTTGAGACTCAACAAGTGAACTTCTTTATCACTAATATTCTCCATGGATAATTCTTCTGGCTCAGGTCTAACCTCAGAAGAAGAACCAGGCTCTACGTCGTCTTGTTCCTCTGTTTGTCTCTTTGAGGACGTGTCCTCCTCTTCGTCAAAAGAAGACAAAAACTCTTTTAAGTCTTCATAGCAAAGAGACGTGTCTGAATCCGATAAACAGGAGAAGTCGTCCGATAAAGGATCATTACTTCTGTCCTCAACAGATTCCTGAGAAGTTTCTCCGTTTGTTTCAGCGAGTAAACTTCTGTTTGTCTCAATCTGCTGGGACATTTCTTCAGGTTGCAGTTTTACCTTGAGTCCATCCTGTTCCTCTTCTTTGTCCTGCTGTTTCTTGGACTGACTTCTGCGTCTGAAGAAATCCCAGAAGGATTTCTTGGTCTTGGTCTGTGTTTTATCCATGTCTGATGAAGTCGTACTTACCTGCTTCCTGCTTTCACTTTAAGCTGAATCTATTTGTAAAACTGTCCAAAACGCAGTGAAAACTGTGATTTGTTTGTGAAAACTCTGAACTCTGTGGGAGAACCAGTAGATACGTCTGTCTGCGTCGAGATCTGACTGTGAATGTGGATCTGTGGCTCTGTGATGTCATAAAGAGCTTTGAATCTGAGGTTCTTCTGTGACTACAAGTGTGTTGCCATGGTTACAGTGTTCTTTCTGAACAAGTTCTGTTGTCGTGGAAACAACACATTCTATAGGCCAGGGATCTCAAACTAACAGCCCAGGGGCCAAAAGCGGCCCTCAAAAACATTTTAGTGGCCCGCAGGATGATTTCTGATCATTATTATTGACGATGGCTCATTGATAAAGTGCACAGGTCCCTCAATCCCTGCAAAATGCACAGGACTGCAACAAAATGTATTTTGCCCAAAATGTTCCTTGAGGACATTTATTTTTTTATTTTTTATCTCAAGGAGGCCTCTGCTTTGCATTGTACGCTGCAATATAACAGTAAACAACGTGGTTCAATGTTCTCCATCAGCCTCTGTCTCCATCTGGGCCAATGAACAGCTGGCTGGAGGTTCCCAGTATTCAGAATTTTTAGTGTTAGAAAAAATGTGAATTTGTTTTTGCTCTTCTCTTCACACAGAGCAGTGAACTCTGGAGCTGCTCTTCCTGTTTGAGCCTCTGTTCCCATGGTTCCTCTTTAACTAAGATTTCCTGTTTCACACTGAGCTGGATGAAATAACAGCGCTGACACCAAAGTCACTATTTTGCAATTCTCAAGTATAAGTCTCCAGGCTTTTGCCTCAAGTCCAAGTCAAGTCCCAATTCGAGTCCAAGTCCTCTGCTATTAGTTTCAAGTCTTTCAACTTGTGTTTCTACAATTTCAATGAATTTAATAAAAGATTCTATTTAAATCTTATTTCTGGTCACAAAAATAAATTAGGAGGGACATGTTTTCTCACTCAGGGAGGACTTGCTTGTGAACTCTTGGGCTCTCCTTGCACAGTTTTTTTTTTTCTTACATTTCGGCATAAAATGTATCTACTCATATGAAAAAACATTCCAAAGTATAGTTTTAACACTCTAGTTCCATGAAATTGTGCAGTTGTCTTTTCCACCTTCACAAAGTTACAACAAAACAAAAGAATGAGCAAAATCCTCTCATACAAGTCTGAATTCAAAGTTATTCTCAAATCAAAGTGAAAACCTGTGTTAAAACATCACATATCTCTGCTCTTGTTTTTTTTTTTTTTTTTTTTTTTGCTTCACTTGAGTCAGGACGAGACTTCAATCCCGCACATGCGCAGTTACTTTGAGCTTCAGCTGTGTCAGAGCTTAGCACACAGCGCCTCCTCACGACGCTCTGCAGACACTGCAGGGCTAAGGCATTGTTATTTGTAATTTAACATGAAAAGAAAATACATCTTCAGTAAATACTATTACTACTTCTATTTTTATTACAATCATGAGCACCTGTACTTTCTACTGCACCACATTTTAAAGCAAAGTATTTTCCATCTGCCTATTGAACTATGAGTAAGTAGATAATCATTTTACATTTTGTTCATTGTAGACTTCACTATTGCCTGTCTCTTCTGCAAAGGTGGACCAAGTCACTGTTCTACAAGTCTCAAGTAAGTCTCAAGTTTATGGCCTCAAGTTCAAGTCAAGTCTACATTTCAAAATATGAAATTATCCCATCTAAAACACATTTCTGGTCACCAATGTTACAAATTGTTAATGTAAAACTACAATGTTGTATTTATTTGTTTTCTGTTTATTTATTTTTTGAAGGAAGCATCAAGTTTCTCAAGTCTAAGATCTCCAAGTCAAGTCCCAAGTCTTATCAAGTCAGTCCTAAGTCTTATCAAGTCAAGTTTCAAGTCTTCATAGTGATCAAGTGCAGCTCACAACTTCATATCAGCTCTTCTCATCAGTAAGTTTATTTTTGCTAAGCCATTTACATTGAACACAAAGTTTCCAGCCTGTGCTGGAAACTTTGTCCAAAAGCAGACTTTTAAATCATGCTCTTCAGATCTTAAGTGATCCCACTCACCCTGGAAGGGACATGTTTGAGCTGCTTCCATCAGGGCGGAGGTATCGCTCTGTTAAATGCAGGTCTGCACGCCACGCTAAGAGCTTTTATCCACAAGCTGTTACCAGCGTGAACAATGCATTTTAAATTAGGTACCTTTAATATTTTTTACTTCAGCACTTTTTAACTTTTTTAAACTGTACTTTTAAAGTGATTTATTTATTGATTGATTTCACAGTGTCTTTGTGTTATTGTGTCAGTTTGTGTCTGTGTTTCTTGTTTGTTGTTATGTCCATGAGCACTGAACTTTTTGCAATGTCTTTTCCAATGTGGTTTTTATCTAAAATGGCAATAAACTACCTACCTATAAACTACCTACCTACCTAAAACTACGTGGCTACTTTTCCTTAGTTTCATAACAATCCGATTTTCCCTGAAATTAGGCCTAAAGTGCAAAGATCTGGCAGTGTTTAGCAGGACAAACACTGTTTAGTTGCCACTTGAAATGTATGCAAGGTAAACACTTGTTGATTGGTGGTAAGAGAGTGAGCTAACTAAATGCTGACGCCAAACTCGCCCCCCTCCTCAGGTGGGACAGCTGAAGTGCAGTGAGGTTTAATCTGTGGATTACTGAGTTTGCTTCTCGCGCATTCGGATTAAAAAACTGTCACTGGGCAAAAACAAGGCCTCAACAAACACAATCGAATCTGTCCAACCTTCAACACAGAGGGCAGAGAAAAGTAAGAGCATGTACAGCGTAAAGGGAACGTAAGGAAGTAGGATAATGAGTTAGAGAGGGTGAAAAGTGTGTAACTGGATCCGTTTTTGCTGTATGGAGTTCTCTTTGATCTTAACATTTACTTTTCCCCCCTAAATCTGAATCCCTATGGTAAAAGTCAACGAGAAGTCTACTTTATCAGTCATAGCAACTTTGATTGGACAGGATATTTCTAGATACCAGACAAGTCAAATACTTTAACAAATGAACATTAAGGACAAAACGCAGCCCTGGTGAAACCAACAACATGACTTAGAACCATAGCAACTTGAATTGGACAGGATATTTCTAGATACTCAGAACAATTAAAATACTTTACAACAACATGAACATTAAAGGTGACAAAACGCAGCCCTGGTGAAACCCAACCAACAAAAAAGAAAAAAAAAAAAAAAAAAAAAAAAAAAAAAAAAAAAAAAAAAAAAAAAAAAAAAAAAAAAAAAAAAAAAAAAAAAAAAAAAAAAAAAAAAAAAAAAAAAAAAAAAAAAAACCAACAAAAAACGTTGACACATTTTCATTTCAACAACACGTTTAATGAGAACAGACAAGTACACATATTCAAAAGACAAATATAAAAACTCAGAGAGGATGTTTGTGTGTTGGCAGAGACTGAACAGAGTTTTGACATGAGTTCATTAAGGCAGGTCCACTACGTTCACAAACCACAAGGAGCACTTCAGGAGGCGCGTGCTTTGAAGATAATACCTCACAAAAAACAAAGAGAAGCTACATCTCACAATATTGCAAAACTGCAGTATTTATCAATACTTTGTTAGAAAACTGAGTCATTGCAAAGATAATTTATTATGCAAGGTACAGTAATATAGTTCTTTTTAAATGGGGCATATTGCTAAATGAACTTTGTTTAAAGTTTACTCTGATTCTGATTCATGCATATTTGAGGAATCCTGTATTGTCCTGCAACTAGAGTGTTCAGAAAAAAAAAAGAAATCTGTTGTCACCCTGCCCACATCCTGTAGGTGCAGTTATTTGGAAAAATAAGACACCGACTGATAAATCTGATACATTTGTGGATTTCTACATTCTACATCATGACCTGAGATCCATATTTCATGTATTTTATTTTATGTTTCTGCTCTGTTTTAATAAAAAAACAGAGCAGAAACTGAATATGTGACATAATTTAGGTTTCAACAGCACTCTCTCCTCTGTGCTTCCTTTGTTTGCTGTCTGATGTAGCAGACCAAGATGAGGTATGAACTAAAACTTTCACTTTTCATTTGCTCTACCACACAAACATTTACAATAAAATAAACAATTTTTACAAAAAAGAAAAGAATACAATATCAAAAATGTGACTTCAACTGAAGCCGGTGTAGCGCATGCCCGCATGCCCCGAACAAAGAGTTGAGATGAAGACCACAAGACAAGGCACTGCTCTGAAGAAGTCAGACTGAGAAACAGTTCAACAAAGAAGAGCAGGAAATATGACTGTACAAAAACAGAGACAACCCTGTAGGCAGACACCAGAGGTCAAGAGAACCAATCAGCAGGTATCACACCTTTCCTTCTTAAGTCTAGTGTCCACTGCACAGTTGTCCCATTTGTGTCCTTGTGGCTCAAATTGTGGCTCATATGATGCATTCCAGGAACTGGATATTTCAGTTTTGCTTTTTGTTTGAAATTGTTAATCTTGTGTGTCTTATAATGCATGGTGCTATTTTGTGTAAATATACGCTCAAGGAAAAAAGAAACGCAACATTTAAATTTTTGAAAATTCCTTAGAAAACGAGTACATTTGTAAAAATGGATTGCATCATGATTTCAGTCCATAATAAGCTGAAGACAGGTGAACAGATTTCTTGGTTTGGCTTGACTGATTGTGAGAACAATAAAGAGTGCATTACAGGGTTGTTTATTCACACAAACTCATGTTTGAAACTCAGAGTTGACTTTTACCGCTGGTTAACTGTGCACAATTCTTCTCTATAAAAGGCCACCAGAATGAAGCCAAAAACACACTTCTTCACGATGCCACGACTGTCTCAACCAGAGAGGATGGAGCTATTGGCTGCTCCAAGCTGGACGGTGTGTTTTGCTGTCTCCAGGGTGTTTGGAGTCCACCGCTCTACCATTAGTCGTCTTGAGGAGCGATACCCGGTCACTGGTTCCTCTAACGACCGCCCTCGTACTGGTGGCCCCCGTGTAACGACTGCTGCACAGGGCCGCGCCAACCGCCCCGCACATCTCTGTGACAGGTTCACCCGCCACCAGGTCCACAGCCGAGTCCATTGGGACACACCAGAGGCCAGTGTCGGCCAGAACCATCCGTAATCGCCCTGCGCTGACGATAATCCACCATATCGCCTATTGTTTGGTTGTGTTTTTGAACTTGAAAATGTGTAAACTCCGCAAGAGGTGGCCTGAGGATTAGAAATGGATGTAGGGTTCATATGAAACTCTGAAAACTGAGAGTTACATTTCTTTTTTCCTTGAGTGTAAATCTGTTACTTGCTTTGTTGGACCTATGGTTGGATGCTACACTGCATTCCATTGCACTGTACTTGTACAGTGTAATGGCAATAAAGTTGAATCAAATCTAATCTAAAAGTGGGATTTCTTTGACCTGCTCTCAGTTCACATGTTAGGTGAGCAGGGATGCAAAGGTATTCAGTTACACCACTTTTAAATTTGAGTACCGCCACTTCTTTGAGCGTTCAGCACTACTCCCCATTAATAGCACCAACACTATAAATGAAAATGAGTGTACCGGCACTTCTGGATCTCACAGTGTGACAGAGACAAATACTAAAGACTAATTTGTGACATTTACAAAAAAAAAACAGCAGCACCACTGCTAAATAATAAAACTATGCTGACCTTACCAGAGACCTGCTCTGACAAACTTTGGTTATAGAATTATCTGATCCATTACAGTGTGACTAAAGCTGTCATTTTCCATGCACTGAAGTAAACAATGTTAAGATTCAGTCCATACGTCTTCAGGACAAAACAAATGTGCAGTGGACACAAGTCTTGACAAAAGGTGCAGACCAGACGAGGCGACAGGAATCCTCCAGAACCACAAACACAGACTCCATCCTCTCGTGTAGTCCTTATTATCCTGGACTGGTTTAGTCCGGATATCATCCTCCTCCAGCCCTGATCTGGTTCCACTTCAGACCTGGCAGACATTGTAATAAACCGTGTGCCGCTCACTGACCGAGTCCTCGTACAGAGAGTGTTTGTGGGTGTGCAGTTCTGTCATCGGCACATTGACAGAATGGGGTTTCCCGGTGCCGTACGAAGGGACTCCCTGAGAAACACAAACACAAACTGTGACTTTTGGGTTCACACCGATGGAGGATGTGTGGTGAAGTGACAGTTACCTTCCCCGTCTCACTCAGAGGAAGTCTTTTCTGCAGAGGTGAGCGATGATTCCTGCAGCAAGAGCGTCGCCCAGAACGTTTATCATGGTCCGGAATCGATCTCTGAAATACACATACATATAAATCGAAATAGGAAAGACTCTTGAACAGTTCTGTCTTCTCTTTCTTGTGTGATTTTCTCTGGTCTATAATCAGTCTTTGGAAGTAGACAGTTAGTATTTAACTCTATGCGATTTATTCCTTCCTTTGGCACATCTAGTTTTCAATTGGTACAAATGTTCAGTTCCCAAAGTGCACTAATACGATGTAGAATTCTGTCCTATCTACATAAATTAATCCATCACTGTCTCGAATTGGTATATATGGGAAAAATTGTATAAAGTATAGAAAATCTATTCTATAATTCCTGTCGACAAGTAGTAAAAATGTTATAGAAATAGATTGGTGTATTTGTCAGGATGAAGTTACTTACAGAATCCAGTCAATGGCCACAATGAGAGTGATGTCATCTGGAGGAAGTCCGACCGAGGTCAGGACTATCACCATGGTAACGAGTCCAGCCTGAGGGATCCCCGCCGCTCCAATACTCGCCGCTGTCGCCGTGATGCTGAAATACAACACGAACTATTACAGAGCAATAAATAAAGCTCAGTGTTGGGGCGAATACTTTGATTATGTATTTAGTTACAGAATATTGAATACCTGTATAAAATTTATTTTGTATTGTATTGCGTTACTTTGTCAAACCAAAGTTTTGTAATCTGATTACTTCATGCTGAATTGCTCTATATTCATAGTACTAGAAAGTCTTCAAAGTTGTCATCTGGACAGTTATCATTTTCAATCCATCAGATTGAAAAGGACTTTCGATGAGGTGATCTTCAGAAACGCTGTCCAGATGACAACTTTGAAGCCTTTCTATTATGGATCCTCCTGGACAAATGAGGGATTACACTGTCTCTATATTCATAGTGAAACAAATTGAATTTTAAGTTTACATCTTGTTTAGCCAGGGTTTAAGATAAGAACACATTTATCAATAATTAAAGAGGGAAAGATCACATACAGTATGTACCCACTTTATAGAGATTTCTCATCATTTCTGAAACGTTTAAGCTTCAAATTGGACATTGAAAAACCAAAGTATTCCTCAATTTTTAAATATATGTAAATAAACTAAATTGAATACAAAGATTTAGCTGCTTCATAACACTGCACATGCACTGTAAGAAAAATAAATAATTGTACTATTAAACTAAACATTTCACTAAAACAGAGAGAAAACCTTTTCCATTCTTTTTCAGTTTACAGAGACATTTCTAATACAATTCCAGAGATAGAAACTTCTGTAGAAAAATGCTACTTGCGAGCAAATCAACACATCGGCATCACTGCATTTGGAAGCAATGCCTCTGACTGAACTAAGCGAAGAGTAGTATTTCATGCAAACAGCTGACTTAATGTGAGTAACTGTATTCTATTCTGATTGTGACTGTCTGAATGTGTTGCTGCACTTGGTTAGGACTAAGGTTAAATAGATGAGTGAATCTGAATGGCTTTTTAAATAATTTTAGAATAAAGCTGTGTTTGTACCTGATGGTGACGAGTTGTCCGAAGTCCAGCTCGTAGTCGTTGACTTGTGCGATAAAGATGGCCGCCACCGCCTCGTACAGCGCCGTGCCGTCCATGTTTATAGTGGCTCCGACGGGAAGGACAAACCGAGCGATCTGACGGTCCACGCGACAGTTCTCCAGCAGACACTTCATGGTGATGGGCAGTGTGGCCGAGCTGAGGACCAGAGCAAGTTTGATCAGCATCTCTGACTTTTAACAGTTTGCTTTGTCTTGTTTATTTAATTGTATACATTTATAGTTTACCTTTTCATATTGACTATTCTATGCCCTAAAGCATTTCACCTAATTTTACCCTGACTGCAAAATAACATAATGCTTACAATAAAACATTTGTCAAAAAAGTGAAAACAAATTCCCAGCCAGGGATATCACAACAGACCAAATCTGAATCTGATCAATGCAGCTTTTGCAGATGGGAAAACACCATGGGATTTCTGTTTAATTTTTTTCAAATTGTATAAATGAGATTCAATGCAAAAATGTGCAGACAAATGTAACTCTTAGAATAAACCTGGAATTTGCAAGGTCTCAAAACTGTGCATACATTTTTCACAAAAATGTGCAGACTTTGTCATTCACAGAGGTGAATCCACAAATTCAGACTCACTTGTACACTTCACGCAAAAGTACTGATGCACAAACAAAAAATGTGGGCTTGTCGCTATGAAGACACGGAACTTTTTTCTATGAAAAGGTGGGGCTTATTTCTATTAAGAGGCGGGGTGTCCACTTTGCACAACTTCGCATGCACAAACCTAAATTACATCTTTTAAAACCAATTTTTACTGTATGTGTACATTTACACATAAATAATGACACCACACTTATTTATTGCCATTTTAAGCTAACAGTTCACAGCTGAAACTAGCTTAATAAAGTAATAATCTCATTTTACAATCATTTGCTTTGTTGAAATCTGTGAGGCTTAGTTCAAAACGAATAAAACGATGTAAGAGAAGCAAAGCTAAAGATACAAAGTGTGCTTTTGGTGTAACGTTGAGATTGGACTCCCCTTGTTTAAAGTAGTGCAAGAAAATCAATAATGTTTTTTTTTTTTTTTTTCAAATGACTTTTGCTAACCCTCACCCAAGCCCCAATCCTAAACTTAGCCTTTGAATTATGTCTAAACTTAGCTGAATTCATAGAAAACTATTTACCGCGGGTAGCTTGAAAGCTAGTGAGGGGTTTCCATCTCGACAGGAGTCCTATACCGACACCACACATGTGGGCAATGACATGCAGCTTATCTCTATAAAGAGGCGGGGCTTATCACTGTGAATTTCTAGTTTTGCAGTTTTGAACAGGGGGTCAATATGCTACTTTTAGATCAAAATTTGAATTTATAGTGAACAGAATGTAACAAAAGATAAAACGTATGCTATATTTCAATACAAAGAACATTAAAAACATTAAAGTAAGTGAATGCTGAGTGTGTGCTCTGACCTGGAGGAGGTTGCGAGTGCGATCACCATGGCCTGCAGCAGACCTCGGATGTACTTGAAGGGGTTTTTGCGCGTCAGTATGAAGTAGAAGAGCGGCAGAAGTATGAGTCCGTGAACAAAGAGCCCGGCCAGGACCGTGATGCCGTACCAGCCCAGCTTCTTCCCCAAAGTGCTCGGGTCGGCCATGTCCAGGATCTTCCCCGCAACCAGGAAGATAATACCAAACGGGAAATACCTGAGGAGAGAAGTACAACTGGACTGAAACAGGACGTATGTGTGCCCAAATAATAAGCCAGCTGACTATCTGGTACACTGAATGAGATTCTTCTTCTTTGATGGCACAGACATATTCCAAGATGATTTGTAAGGTTCATTAGCTCACATGTGAGAGCAGTTCAGGAGCATGAGATGTTATTTTAACCCCAGAATTGACCACGAGATCCAGGGCGTGAATTTAGCCAGTCATGTCTTGGTTAGATTTTTGTCCACTGCCTGTAGAGCTCACAGGTACGGCCCGCGGTGGCAAGATGCACTCTTTGTGCTGATCAGTTAATATAAGAACCTTTGTTCATATCTGGCCAGAACATGACTGTGAAGCAGCGCAAGGTTCAAGGAAAAATTCCAGATTTTTTGCTTTCACACAATGTTCATTGTGTATAAGCGGCAGCTCTTAAAATCCATCTGTTAAAATGCCACAGTCCTTCTTCAAAAAGTGCAAATGTCAACCTAACAATGCGCTCTCCTGGTTTATCTCATGAGTCTCTACTCTGTCATGGGGAGAGCTGCATTCACACTGACACTGTCCCATGTTCACTCACATCTGATGGTTTTTATATTAAGATAGGCTTTATGTAAAAGCTATGTAAAAAAAAGACACATTTTTAGACAGTTGTTAAAGTTGTTAAAGCCTGTCATGTGAATAGACTTTCACCAATTTCTTTTATTACACTTTTTTTTAAACTGACAGTTAAATGATAACTAATAAGTTCTGCCTGATATTCTGACCTGTTCCAGTTTTGTGTTAAACTATAACTGTGCTGGTCGTGCCTGTGTCAGGTTATTATCAGCGTCAGTCTCTGGACGCTCAGCTCGTCACCCACCTAGTCTGTCCTAATAGATCATGTGTCTTTGAGGAAGCTACAGGGTCAATCATGTGTAAGGGGCAGGTCCAATCATGTGTAAGGGGCAGGTCCAATCATGTGTAAGGGGCAGGTCCAATCATGTGTGAGGGGCAGGTCCAATCATGTGTAGGGGGCAGGTCCAATCATGTGTAGGGGGCAGGTCCAATCATGTGTAAGGGGTGTGTCTTGCTGAGAGACAAAAGTGGCGTCACTGGAGGCGCTTTAGGCCCAGGGCAGAGTGGCAGGGCAGGAGGTCAGAGGATCAGGACTGAATCAGTGACAACAACAGAAGGAAGCTGAGCAGCGCTAGCTTTGTCCACGAAACATTTAGTTACAGTTTGTTAGTTGGGATTGGAAATGTTAATTGTTAGCCTGAAAAATATAATTGTCATTACTCAATTGGCTGATTTTATTCAATAATACACATTATTGGTATTTTTTTCCTTGATCACCAGAGGTATAACTTGTTTAACCATCATATACACAAACTAACTGTTTATTTACTAATGGCACTGACCTTTTGAATCTTAGCTCTGTATAATTTCCAAATAAAGTTCTGAATTTCAGTTTGTGACACTATAGGATAAGCTCTAAGATTGTTTTGCTGTTTTTGTGGAAGATAATTTGAGTTGGCCAGGGTGGCATCTCTGCTCATTTCATTTCACTCCAGCGATCAAGTCAGGCATCACAGAACTGCAATTTGTGTTATTTCAAAACAATATTGACCCTATTTTGTCCCATCACTTTTCTAGGATTTGCACTTCCTGTTTACCTCTGTTACGGTAGTTTACATGTTTGTCTGTCTGTCTTGTGGGCAATTTCAAACATATGTCATGACAGTTAAAATGAAACCATCGTCTGAAGTCTACAGGCTAAATGCAGCTAAACAGAAAGTACAATTCCTAGAAAAGTGGCGGGACAAAATAGGGTCAATATAGCATCAGAACTCAGCTCTGACAGTGGGCAAGGTTCTTTCTTACACTTTTTCAAAGATCAAAAAACCTTCAAGGTAATAACATAATATTTCTCTCTCCCGGTCTGGTAAAGCCAGCTTTGTGCAGCTATGTTTGCTGTTTTAAGGGAAATGAAAATCATCAGTTAAATACTATGATTTCAATTGTCAAAATGGATAGGCTACATGTTGACAAATGACTTTCTTGCTCCTGTTTATATCTTAGAGTTTGTGAATATTTGTACATGTTTCTCCTCTGAGACAAACTCACCAGACGGCAGCATTAATGATCTTCATGACGCACTCGTTGATGCACTGACACACGTTCACCAGCGGAGCTCCTCTCTCACCCATCCGACCCAACAGTAAACCTGAGGTACAAACAAACATATTAACAACAAGCAGGAGCAGATATGGAAACTCTACATCAGGGCTATTCAAATAGCGGCCCGCGGGCCGGAAGCAGTATGATGTGGCCCACCTTGGTAAAATGAGCCATGGACTGGGCCACATTGTAAAGAAGCCTGGGAAACAATCCATATCTGATTTACAGTGAACAGTGTTGGATACAGCAACATAATGCTTTGAAATAAAGACTGGCCCATCATAGTAAAGTAGGCCTGGGACTGGGCCACATTTCTTGGTTAGATCTGATTTTCAGTCGCCTGCAGTACTTTTAAATCAACTTAATCAGCTAAAATTCCAGTGATATTTGTTTTGTTAACTTTTGTTCTGGTTCATAAATGTTCTCTAGTCTTGTTCCAAATGAGGTTCACCCTTGAAGTAGCAAATATGTAAACCTAGAGTCATAGAGTTGGATTAACTTTAGGTTTAGCCTAGTCCTTTATCTGTTGTTCTGACTTGCTCATGTTCTAGTTTGCATTATCTCTGCTAATGTAAGCATGTTAAATGACAGAGCAAATTTAGACTTATTTTCAACCAGAGTTTCTAACCAGAAGTTCTTGGTGCAGTTTTGTTATTCGGCCCACAGACCATAATCCTCTGTCCGCTGTAAAATATAATTGAACAGCCCTGCTGTAGAGCAATAAATACAGACGCAGCATTAGTCATTATCACTATAGAAACAACTCTGGTCTTGGGCACAATCTTGCGTCAAAAACTGCGATGTATTGTGCAACTGCCCGGCCCACAAGCTGTGGTCCTCAATAAAATCTGGCCCTCTAAAAAATAAAGTTGAATAGCCCTGATCTACATAAACCCTGATTTTGAGTTTAAAAGTCTTAAAATGCAATATATAATCTAGAAACAGATATTTACTCTATTGGCGATCAGAAAGGGTCCCTCCCCCTAGAGATTTTGACTAAAATAAATGCAATTTTCTTCAATCTGGGCTATGTTTAGTTAACACATCCTATATTTCAACCACTCTTTATTTCAGAACAAATGTAGTTGTAAAAATCCACAGCCTAGTCTAATAAACAACTACGGCCTCACGGTGGACGCACAGACACCTCAAACTACATTTCTGCCTAAAACCTTTGTGCTCACTTCCTCGGACTTCCTCTTGGACGTGTGTTGTGCTGCTTTTTATAGAAGTTAGCGTAGCTTTTATCTGCAGTTTTGCTCATAACTTTGCGAATACCAGACGATTATCTAAATATGAAGACAGGCTAAAAGCTTAGGCTGTGTAGAACATCGTTATGAAATGGTTCTGCAGTTTATGATTCCATGCTATTTGCTGTTAAGGACATAAAACAGCAAGAACAGAGGACGTAGGAGCTGCGACAAACGAATAACAACAACAAAACAAAAAACAATTGACCAGTACCAGGCACTTAAGCCAGAGAGCTATATTTGTACATGTCCCTACTTTTAACTGTAAACTGTGCCTTTAGAGTTGAATAATGGCTACACTTTCTGAGAAGTGAAAAGACAAGAGGGGAAACTCGTTGTGTCCTTAGGCAAGACACTTCACCCACATTGCCTAGTGCTGATCTGATGTATGTGCGAATGGGTGGTGATGGTCTACAAACTTTTTAAAGAAATATTAAGAGAAACTACTTTAAGAATGATCAGAACGTGTGTGTATCAGATGCCCTCCCGACTCACCCATCGTGGCAGAGAAGATGACGATGCCGAGGACGTTCATCTGCTGGCTGGTCCCGGGGCTGGTCTTGTAGTGGACCTCAGGGGGCGGGGTCAGCTCCAGGTACACGGTGCGGCCACTGGGGATGCCCTCCTCCGGGATCACGTACACGAAGCTGGGCGGCACAGTCCGAGTGGGAACTTTGAGGATGGGCACCAGGTCCGTCTTATACTGATCACAGAAACACAAACACGTAGAAGTCATTCTATAGTTTTAAGTTTCATCAAACTAATGAGATTGACTGTAAACGCAGCTCTAACTGTGCTTGTTTTTTTTAAATCTCAGAAATAGATGTAAAGTAAACATGTTCAAAACAATAATGTAGTACTGATTTATTCTTGATAACAAAACATGATGGACAAACTGATGATATTGTAATAACACAATGCAAAGCCTGTATGTTTTGGCTCTTTCTACTGCTCCAGAGGCAGTAAGACCACCAGATGAGCTATTTAAACGTAGTCAAAAGTAATTTTAATAGTTTACCTGCTGAAATGTGGCTTCGACCAGGTTTGAAGGAACCATGTTTCTGTGGAAAACAAAGACAACAAATGAATAGAGATTTCACAATGCATCTTCGGCTTTTTGGAAAGCATTTACCGTAATTTCTGGCCTACAAGCCGCTACTTTTTTCATGAGCTTTGAACTCTGCGGCTTATACGGCAATGCAGCAAAATATAGATTCTCATAGACTTACTATTAACAAGTGCGGCCTATGTATGTACTTTGTCACTTTTCTTTTTTAAATCTAGTTGGTGCGGCTTAAATTCAGGCGCACTCAATAGGGTGAAAAATACGGTTTTCTTTTATCAGACTGTGATTGTTTAACACTTCTGCAACAAAAAAAAGTGGATACTAATATTTTCAACATCTGCTGCATTAATTCCAAGCCTTCTTAAAGCTTTGACACCTGATTTTCACACTGCAAAACAAAAATCTATAGATTATTGATCGATGTCACTTTCTGCTCTACAGCGCATGTCACCTGCAAAAAGAAACACTGTCTAGTTGGCAGGGGAAACTTCTTTGATAAAAACAACAAAGAAGTTTTTTCTTGGCGTAAAATTTATTTAATTTCAAATGTTGATTTAGCAACATAACTTTTGTTTTCGCACAGTGATAAACTCTGTGAGTGCTGGCTTGTTGCTGCTACAGCTTGTGTCTATCAGCCGAGGCTCTTTCAAGTGCGCGACCAACCTCTGTGTTGATAAACAAATAATAAATCCACATGTCTTCATTTTCACAGCACAGAGCGTCTTTTTACAAACAGCAGTGAAACTGGAGGGAACCACCAAAGCACAGCCAATCACAGCACTGCTTTTGGCTACTTATGATTAATTCATTCATTTTATACCGTTTGTTCCCGTTAGGGGTCGCGGGTGACTGGAGCATATCCCAGTGACTTTGGGCCTTAGGCGGGGAACACCCTGACAGTGGTCAGCTTGCCGCAGGGTTAGACAGACAACCATTCACTCTCTCATTCACTCACAGGGAAATTTACAGTGATGCCCAATTAACCTAAACATGTATGTTTTTGGAGGTGAGAGGAAACCGGAGTACCCGAAGAAAACCCACAGTGACACGGGAGAACATGCAAACTCCACCCAAAAAAACGGTGCGATGTTGATATGGTCCGACCCGGGAGTCGAACCCACGACCTCCTTATTGGGAAGCTACCATGCACCGCTACTTATGAGACATTTTAAATTTTATTTAGACCAGTGGTGCTCAAAGTGGCGCACGGGGGCCAAATTCGGTCTTCCAGGGGGTTTACTTTGGCCCGAAATGAGGTGCTGAGATTTTTTCAAAAAGATTATCTGATGATAATTTTAGTTGAAAAAAGTATTAAAGTACAAAAAATCAAGTTTATTCTGCTAACACTGGTAACAAAAATATAATTGAATTACTATACAATTGCATCTTTTGGATGCAACATAAACTAGGCCCTCGACAAGTTACAGAATCATTCATATTGACTCTTCAAGGAAAAAATTCTGAATTTTGGCCCCATGAGTAAGAAAGTTTGGGCACACCTGATTTAGACAGAACACAGAGGTCAGATTTACTCACAGAAAAAATGCATTGGGAATAAACTTTTGGTGGAAAAGACAAATTTTCAAATTTATAACAAAAAAGGAAAGTACCTCTGCTTTAATTAAAGTTAATTCAAAAGGTAACATTAATCATCACAATTTTTAAGATGAAATTTGCACTGAAAAGTAACAGACTAATTCAGAAAAGAACAAAAAAACATGTTTTTCCTAAAGCTGTATAAAATGTAAGCTGGGAAACTGTTGGACTGATTGTTCAATGAGACTTGGCAGAGTAAACAGGTGTGCAGAGGTCAGAGGTCACACGATGAGCGTGCCTGAGGCTGAGTGTTTCCTGGCGTTGTTTGTGAGCAGGACTTATGCACGTGCAGCAGCAGAGATCATAGCTGCGCCGCACGGCTAACAAAGCTAATCTGTCACTTATCCTAAGGAGTTAGCTAAAAATACTCCCAAATGCAGCGATCAGAAGCAGAGCTAAAAGGATCAGAGCGTGCACAGACCCAGGAAGCAGAAAGAGACTCGCCCGGGTCTCCATCGAGGAACAAGTTAATTAAATAAGCACAACCATTATTAAGGTAATGGACTATTAATTTAGTAATGGCACAAACGTTATCTGGACTTTATAGAAAGGTAAAGATCTTAAGTGAATCGTTCCAGCCTGTTTGAGGATCTGAAGAGGGTCGTGAAGGCTCCCAGAACACTTTCGAGTGAGATGATTGTGTCAGAGAAAACACAGGCTTGGACCGAAACAAGAGAGCAAGAGAGAGAGATGAACAAGTGGGAAGAAAGAACCTCTCACTAAATCAAAGACTTTATGATAAACTCTGATCACTTACATGGAGGCTTTACGACGACTGAGAAGAAAAAATATCTTTTCCAGCTTCTTCTAGTTTAAGTAAGAATCCCAAGATAAAATTAACCAGTTAGGGTTAGAGTAAGCCAAAAAGTTTTTTTTTTTCAGAGATCTGCTAATTAACTGATCATTAACTGTGTCTGTAGTGAATCCAACATTTATAGATTTGGGTGGACATGGGTCGAGCCATATCAGCATCTCACAATCTCTGGGTTGAGTTCTGGGTATTCAGGCTAATCACCTCCAAAAACATGCATGTTTAGGTCAATTTCCTCTCTTGAATGAATGAGGGAGTAAATTATGTCTGTCTGTGTTGTCTCTGTGTTAACCCTGCAACAAGTTGGACACTGTCCAGGGTGTTTCCCCGCCTAAGGTCCAAATTCACAGGGCTATGCTCCATTCAGCAGCCGCCGGAAAGAACAAGCGATAGAAAATTAACGAATAAGAGACACAAGAAACTAAGTACAGTCTAAACTGTAAATACTGGCTCACTTTAGAAATTGAAAAAACAAAGCAACTAAACTAAATGAATCAAGAAGCAAAATAATGAGTTGCAGCTCCAGGACTTCAGTGGAACAGACATGACTGCAGACTGAGGCAGGAAACAGAAGTGAGTTAATGAAAGATGATCGTCTACGAGTCAACTGCTCTTTTACAACAAAGCCTGGGAACTTAACTTTCAATGGCCTAAAATGTACACAAATACAGCTCAGTAGACTGAAACAGTGTTTACAACATGTTCTTTAAAATAATACCAAAGTGTGTTGTCAACTGGACTTTATTTAGTGAGAAAAATAGAAAATACAGCTCTGCAATAATCATTGCAGTGCTAAAATGTAATACTGCTATGTGTTAATTGGTCCAAAATCAGTAAAATCTACAGTTAAATTGTTAGAAGATAACATGGGCTCATACTAGATTAATTTGTGTAAGACTCTGAATTGAGTTCTACACATAATCAATCTGGAATGACTATGGCTGAAAATCGCTGAGAAAAAACATAACATCGGGTAATAACTGAAGCATCTAAACCCAGAAGTAGCCGAGAAGTCACATTTCAAGAGGAAAACGCAGACCTCTTTCTTGTTAAAAATGCTTAAAGCTGTAGAATCCCAAAAATCATTAGAAAAGAATCCATCTGCTAGGTTAGTTTAAATGAGCACTGTAATTGGAAATCTGATATTTCATTGATTTAATTTGTTTAAGATTGGTGGGGGTCTGGTGGAGAGTCATGCAGTCACCAGAGAGATGATTTATATGTTAAATAGTAAACCTTTAACAGATAAACTTGTCGAGATGAGCATGAGGTGCTACCAAGTCAAGATAAATGTCAGGTCTGTGGAGAGGTGTGTCTTTCTACCAGATAAGTTACATAGTACACTTTTAATCCAGGGTCTGATATCACTCATATGTGTCTGTGTGCTTTCAGTGCCTCATTATCTGTCCCACAGTTTGTTTTCAGACCTGATGAGATCCAGCAGCGCGTCTGCAGAGGTCATCACAGGTCTCCTCCCAGCCGGTTACTCTCCATCTCGGTGCCCACGCCCGGTTTGACGATGAGGACCAGGATGATGCCCACCACCACAGCGATGAAGGTGGTCCACAGGTAATACGTGACGGTGAGCACGCCCATCCTGCAGCAGGCTTTGGACTCCATGGACGAGAGGCCCGACATTAAACTGCAACACAACACATGTTTCTGTTGTCCTCGGTGTGTCTTTCATTGGTTTACTCAAAGTTTTATTTGGATTGATTCAGGGATGTTTAAGTAATTTTGTATTGTTTTGCAGCTGTTTCTCCAGTTCTCACTAAATTCCTGTCTTCACCTACCACCTATCCCACCCACTTATCTGTAATTACTTGCAATTACTCAAAAATTCAGATTCAGAGCTAAACATGTAGAGTTTAAAATTGTTGTGTACACTTTCCAACATCAAAAAAACAATAATATATGACAGTAATATAGTGTCAAAGAAGACCTAATCCAAATAATTCTGCTTAAACATGTTATTAAAATACAGTGTATTCACTATGCTACTGCAAAATAAACATATAATTAGGTTTGGCCTTCAGTGTTTGCAAAATCATTCATATTTGCCATTCAACAAAAAAATACAATATTTTGGGTATGTTTTAAAATAAGGGACATGAATCATAGATACTAGATATGTTCACGAGGAATTAATGCATGAATTCATGATGTATTCATGCATTAATTCACCAGGAGTTATCAAGAACGATCATGAATATCAATTATTATGATTTCAAGTGGTTTAAAAAATTAATTCATTCATGAATTCCACCATTAATTCATCTAATAACTAACCATGACTTTTAAACCGAGTATGAATACAAGAATTCACATATTCTAAAGATACTTGAACTGAAAACAGTAATTCATGCATAACTTTTGCAAATCATCAGACCATGTCCATAAATTTCCTTCACAAACATTCAAACAAACAATAATCTAGTCTTTATCCTAATTAAATGTGAACTCATACATTATTTAGTCCTTTGTGCTGCATTTGAGCTTCTGGTTTTGATTTTTATATAAAAATTGAAGGTGTCCTTTATAGCTCCTTTGGTTAGGATTAGAAACAGCACAATTATGACCCAAACAGGTAGATACAGCACTTCTGAGACATTTGCACTAAAATGTTTCCATGATGTAAAGTTAGAAAGAGCCAACAATATACTTTACCATGAAATAACTAAAAGGCATATTTACTGATAATGGATCTGTTGACTTCTATGGCTAACTACACCCATTAACCTTTTGCATAAAAGTAACAAAAACTTAATTAATACAACGGTCATTTTAGTCAACCTCCATCTGTAATAAATATTGTTGACCTGCAGAATATTTTGGTCACATCAAAGAAACCTTGGCTACAAAACGACTTTTAAATAAGCCTATTCTTCTGTGATAAAGTGACTTTTCAAAAAAAATGATTGACTGGGATTACCCCAATAATCTGGTGACATAATAATGTCAAAGTTTATAAGCCTGAGCTTAATATTGTGACAGAGAAACTGACCTGGAGGTGATGAGAGGCAGAATCAACATCTTCAACATCCTCATCAGCAGCTCTCCGGGAAACGAGAAGTAGATCTTTGCCTGGAAACATCACAGTCGGGGCATCAGGTTTAAATGTGACAGCACTACTGGGTTCTGTTTAATTAATAGATTTTTGGCTTTGCATTAATCACATTGGCAAAGTGTCTCCTAAAACACACAGATTACAGTCAAATAAATATAGAAATGTAATCAATGTGTTTTATAAGGTTTTATCAGAGAGGACACTTCTGTATGAAATGGGTCAGACAGAGTCAGATTGATGAAGACTCACTATTGCTTTGTAAGCTTTGTAATCTGGGTATGTATAGATCAGAGCTCAGAGGCTCTGGGAAGAGAGAGTGGGACAGTCACACTTGGACATTGGGAAGATGGGCGATGCTGCAGCCCATGAGCTTACTAGGTGGGCCCTACTCTGTCAATTACTCTGTGACCTTCTATTGAAGAATAAACTGCTTTCTATTTCATATCTTAACTAGCTGAATTAATATAAACCTGGCGCTGTGGTGGCAACAGGCAGAGGAGTGTCTTGAGCAGAGGGGTGTTTTGTGTCCTCTGCAGTAAAATCATAAGACAGCCACAGGAGCCACTCACTTCCATTTATAATAAGTCCTGCTAAAGGGTGCACAGATCTCCACAGACAGCTCACACTCACACTACACCCTCCTGCCATCAGGTCACAGGTTCAGGCCCCTCTCACTTCAAATCAAAAGGCTACATCCAGCTTTATCCCACCTCAATCTGCCTGAAGGTCAGGTCATGTGACAGACTACTTTGTAGAGAAGAAAGGATGATTTGTGGACCCTCTTTTATTGATCTATTTATTTATTTTGTATTTTATGAATGTGCTTTTACAATTGAATGTGTGTCTGCTCTGCATGGTGCTCTGTCTGCAAATGAAGTTCCTAACTAATTTATTTTGAACTTTGACCTCATCAAGCCATTTACACAACATTATTGAGGGATTTTCGGTCGACGTCACTTTCTGCCCTACTGCGCATGCTTTATGCAGAAAGCACTTCTCTCCATTTGTTTACATGGTGAAACTTCTTCGAGTAAAACAACGAAACAGGACGAGAGCTAGCTGTTTTATTCAGGTATGAACCGGTCTGACAGACGTCTTTCTCCTGAAGCTCGAGACAGCGTTTTTCTCGCCGTTTTTTCACTCAACCGAAATGTAACTTTTAATGTTGATTTAGCAGCATAACTTGTGTTTTCGCACAGTGATAAACTCTTTTTGTTAGCTGACAATGGAGCTTTTTCGACTTGTTTCCACTGTTTGTGTCTATGAGCGGAGGCTCTTTCTACAGGCGGGGTCCACGCGCATCACCCGTGTTGATAAACAAAAAATCCCTCTAGACAGAAGAAAAGAAATTTGTACAACAATTTGTAGTACTTTTAAATTTACACTTCTGTCCTGGTCCAGAACTCCTTCAGTTATGATGTGGATATTTCAAACCTACTTTACACTTGGCTTAGTCCTGTTATAGACCGACTCTGGTTATCTTTAGTCCAAGACCTAGCGACCCAAATAGTCAACACATTACACTAGTATTGTCTGTTCATGCCTGACTGTGCTTAAACCTTCCAGCCTCACCTGTGTGGAGAGCTGCGTGCCCCGGAGCATGAAGCCCAGCGTGCAGCCGGTCATGACGGCGATCACGGACAGAGTGAGGAGGCCGTTTCGTTTGCAGAAGTTCCTCAGCGTGGTTTTCAGCTCCTGGACGGCCGGGCCTCGTACGAAGCGTTTGACCCGGTCTCCCACGGTGGAAACTCGCCTGGGGCCCTGCGCGAACGGCACACTGTCCCCTGAGCGCGTCTCCTCCTCTGCGCTCGGCAACAGCAGCTCCTCCATGACGCCAGGAGCGACTGCCTCCAAAAACAGACGGCGATCTGCAGAGAAAAGAATCATACAGTCTAGAGAATGAACGACATGCAGAGTTTTAAAAATTTTGTCAATCAATGTGATTTTCAAAAGCATAGCTGGAATCATATGGCATAACAAAAAGGTCAATCTAAACTAATGTGAATACATGAATAAAACATGTTTTGAAATAAACTAAAAAGAAACAATCAAGGCTGCAACACTGTGTAATTGCAACCACAGGCTGCAAAAAAATTAACGAAATATCGACTGGCCCATATATCTGTCTATGTCTAATACAGTCTATTGTATTTACAGGTGTCAGGCTGCTGCAGTTAAGACCCAGTCTACAAAAACGAGAGACTACAGGTGAAAAGGAAATTATTTTCCAATTGTTGTAAAAAAAAAATAAATACATAAAAAATTATTTAAAAAAAAACAAAAAAAACACTTAAAACATATATCAAATTTAAATACTGCTGTTATTTTTACACTTGTATTCCTGAAATGTATTTGTTATCTGCATTAGCACATTGAGTTTGTTGGATTTCCTGTTTAACTGGACATAATGAGTCTACTTATTTGCTAAAGTAGATCAATATATTTCGTAGAGTTTGAAAATGTATTCACATGAAGTTATTTTACAGTAATTACCGTACAGTACAGAATGTGTAACTGAGTTTCGAGAATTTAAAAAACATTTGTAGCCCCTGATATTGGTTGATATAGAGTATCGACAAACTATCAAACTTAGTACTAGAACTAAAGAGAACTAAAGAAGCTTTGATGCTTCTATAGTCACAGATTGTAAACTTTTGTTTGTGCAGGAGTTTTTTTGTGCCTGAGCATCAAGTCTTCATGGGAGAAAACTAATTTGGAGAAAACAGCCGGCACTAAGAAAAATCTATGAATGAATTGATTTCAGATCTTTAGGAGCAGACTGGACGAGGTTGTTGGTTTCCACTTGAAAGCCTAAGTTAAGAGAGCAAACTCATGTTAAGGTTTATGATGCTACTTCCTGGTTGTAAATGATGACATCACTTCAAATCAGCAATAAATCAATATTTTACCAAAATAGTAGGTTAAAATAAGCATTACTTCAATGCACTTCATTTTGAGCAGTAATATTTCACTTTATATGATAAATATCAAGTCAATATTGGACCTGCAGTGCCTGTTATTTTGTAATTGTTATATTGGCATACAGTTAAAAAAGGTATTAAGTTATTCAGTGTTATATTTAGTTACACCAGTAACTCCAGAGTGGTGATGAAATAAAATTAATGACTTTGGTCACAATGAGATTTTCAAATATTCAAAGACAAAGAAGCTCAGATTGATGAGAGAAGCTGGATTAACATAACATGACATTAATGAGGCCAGCATGACATTTAAGCTACAAATATACTTTTGCCATGATAATAATAAGACTACGGAAGTCCATGTATTTACTTGAAGAGTTATTTAAATATTGTCTTGTAGCACTTCAAAATCTTCATTCCGATTTTGTAAATACCTTTATGACCTTCTACTACAGTATGAAGACCGCAGTGACCTTTTGTCTCCACGAGGTCTCAGAGAACTAGTTTTAATCTCTATGGTACAAAAGAGTAGTTTAAATAAGACTTTTTATGAAAATATTGTCTCCTAATAAACTTTTAACAATTTTACCCTAAATTGAACCTGTGGTTTAAAAGATGTTCTTTGGTCTTTATCTTACTCAGAACCAGGGCTGTCAAACATTAGGTCAGATTACTGTAACAGGCTCTGTTCACGTGACACCAACATCCTGCAACAGTATTTAAATCGTTGTTTTTTTTTACAAAAGGTGAATGAGCCAATTATCTGCAAATATCACCAGAGTTTATAGTGAAATATATATTTTTTTATCAATTTAATGGAAAAATACAAGGTTATTAGCAAGAAGAACAGGTGAATGCATCCTTCTTTTTGACATCATTGTAAAGCTATGTTAGAAATAAAAATAAAATTACTATTACAAAATTAGAGCAAAATAAAGTAGGTTATTATCAATCCAATCTTAATAACTGTGCCAATTCTAATGGTGTAATTTTAAAGCTTTTCAATATGATATAACTTGACAACCAAACTTATAATGAGGAAACAACATTGTAATACTACTTAATTCTACTTTTTATTGTCGTGAAAGGAAATAGACAAGAACATTGACTTAAAAATATAAATTTCCCAGAGATGTTCAAACATAAAAAGATGCCAGGATGGTCTTACCTGGTTGTGTCCGTACTCCCGTGTTTTCCGGTGAAGAAGGTCCGTGTTTTTCCCGCTGGTTCTGTTCTCCGAAGCTCCGAGCCGCTTTCCCCGCAGGATTAGCTCATGATGGCGGCCCGAGCAGCAGCACAGCCACGGGGAGAGTTCAGCCGCTTCTCCAGCACCGCGGTAAGAAGATTATTACAGGTGGACGTAACTCAACAACTCACGCTTTCTGCACGCACGCTGCACGCACGCTTCAAGCACGCGCCTCTGTTGCACGCCAAGTTAAAGGAGACCTATGGAGCTCAACAGTGGAAGATCGCCCTGGTTCCGGAAGTACATTATCCATTGTAAAATGCCATTGCTTTTCGAAAAATTCAAATATTAAGAGTTAAAATAGACATATCGTGGGCTAGCCAGCTTGTGCTTACTCAACCAGGTTCTAAAAACACATCTATAATCTAAAATTCTGCAAAATGTCTTAATAACTTGTCGTTTATAAAACTACAGAAACAGATTTAAAACAAAAATGTAGGTCTTATACTCATAACTCACCACAGAGTGATTAGCCCCGGGACGTCTTCAAACTTTTAATATATATTTTTTTAAAACCACTATGGGATTTAACATGGAACCAGGAAGTGGGCGGTCACTGGTAACCACCCACTCCTTGGTTCCGGAAGTACAGGCTTACATTATAAATCTCGTTAATGCTAGATTGTCTGTCTGAAGCAGACCTGAGCAAACTGTGGCCCGCGACCTGTTTCAATCAGGCCCCTGCCATGTTTTTGAGAAACAAAATGCAAGATGAAGTTAAGAGATAAAAACTCGGGCTACAACAATAAACTTCTAACATTTCGAGATTAAACTCATGTTGAATAAAGTCAAGCCATAAAAAGCAATTTTTCAATATTAAAGTTGAAGTTTTACGAAATTGTAATTTGGATCATGGAACATTGTTATGAATAAAAAAATCTATTGTGTGTTTTTATGCAAACATTTGACTCAAATCAAGTCCAAGTCCTGATAATATTTAGTTTAAAATTACATGTAATGTTCTAAATACTTCAAGTTTAATCTACGAAAAAATATGACTCTTTTTTCTCAAATGAATGAGTTTTTTCTTTGTAAATCATAACTTTCTAAAAGGTTGACTTTATTTTCATGTAGCTTTTTGCTTAATTTCAAAATGTTAAAGTTTGTAGAGCCAACTTTTTTTGTACTGGTCTTCTATATTCTGTCAAAGAATCGTGTCTGCAATAATGAGAATTTTTTTTATACCAATGTTGTCAGTTTGGCCCTCCACCACTATTCTGGGTTTAAATATGGCCCTGGAGTCTAAATAATTGCCAGCCCTGTCTGGAGGGACAGAAGTGAGCTGGTTGCTATGGTAATATTTATTACTAAACAGGCCTAAACTGTTTATTTTTTATCTTAATTTTTACCCAAACCATTTCCTTGTCCTTTTCCGAGACTTACCCATTCTTCTAAACTTAATCACAGTGAAAACATCTCGGGGTTAATCAGCTCTGTGGTGAGACGTGATCATATGATCTACATTTTTTTAAAACTCGGATAGCCTATGTGCTTTTTGGACTTTTTATCAGTACAAGTTAGCATTAGAGCTGCTTGATTATGATGAAAATAATAATCACGATTGTTTAAATCATAAATGTAATCTCGATTATTCAAACGATTATTTGCTTAGAGAGACTGCAGAGAGTTGGAGTCCCTGCTTGTCAAAGCCTGATCCCATCAGATCTCAGAAGCTAAGCAAGAAAGGGTCTGGTTAGTACTTGGATGGGAGACTGCTGGAACACCAGGTGCCACAGTGGGACGACAGGAGTAGATTGTCGTTGTGTCCTTGGGCAAGACACTTAACACACAGTGCCTCAGTGTCTGCGTACACTGGGAGAGTGGATCCCTGACTGTAAAGCGCTTTGAGTGCCATGTAAGGTGGAAAAGCGCTATATAAATAGTGACCATTTACCATTTAAATGCAGAGAATAAAAAGATAGATGATCTCACAGAAATACTGTTATATTTTACTATTGTAAATATTTTATAATTATCACCACAGAAGGAAAAAAATTGTTTCAGATTCTTAAGCACATTTCTAGAAATAAAAAGAAAAAGTGTTTGATTGTTTGTTTGTTAGATTGATTATCTTTTTTAAGTCATGGTTTATTGTTCACATTTGAATTATTATCGTCAGAATTTTATATTTTATGTTCCAAATATAAAACCACATTTAAAACGGGTCAGTTATTCTTACCTGACCTGAACTCACATTCAAGTCTAACTCTGGAGAGTGTTATTTGCAGAAAGCACAGTGACATTTTGCCATTTCTGTCTATGTGTGCCATAATCCTGCTTTTGGGCGATGTCCAGGTCTCATTGATGACGAGCTCTGGAGTAAATCCAATAAAGTCCAGATCCAGACCGGGACAAGGGCCAGAAGAACACTGAGGTCAGCCAGAGACCAAGTCTACTATTAGATCCAGGTTTACAACTGATCCACAGTCGCAGCATAGGCTTCACAGTTTAGTAGGTAAAAATGTCACAATATAAAGTCTTAGTGTTATGATTATTTTAAAAAGAAACATCACAATTAAAGGTGGAGTATTGATTTCAGAAAGCAAACATCTTTTGTGACATGGTTAAAATCCACTTGTATTAATTTTTGTTTGCAATTATGGCTTAAAAAACACTCCTACAAACAGCAAAGTGAAACAGAAGAGGACCATCCAAGCACAGCCAATCAGAGCGCAGCATTTGACTCCTGATTAAACGAAAATATTTTATCATTCAATTCAGACAGAACTCAGTGGTTTTCACAAAGTGCTGCACTCGTTATATACTCTTTAGTAGAAAACACAAAGCTTATAATTTACAACTAAAAATCTTAGTTACCCAAACTTTAAGTTATATTGTATTTCTACCACCTGTGATCACAAAGTGGAAGTGGATAAGAGTAGTGATGCTAATTCTCTCTGCGTACCCCTTAAGTCAGTGGTTCACAAACATTGACACCCGCCACTTACGATAATTCAAGACTCACCAGATCTAGGACTTTAACAAGAATAATATCGTGCCAATAATGGTTTAAACTTAAGACTAGAGCAGGCCTGGCAATTATTTTTTCTCGTGAGCCATATTCAAACCTGGACCAGGGAATAAGGGCCAGACTGCGGTCATTAGTGTAACAAATTATTGTTTTTGCAAGCACATTTTTGTAAAACAATGGCTTTTTAATGTACTATTTTAGTCATTAATGGTTATGACAACAAGCAATTACACATGTCCCAATAGCAAAGTCAATCAAACTAAAGAAATATAAAGAGTAACACTTATTCTCAAAAATGTGCCGAGGGCCACACTGAAACGGTCCGAGGGCCACATCTGCCCCCTGGGCCGCAGTTTGCCAGGTCTGAACTAGAGCAACACTAAAACAAGAGAAAGCCATGCATGAGGCAACTCATGGCAATAATTATTACAAAAACAGACATAAATATGTATAGCTTTCTCTCAAAATAAGATCATGACTTAAAGGAAGAGGGCTTGAGCACCACAAGAGGCAGATCACAGGTACATGCACCACAGTTTGATAAACACTGCTCTAAACTTTTTTATTTACCTTCAAGTGTTGTAACTCATTACAATTGCAAAATATTCAAATTTTCAATATCTAAATAGAGTAACTCATGACTCAATCAAAACACTACTAAAACTGTATTTTCTCTTAAACTTGAATAAATATGGGCGACACGGTGGCGAAGCGGTTAGCGCTCTGGCCTCATAGCAAGAAGGTCCTGGGTTCGACTCCCGGGCCGCCCGGGGCCTTTCTATGTGGAGTTTGCATGTTCTCCCCGTGTCTGCGTAGGTTTCCTCCGGGTACTCCGGTTTCCTCCTACAACTAAAAAACATGTCCATTAATGCCTCCCCTGACCCTTCCCCAGGGCTCCCTGCAAAAGAGATTCTGAATCTCAGTGGGACTTCCCTGGTTAAATAAAGGTCAATTAAATAAAATTAAATTAAAAAATATGGGCAAATGCATTTCAAGTAAATTTTTCGAGTAAATGGATCAAGATTAGCAATGAACAATGTAAGTATGTACTTATAAGTAAAATGTGTTTATATAGCATATTTTACAGATTTCAAAAATCATCAAAGTGCTTTACAAAGGTGATAGGCCAAATTACACACAAGATAATTTAGGTTTCAGGTCCAGCGAGGCAGCCATAACATCAACTCTAAAGTGAGATCCTTTCAGAGAATGGAAATACAAGCACAGATACATTTACAATTACATTTGTCCAAACAAATGAGGTATTAGCTCACATTTGCCTAAGGTGGAAGAGTTCAAGTATCTCAGGGTCTTGTTCACGAGTGAGGGTAGAAGGGAGCGTAAGATTGACAGGCAGATCGGTGCAGAGTCAGCAGTGATGCAGTCGCTGTATCGAACCGTTGTGATGAAGAAAGAGCTGAGTCAAAAGGCAAAGCTCTTGATTTACCGGTCAATCTACGTTCCAACCCTCACCTATGGTCATGAGCTTTGGGTAATGACCGAAAGGACAAGATTGCGGATGCAAGCGGTCGAAATGAGTTTCCACCACAGAGTGGCTCAGTCACACGTGAGGAACTCAGAGTAGAGCCGCTGCTCCTCCACATCCAGAAGGGCCAGCTGAGGTGGCCTCCACTGGGAGGAGACCTCAGGGAAGACCCAGGACACACTGGAGGAACTACGTCTCTCGACTGTCCTGGGAACGCCTCGGACTCTGCAGGAAGAGCTGAAGGAGGTGTGGACAGGGAAGTCTGGGCCTCCCTGCTCAGACTGCTGCCTCCGCGACCCAACTCCGGATAAAGCGAAACAAAATGTATGGATGTATAGACAGCTGAATGTAACTCAGTAATATTGTAATACAAACGTAGAGAAATGTAAAGAATGTGAACCCTTTTCAACTCAAATATCATTCATTTTGAGCTTTATTAGAATTTGAAATCATTCCTCATACTGTATTTCTTATTTAGGAACATATACTAATTTAGGATTTAGTTTGCCCATCTGACTCTGCTCCTTTTAGCAAAAATAAATACATAAATTGCATTTTTCTACCAATAATTTATTTGATACATTTAATTTCAAACACAGGCACAGTTGATTTAATAAAATACAAAACTTCACATATAAAAACATGATTATATTATAACAATTTAAAAAACTGTTTAAAACACGAAGCTTGTAGCACTTGGGAAAAAAAATCAGTTCTGTTCCACAATATTTACAACCAACATTTAGTGAAAAGCTTATTATATTTTAGCTTAGGTACAGTGACACCACTCGGACAAACTATTGCAATACATCACAAAACATCTATATTTTCCCTGATTATTTAAATTAAACGACGTGGCCCAGCTCTCCAGCAATTTACAATTCAGTCATTTAATTTTAAACCCAGCAATGTGTGATTTTAATTCTTATCTTAAATGTTTGACCCTATGAATAAGTGTCAAAGAAAAGATGAAAAATAAACATTTACATTAAAATAAGCAAAATAATTGTCTCATACCTGGCAAAACAGCAGCTATTTTTCCTTCTAAACCTCATTGACAAACCTCTAAAGAATCTACTCATGCTGCAAACTGAGCTATGATAAGAAAGTGCTTAAAAACTGTTTCTTTGTAGTCTGCAGTGAAAAAGAGCAAAGCATCATGGTCTATGTAGTTCTATGTTTGCTGTAATAGAATATGTATTATTTATAATGTAGAATATTTGATCAAAGCTTGTCATTCAGAACCGTGGTTAAGCAGACGACACCACAGAGGTCTAAATGTCAGCAGTGAGTGGCAAAAAAGCACGAGAGTCAATGGCATACTGTATTCTCCTGTAAAACACAATTAAAATGTGAAAGAGCGATTACAGTCTAATATTTTCTATATTTTTAACTCTGCTAAGTATTGAGTTTTTATCTGACATGCAAAAAGTAACTAAATTCAAGTAAACAGTGGAAGAAAACCTGATAAACAACAGGAACACGGAGACTTCGCTGATACAGATTTTGGAATCAATTGAACTTCTGGTCTTTCTTTCCATAAATAAGAAGTTTCCATTTGATGACAGAATTATTTATCTTGCTACAGTTGAAATCTCTATAAATAATATCCAATTAGCATTAGCAAACAAACTATGACACGTAGATCAGTAATTTATATTCTGGCAATTGTAAAACATAATTTAAGTCTAAATTTAAACTCTTTTGGGGTAATTTGGCTAAATGAGAATTTTGAATGCTACATATTATAATTGTAAACTGAATTTTTGGAGTAATCAGCAGTAAATATAAACAAGAGGGCAGGAAGCATCAGCTGTAGGACAACACAAGATTACTCAAACATGCATAAATTATTCTAAATACAACTTTGAGTAAACAAATGATGAGATAATATAGTTAGAACATGGCTAAAAACTTAGTAGATTTTACTTAATAGGTGCCCTTTAAGATATGTGGCTGTAATAATGAAAGTTACTGCAGTCTAGCACAAGTGACATCACCAGAGGCCTGTACTACGAACGTCGCTGAACTTATCCTGGATAAGTTTCTCTAACCCGGGTTGACTAACCCAGATATGAGGCCCTCTCGATAAGCTGTCCTACGAAACGAGTTCACAACTGGATCTGTTAACCCTGGATTTTCTCAATGAAGCCGTGCGCGTTCACGGAGCAGAGGCGGGGTTAACGCAAACTGACCAATCAGAGCAGCCGAGTTGCGGACTTCAAACGTGAGGAAACGTCAATCATGAAGTGAAATATACGAGTGTTAAAATCTAAGAGAAGGAAACGCGCTGGGCTTCAAATGAAGTCTGCGCTTAATCAACCAATCACAGACACAGAAGTTACGCTGCAGAGTTCATTTAAATGTCCTGCATCGATATAACAGACTAAAACACAAATGTGCAGACAATGAAAGAATTTATTAATCATCACACAGATTAAACGGGATTCTTCAGTCACTGTTAAGATCTCATCCTCCTCTTAGGTTACGTGCCGTGCGCATCACATTGATATAAAAGAAAACGCCGTAACTTTCACATTTCCTCATTTCTCCGCTGCCCTCTCTCATCTCTCTCACTCCCCCTCTTTACAAACGGCTTAATTCTCGTCTCTGATTGGCCAGCGTCTCGTCTTTTTAACTTATTCAGGAACTTATCCTGGTCCGGAGCAGGTTATGAGTTTGCCGCATGTTGCCATAGAAATCTACCCCGATAGGAAGTGATCCAGTTTCGTAGGACCGCCAGACCAGGTTTAACCCAGAACTTACCTCGCTAAGCCGCAAATCTAGCTTCGTAGTACAGGGCTCTGGAGTGTAAATGTGTAAATATACTGACACTAGGGCTGCAAATAACTTAAAACAATAAATTTTTTTTTGGATTGTTGACAGCTGGTGGAAATGACACAAATCCTAATCTTAGCTAGCAAAGAAACACATGTTACCTGTTGTGCTGCTCATTATTTAGAGTTAATAATGATTGACTGAGAGTCAAGAGTAAGAACCACACCAACTTTCTAACAGGGTTGCCAGATATTCGGAGAGCAACAAGCCTGAAACAAGCAACCATCAGTTAGCTAAGCATCATTAGTCACAGCAGAATTATTATTTGAACTTTACGACATGAAAATACGCTAAAAGACTATACTTCAGTCATTAGTGGGTGTATTTTCTTGAATCAAAACTGAAAAAAGGCCTAAAATCACAGTTTTTATGACGTGAAAATGGCGCCCAAGATCAAGCTTCCAAGAAAAGCTAATTTCACAAAACTTGGCAACTCTGTTTTGCCGAATGTTGCCAAATGCGTTTCTTCAAGGAGAGTTTGGGTTTCTTTTATTGGAAAGTTGCTTGTAAATTTAGACAATCGCAGGTTGTGGTTTTTGGGGCTTGCTCATGATCAGCACTTTCACATCATAAAAGAGAGCACACAAAAATATACCCAATAATGACTAGCATGTGGAGACAATATAGTTTTAGCATATGCTCAAGTCTTAAAGTCATTATTTCCACTTTCAAAAGCGAGTGGCGGCGCACATTAGCGCAGTGGCCCGGAGGCTCACTCCAAAACGTATTTTGTTGTACTCAATGACAATAAATCTTTCTGTTCTGTTCTAATGTAAAAATTATTATAAAAATAAACAAAACAAAAAATCATAATAATTCATTCTACGTTAACACAAAAACTTTTAATTGAAGTTTTCGGCTTTTCTTCAAAGGCTTGGTTGCTTGTTGCTCTCAGAATACTTGACAACCCAGCTTCCACCCATGTCTCAACTGTCCTGCTTGAAACGTCGCTATTTACAGCTGTGGGGAGCGAAACCTGCCGTCAATACATCTATCCAGTCATTATCAATAAATATCTTAAATGTATTCTTGACTGCTCTGGTGTGGTCCTTGGAGGAATGTTGAGAAGCATGTCTTAAATAAAACATTATCAGTGCATGTCATTTCTGGGTGAAATTTGAACCAGCAACATCTACTGCCTTTTACTTTCACACAATGACACACATTTCTTAAGTGTATCTTATTACACGCAATTCTTTTCTCATCAAAAACGAGCTGGAGTTGTGTTTTGCTTCATTCACATAGTTTAAAACGCCAAACCTGCCCATTTAGACTGTGTCCTTTTCTCAAACTAGGTAAATGTAATGTAACTTTGCACTCCTTCACAAATTGGTTTAATAAATTTAACTTTAGTTTCGCCAAATTTTAAGCTACAACGAATGTTTTAGAATGGCTTATATTAAGAGATGGGACGATTCTGTTTTGTCTCAATTCGGTTCTTGTCTCGACAGGTGGGTCACGATTCCGATATGTTTTTGATTTAGTTAAGCCACGCAAGAACAAATCTTTTCTGTGGATTTGCTAAATAAAACATGGCTTTTTATTACATAAGAATATCACTGTTTTATTGTAGTTTTTAGAGCATTAAGTTAGGGGTCTATTAAGAAAATATTTTTATTTCAGTTATTCCTGGGTCAATTTATGTGAAAAAAGGGACATAAAGACATAACAATAAGAATAAAATGCTAAGTTGTTGTTTATTTCTTCTGACTGAGAAATAACAAGGGCATCAACCCTTTCCTAACAGCCTGAATAACAAAACAGAGTCATGGAGGGCCAAATAAGTATCAAACCAAACACCATAATTAAATTGAAACACCATAATCAAAAAATGCGATACTATTTTTACATCAGGCCATTTTTACTTTAAACTACTTCTCTTCTCAGTGGAACTAAAAATATTGGGGATTTTCTGTGAATATTTCAACAACAAAACTAGAACAACTTATTAAGGTTATTTCAGTGTATTGTACGGTAAAACAGTTCAGGTCTCTCCTCTGAACTGGTCTAGCAAGTTTTAATGACCGTGGGACCAACACTGCTCAAAGGAGTGCAGAAGAAGTCGTGAAGGACTAGTTTTTCTAGGTTTGTTCAAAGAATTTGCATCTTCAGTCGCTGCAGGACAAGTATTCTGACTCCTGCCTTTTTTCCTTGACAATAGTGTGCTTCCTTTAGCATACCTTAAAATAGGTCAAACATAAAAGGCTCTTTTTTACCAAAAGTCTTTTGTTCGCTTGCTCTATGTAGGTGACTCTATGCGCTCAGTTGTATTTAAAAATATACAGTAGTTAGGGGTTATTACTGTGATAAAGCCCATTTTAAAGTACAAAGAAAAAAGGAACCCAAGTCACTCTTCATACATGTATGAAGAGTGCCTTGGGTAACCCTTTTTCTTTGTAATTTTGTGTTCCCAATCACCAATGAGCACCTTCAATATTACTAATGTAGGATTTCCATGAACATTTGGTATTTTCTTTTTTGCACATTTTAAACTAGTTTGCTTACTATGTCAGTAAGACCAGTTTTAATCATCATTTCTGGAAACAATCTGACATTGCACTATTGGGTTTCGTTCACTTTATGGTAGGCAGGAGCGTTTTTGCTTTAACTAATTGCAGCGCCGAACACGTGTTTGTCAATGATCAAATTAAATGTACAAAATCAAATTCTAAGTTAATATCTGACACAAGGTCAGAGAAGGGGAACTGTATACAGCCTGCAATTCAACTGTTCGCCAATTGTACTTTCTGTTTTTGGGAATCGTCTGCGGTTCTGTGGTACCTGACCTCGTAGCTGGAGTGAAATAAAATTGAGCAGAGGCACAAGATGGCACCAGCCTGGCTAGTAAAAAAGTAGTTACATACTTGTGTCTGTAATGAGAAAGAGAATTTACGCAGGAGAGGTGTGAAGAGACAACTTGTTGACAGGTTGAACTGGTGAGAAAGACACATAAATAGCTTAACACTCAGACGTTTAAGAATGAAACAAAACACAACTCTGAGTATGTTTCTGATGAGGTAGCAACATTATAACAAGGCTACAAGCTCACAGGAGTCACTTTTGTGTAATATATGACCTTTACTCACACCTCAGTCGTCCTATAGCTGCTGTCTTTGGCTTATTAAAGAAGCTCATTCCACTTCGTCACCATTTGACGAGAGCAAGCACAGCTAGCGTCCCGTAGCCCAGCACCAGAAACAGCACTTTTAGCAGCCGGTCCTGTTTATCATCCAATTCTCGTGACAAAATCTCAAAAAAGGTTACAAAGAGAAAAGTCCCGGCGGCCATACCTTGCAGTATTACAGACACAATGCTGCCCGCTAACGTCTGCACAGAGTCGATGCTAATCCCCACTACGACCCCCAGTGGGATCATGAGCTCACAGTCACCCGAATTTAACCCCATCCCGCATCGCTAACGAGGCTTTCGCGATGCTGACTCCAAGAGCTACAGCGGCCAGTGTCTCGTGCACGGCCACGCCCACATACAGTCTCAACAACTTATCGCTTTCGTTCTGTAAACCCAGAGCTAACCCCTCAAAAACAGAGTGAGCGGAGAGCGCTAGCACCAGGCTAAACAACCGCAAAGGTCCGGCGCTGGCAAGGTGGGCGGGGTCGAAGTGGGAGTGGCCGTGGTGGCGAGGGGCGGGGCCAGAGATGAAGGGCGTGTCGTATTCTGAGTCGCTGCCCGCCTCCGAGCCGCCGGCATTAAAAGTCTCCAGATTTATAAAAGATGGCCGCTCTTTTCTGAATGTGAGAATGGCCTGCTCCACAAAAACTGTGAGGAAAAATCCAAGCATCATCATAGTTTCGGCTAAAGGATAGTCAGACGACGACTTTAGCTCAGAGAAAACCTCAGACACCTGCAAAAGAGACAAGAGAACAAGAAGAAAATTACTTACAAAACTGCCCAAAAGTGCTAAGGTTTGGAGAACATTTTCCCCTCTCTGTTTTTTTTAACAGAGAATTAGCTGTGAAGCTAGTCATTTGTTGATTGAATCATTGATTCAACAAATGACGATTTGATATGAGGGAACGTGATCTTTCAATCTTTTGATTAACTGTCCAGCCGTAAATGCAGATTTTGACTTGTTGTGATTGGAGGGGTGTTTATTTCCCATTTTTTTTTTTACAGAAAATGTCAAACTTTGTGACAAAATATAAATAAATACCACCTTTAATGTATTTTAAACCTATTAGTAGACAACATTTAGCAGCAGTGATGTAAAAGAGCTCTGACCTTGTCTCTGACGGCTGGCAGCAGAGCGTTGAAACACGTGGCCAGGAATACTCCACCTCCGAAAGCGTTACACAGAGACAGCGGGCGCTGGTATCTCAAGGCTTTATCATGATCCACTAACAGGAGACGCACAGGGACCAGGACTCCTCCCAGCATCAGACCAAACAGCCCCAGCATCCCCAGCAGCTTCACCCACAACAACTGCATCCTGAGCCCCTGAAAACCTGCCAAGGACTGCTACTGCATCACAGAACTGGACTGGAGAGAGAGACAGAAACAGACACAGAAAAAGGAGTCTGGGTCAGAGCTGTGACTCTAGATTTTTCTTGTAAACACCTAGGACGTTTATATATATAGCATTTGTTTAAAGGTACATCGAGTAACTTTTAGTCAAAACATACTCATTAAAAACATAGTTTTATTCCACTGATGTTTTTGTTTGATTAGAAGTTTAAACTTTATATTTTAATGAGACTGTGCATTAAGTTTTCACCCCCAGAAAGCTATACTGTGCCACTAGTCAAATATAAAAATGAATCATATCCTTTTTATAGCTGTAATTCCTTTCTGATTGGAAGGATTTGACATGGCAACCATCGTACTTTGTTGGCTACAATCCATTTAAGGAAAAATGGGGCATTTCCTACAAGCAATGAGTTTCTATCTTACAGAGCTCAAGGCCACATCTACAAATGTTCAGCTCAGTTTGTCAGGAGCCAGAAGATTTAAAGGATATTCCCATTTTGGCTCAACCAAACTATGCCTGAAACTAGAGAAGACGGAAACACAAAAACATGCAAACTCCACACAGAATGGCCTGTCTGGTCCAGGAGTCAAACCCAAGACTAGCAGGTAACACAAGAGCAAACAAAAGCCACAGTGGTTGAAACCCACGAACAAGACCCAAAACACATATTAAAAAACAAAAACTGGCTATATCATTTAGCTTTTAGCACATTGTAAATTCTAAATGAAAAGCATGAACTATTTTTGGATTTCACCAGTAGGCTACAAACATTTTCTCTCTGAAACATTCTCAATTTAAGCCATTACCAAACCTCAGCTTGTTTGGATTGAAATGCAGTTATTTAAGCACCAATGATCGATAAAAAGTATAATGAATATGACTAGATCAGTGGTTCTAAACCAGGGGCCATATTCTGTTATTAAATAAACTTTCTCTAATCTCTAACTTTCTGACCTCTTTACAACAACTATAAAAGACTTATTTTCCATTTATTTGTGGCTTATTTCTAGAAGCCATTAACTTTATCTTTCTAGCTTTGAGCTCAGATCTCAGCAAAGTAAAACCAAATGCTCTTTATTTGCTAATTTTTGTTTGTCGGTGCAGTTTAGTTGTTAGCTATGCTAGCTTCGTGTGCTAAAGTTCTTAGCAAAGTTAAGAAGACATTAAAACATACACATGTAATGCCCAAAAAAGTATTTACCTGTGAAAGATACTTGTAATAGACGTGTAACGACAGTGTTATTACCTGCAGAATCAAACTTTGGTCCGTTTCCTGAAATGGAGCAGGTGCAGGTTTGGAGACACTTCCGGGTCTTTCCATCGGCGCGTCGCTGATTGGTCAACAGCGTGGTGACGTAGACCCTTATGTTTACACTTCTTTCCTACTAATTGTTTAATGATACATAAATAAATAAATTGTGCTTTTAGTCAAAACAAAGAATTTAAAAATTGTCTTTAGCTAATGAGCGATGCGACTGGGAGCATCACTTTAAGAAATCTTTACTCATCCAGGCACAGCCCAGTTTAACAGACCCGTTACAAGTAAATTTACTTTGTTACTGACCACATAAATACTAATAATAATATTTAGTGACATATTTTTTGTAATATTTTGACTACAATATTGACAAAAAGATATGTTTAAAACTGAACAACCAGTGTTTCCCACAATATTATCATGGTGGTGCAAGTAATTAATATTTGAATAGATTTTATTTCATGCAATTTTTGGGGCAGAAAAGTCACTTACTGCCCCTATTGAACCAAAACATTGCTTATAGATTAAATATAACTCCTTACCTATGTTTATTGCAATGCTACCAGCTTCAAGTATACCCATCAGTTAAATGTTTTAGACTATGGTGGCAAAAATTAGACAACGAGGGGCTGCCATAGTCTCTTCAATGAATGTGAAACTGATTTGTGAAGGTAGTTTAGCCCTGACACCGGACAAAAACAGTCAGAGACATGAGGACAGGTGTAAAATGTTGAGATGCATTTTTATTTTCCAAACGGGACAGCTCTGCCTCTGTATTCACTCATTCACATTCACTCTCTACTCACACACAAAACATAAACATTTGCCCCAATATAATCCAACAGACTTTGCATTCATATTTTCCACTGTGTAGTTTTTAAAGATAATATTTGGAGTTAAATATCTGCTTGATGTGTAATAATCTTGGCTGTATTAAAATGAGTGAGTGGACATTCAAAAGGACTAAACACTGTCCCTAAAAACCACACAGTTTTTGGTGAGAGGCTTGTTCTTCTTCTGGTTCTCTTCATGCGGGAAATATTCAGAGATGGAAACAACGCCCTCCGGAGTCCAAATCTGCAAAAACACGTCTGCTGCTCTGAAACGATCCAACCTGAAACACAATCAGAAATTTAACTAAATCTACGGCATTAAACTAAATCTAAATGGTGTCAGAGTGAGAAAAAACGTTTGCAAAAAGTGTAGTTCATGTTATAAACTAGAAATCCTCATACAAGTTTATCTAACATGGATTTCACGCTAAATATGAACGACAAAGATTAAAATTATTCATGAATGGTAAACAACACAGGATGTTTCCCCATTGCCGGATCCTTACTCCAAAAAACACTTCATGACTTCAAATCAGCTCCTCTAAAGCAGAGCGAAGTGTCATGCAGAACAACTTTGCCGTGTCACATGACAAATGTGATCAAACTCAACTTTATTATCTAACTAAGAAACAATGCTTATGCAAACTGTAAAATATTTCTGAACCAATAAAAATAAATACATAATTTGATAACATATTTGAAACATATTTCCTATTGAATTCAACTAATATTAATGTGTTTTTATCGGTATTTGTTTTTTATAGTATATTAAAGTATATACCCGTAATACAAAGCATTGGGGTATTTTAAAAGGAACCCTGGTCAAATGCTTCTTTCCAGACAACTGGGAACTATCCCAATTCCCAGCTGAAAAATATCAGTTCCCTTTTCAAAACGTTCCAGCTGAATCAACTCGTATGTAAAAATTATGGCTAATGCTAACCTTCAGGAAAACAAAAGAAACCTGTAACCAATGTTTACATAGTTTTTATGTCAATTAAGCCCCTCAGATTAATTTTTAGTGATGGCAGTTTTGAAACACGCCAGCAGTGTTCCAAAACGCGAGTCAAAACGCCGGTCACGTGACTTAAACGTCTGATGAAATGCATGACGCCACTAAGTGCTTCATGAAATACTGCTCTTTTGAACGCATTTCATTAGAGGCTCACATCTCAAAACCAAAGTTTGATTGACAGGGATTGTTGAAAGATATTTTGGCGAGCTGCCCAATGTGGGTTTGTGAAAAGTGAGAGATAGTAGTGAGATTTTGACAGACTCTGGAGACTCACTGCCAAAAAGATATATATTTTTAATAAAACCTTTAAATCTGATTAATGCATAGCTTGCATGACTTTATTTTTATTTACTCAACTTATTTAAATTGTAACATACTCCTGCATACACCTACACAAACTTTATTAGAACAAGTTTTCTTAGAGACCATGTCAGATCAGGATGTGTTTTGTTGAGCCACTGTGGAGAAATACTGAGACGTCACCACCAGAGGCCACTGTAGAGACCACTTGTGATACGCACCATGATTCGGAGCCTTGAATCATTTGTTTCGAGTGCTTTACTGGTTCATGAGGCTTATTTTGCCAATCCCTATTCATTTTCTGTGATTGTTATCTTATATAAAGTGAGACTCCCTCGATCAGGTCCCAGTTTGCAGTTTGGTCGTATTTACCAGTCTGAGTGGCGTCCAGCGCATTTTACAAGTGAGAAATATCCTATTTTCTTGAAACACTAGGCAGACCTGGGCAAATTAAGGCCCGGGGCCGGATGCGGCCCGGGGCCTGGTTCATCAGGCCCTCAGCACATTTTGTTACTCGTTTATTTCTTCTTTTGATTGACTTATAGCTATGGGACATGTGTTTTCACTTGTGTCCTTAATGAATATCAAAGCAAATGGATCAATAAATGGATAAAACTGAATGAAAAGCCTCTATTTAACAGAAATGTGCTTGCAATAGTTAATTTTTTTACACCAATGATTGTAATCCGGCCTCCGCCCTCGTCTGTATTTGAATATGGCCTTGGGAAAAATAATTGCCCACCCTGCACTAGGGCATCCTTGTTGAATTAGCCAAACGAATGAGATGAGCTGCAGAGGGTGAAATTGGAACAGAACTTGGCAGAGCTTTGAGCCCTGCAACAAGCTTCAGAAACCAAGAATCCTGGCAACTGGGAAACACACTTAGGTAAAAATCAAATGTTAGTGCCATCTTTACATCTAACAGTTTATGTAAGAGTGATTTGTTCATAATAATGGCCCAACAGTGCTTTGCTTGAGTGTTATTTTATCTGTTCCATTCAATTGTGTTGTTACAGTTAAAGACAAGTCACTGCTGTTTTTTTGACTCTCACAATGCCTTGTGGTTTATACTGACCCCTAGTGACCAGGGTGCACAGTGAGCCATGTTGAGTGCACTACATCAGCATTAAAAATAGAAAACAGTGGAAGCGTGGATTGTCACCTGTTGTAGTGTCACGGCTGCTCCTCGTTGCTTGCGCTGGGCGGTCGGTTTCTTATTTGACTTCTCAGCTGTTCGATAAGTTCAGGATTCTGCTGCTGCATCTGTTGTGCAAACTGCTGACCCCTGGAACAGAAGATCGCTTTTAATAAAGAAAACTTTGAGGCTTAAAGATTCACTACTGTTGAAAACAATTTAAAAAACAACAACAAATCAATAAGTAAAATGTAGTGAATGGTCTTAACTACTCATTGTAAATCAGCTTACTCCTCTTTGAAGTGACAATTAATTCTAAATATTGATCTGTTGTAAAGACCCTAATATTCTTTATTATGAAGACAGACTGATTTCTGTCTGCTCGATTATAGTCACACTATGGATCAGTATAGTATGTTTTATAAATTTTGCATAGCAATATTGAATTAAACAAAACTACTAAATTAAAAAACATGTCAGCTTTACTTCTGTGCCAAAACAGCACTGCTTCTTTACATTACGTTGCCATTTAAAAGCTATAATTATATGCTAGCATTATTATTTTTTATTTGCTCTCTTCTTTTTGCTATAATGATACATGCTGACTTATGGTTATAAATTAAAAAGTTGGAAAAGGGAGTATGGTTAGGTGATGCTTCTGTGTTTTTGTACATGCTTTTGCAGACATTTCTCTAATAATTAAACCTCAACTAATATGTTTAACTGTAAGATTTCTGTTGGATTGATATGTCTTTACATCACTTCTGGGACACAATATAAAATAACTAAAAACACTAAAAATCACTTACGCCTGGATGAGTCCGCTGAGGTCCCCTGATGAAGCAGAAGCAGCTGCTGCTGCAGGTCCAGGTCCAGGTACAGGTCCTGATCCTGGTCCCATGGCTCCAGACATCATCCCAGACATCCTGTGAGACACATGGATAGTTTTACAGCCTCAGCGTCAAAAGTTTGGCAAGAAAACCTACAAGAAGTTACTTACAGCTGCTGAACTTGAGGGTTGTTCATCAAGGTCGATGCCTGCAGAAATTACATACATTTATTTCACACATTGAGTACTGAGTTGGCTCTTTCTCCAGACTTAAGCCAGGATTTGGGTTTTGCTGTGGCACTTACCATATTCATGAAGCCTGGATTACTGAGAAGTCCAGCCAGATCCACTCCTCCCATCCCTGTCGTCTGAACAAAAACAAAAAGTTAAAATCTGCTCAAACTCCAAATTCTCAATGAACAGAAATAAATTGTTAGGTTTGCATGGTTGTTTGTTGTTGTCAATGTGGTTTTACAACGTGTGTTGACAATATGTTCAGTAATATTACTAATGTTACTCCGGAAATGTGTAACACTTTACTGCATTGCTTTATGAAGTATTCATTTATTTTCTATCTCTTGTTCCTGTTTGATTTAGGCATGTTTCTAAAGCCTATCCCAGTGGCAATTGATGGCAGGGTTAAAATTGTATAGAGGATTTTCAAGAAATGTTTGCCGTCAGTCTAGTAGCTGGAGTAAAATGAAATGGAGCGGAGGCACTAGGTGGCGCTAGCCTGGCTATTGATCAAAAACAGTTGTATAAATTTGCAACAGCCTTGTGCTTATGCTAAAACAGAAAAAATGTCCTAAAAAAGGTGAACATGGTGAGGCCAGTAAAACATTGAAAATAAGGTACTGTATCTCCTTAACTGGCCTGTTAACCTGTCAGTCAGACCTACTGTGCTTTAAGTAACTGAGTGGCACAGTTAGCAGTAGTGGGTGTGGCTCTGGGCAGTGGAACATGTGCATTGTTGAAAAAAACAGCAAACAGTTGCTGGATTTGTCTTTCCTTATGGGAAGTCAGAGCTCTAACCACTCGCCGTGTACCCCGAAGATGTTTATGAAGCAAACATCACAAATACAAACAGTAAAAAAATCACTCGCAGTATTTACACAAAGTTACAGCAGTGCGAGAATGACCAGCAGGTAGTAAGGAATTCACAAATTTTAGTGTTATAAATATTGTTATAAGTGTCACAATTTAGAGATTGTTCACAATTACCAGAACATCAGAGAAGAATCAGCAATCTCCAATCAAAATATAATGTTTGTGAACTGACCGGGCTGGAGGTGTCCATCTTATCCTCTGCGATCTTCAGGTTGGACTTGTAGGTCTCGTTGTCTGGATCCAGCTCCAGGGCCTTTTTGTACCACTCCACGGCCTGTGTGTGTTTGTTCAGACTCGCCAACGCTAAACTGCACCAGGAAAAAAACAACCAGTCAAACTAAATGTGGTTTCACGCTGATCTTACACTTGACTTCTGAATGTTTCTCTATCTAAAATGTTCTTTTGTTGAAACCAGATAAAAAAAAGAAGGCACTACATAATCTTTTTCCTCATTTTGACATTTCATTCCGGTTCAGTCCAGTATAATCCTTACCCCATGCGTCCATAAGCTTTACTGTATTTAGGGTCGATGTTGATGGCCTGTTCACAGTCTTGAACTGCCCCGGCATAGTTTCCAAGTTTACTAAGCGCAGCCGCTCTGAAATCAAAAGAAATCATTACATTTTTTACCTCATATTTATTCACTGGTTATTTATTTAGTACATATGCTGCAGTTGTTCATAATCTTAGTTATATATTGTACATAATATTTAATTCTATATAGTGATGCCACTGAAGACTATTTTAAAATGATCTTGTTTGGTTGGATGTTTCATTGCTCTGCTGTTCTTGAACTGTGTGTTGCAACATTGGAATTTCATCATTGTGGGACAAATAAAGGATATCTTATCTTGTTTCTTATGTACTAGTTTACTTAAGTTAGTGTGGGCAGCTCAATTGTTTTTTTTTGACAGAATCATGCTTATTTAACAATCACTTGTGTAGAAATGAAACAGTGAGGAAGAGAATCTGCTCTGCACTGGTCGGTGAAGCAGCTGTGTCAGGATCAACTCGATCCAGGTCACATGAAACAAATATGAAGCATGAAACCAAGGCAAGGTTGGACTTTATATTTTTGTGTTTTATCAGATCTAGATCCCCTGACCTGCCTCACATGTGTGTTTACCGAGGGTCAGATTTTCAGTGCGTACTAGCAGCCTCTAGACCGGAGGAACTCAACAAGCCACCATTTCTACTTGAGGTTGCATAAATTATTTCAAAGATACAGTAAATGAAATATAAAACAACTACTGCTGTATCATATTCTTGTGAGGAAAAAATACAGAGGACATTTGGAGACTCAAATAGAAGAACAAGGCTAAATGCTAAGACTAACAGTTAGAAAAATAGGCTGTGGGGCATTAATAGGGGTTATGCACGTCTTCCGGTCTCAGATAGACACAGGTCGCTACATCCGGTGGTGTAGTTGCCATAATGACACAGTTGTTAACTCCAAATGCGATGGACATCAGACAAGGAATTTTGGGCAAGTCCTGAAGCAATCCTCTTAAAAAAAGTTCTCTTTTGTCATCTGTTGTAGACGCAACGACAAGTGTAACGGCAGGAAAAGTGCAGCTTCTGAACCGGGTTGTAAAAGGCTCAGGAGTACTGTGAGTCTTGGCATGTGCGCAGAGCTTCTGTTCGCATAGTTTGCTCACTTTTACAACTTTTCCATCTGAAAACATAATCAGAAGATGCACTTATTCTGCTGTTACAACCTTCGCTTCGTCTACAACAGATAACGAAAGAAGATTGCTTCAGGACTTGCCCAAAATCTCTCGTCTGATGTCCATCACATTTGGAGTAAACGACTCTGTACTATGCACTGTGGCAACTACGCCACAGAATGTAGCCACCTATGTCAATCTGAGACCGGAATACGCTAGTGCATATATTGGTTAATTTTGTCTTATAAACATTGTTATTTTTAATGAATTATATTTGAATGCAATATATCTGGGTGCAGTGCGGCTGGGACAAGTTTTTTATTGTTAAAAATGTGGGACCAGCGGATTGAAAAGAACAAGCCTGACCTGTGCATCACTACTACATACTGAGCTGTGTTTCAGTAGATTCACTCACCTGTTGCAGTAGTACACGGCGTTCTGAGGATTGAGTGCAATGGCCTGTGAGTAAAACTCCACTGCGGCTGAATAATTCTCCACCTTCATCTGTTCATTTCCTACAAACACATGTAAATTTCACGTGAAAAACTTTGACCGCAGAAGAGCAGAGTCAGAACAGGAGAAGTGTTGTGTACCTTCTGTTTTGAGTGCCTCGGCTTCCGCTCTCTGTTCCTCGCTCAAACTGTTCGAGCTCGAGTTGTTGTTGGCCTGAGACTGCGCTGGGAGCTGAAATATGAAGAATCACAATTATCAGTGTCAATCTCCCGACTGAGCGATGCTGGTGTCATTTATTGTCTCTTAACTACATTATTTGTGGCATTGACTGTGGGTGATGTCTTTTCCTGTCCAAAAAACTAAAATAGATTAAAAACTAAAGAATTATATGCCAGAGCAAAATGGCAATCAGAGACAAGAACAGCATTGAATTATCTTTCTATCCTATCATATGTTTAACAGGTGTTTTCAATCGTTTTCTGTATTCATTAACAACATGCAACAAGTGAAAAAGATTATCTCTCAACAGATTCTGTCCTAACCTGGCTCACACACTTTCACAATTGACCTAAAAACTTTACCTCTGCACATCCGAGCTGCTCCATCACTGGAGACTTTTGCTCTTAAGACACATTTCTTTGCTCTAGCTTTTCATTCTAGTCAACCGTTTCCAGAGATGGCAAGTAAATAAGCATTTTTACTCAAGTACTGTACATAAGTAGTTTTTTTGAGTATCTGTACTTTACATGAGTATTACAAAATCTGGTGGCTTTTTTTTACTTTTTGTACTTTCTACTCCCTACAAATTCAAAAGAAGTGAGTTACTCCACAGTAGGCCTGGGCGATCTGGGAAAAAATATAATCACAATATTTTTATTCATAGTGATTGATCTCAATTTTCAATTGGATTTTTGTTTAACCTTTTCAGAAACAAAAGAAAAATGGCTTTTGTGAACTTGCAGTGGTGCCTTCTATTGAGACTTTTTTCCAATCAAACAATTTAAAAATTCCCCAAACTGTCTAACTTCTAACAATTCTTTATTTGCCAAATCACATTTTATTTGTTTTCAACATTTTATACTACGATGCAGCAACACCAACTTTGTCATTTTACTTTTTACTTTGTTACTTAAGTAAATCTGCAATGTTTTACGTTTGTAGTTTTACTCAAGGACATTAACGTCAGTTGCACTTTGACTTTGTTTGACTAGTTGTTTTTCAGACAAGTAACTGTACAAATTGCAACTCAAACTGTGGCTGAAGGAAAATCAAGCCTGTGAGCACTTTTAGCTCTCTTTTTATTGTATTCTTGTATTTTGTTGTGTCTTTATCTGTGTATCTGCCGAGGGACTACAGATGGAAATTAGCATCTTTGCTACAATCTGGCATATTTACACTGTAACTGGTACATATGTTCATTAATATGCACTGCCCCCATCAAATGAATAAATAAATAAAATACTTTTACTTGAGTAATGAACTTTAGTACTTTTGTTATCTCTGACTGTAATTTGTAATTTGTATTGATCTATTTGTATATTGTGTGTGTTTTTTTTTTTTATTGTGCATGTGAAGCACTTTGGACAGCTTGCGTTGTTTGTAAATGTGCTATACAAATAAAGTTGACCCTGACATTGCAAACCTAATAGATTCTGGAATTTGTGAAGTCATAATATTACAAGAGTTCATCTGGCTGGCAAGGTAGTTTTCTCTGATATATACAAATGGCAATGAATAAAATTATCTTGGTTGAGGCTCATGTTTTTGTGACAAGATTGAAAACCCAAATGGCAGATTGACTCACCTCGGCTATGGCTACTTTGAACATTTCCGGTAGCGTCAGGGGCACCGCCAAACTCTGGTCGTCAGTTGAGATCTCGTACGCTGTTTCCAAACACTGCACCGCCACTGGACACGACAAGAGCACACAAACAAACTATTACTTTTACGGCCGCCAAAGCATTTAAATAGAGTTTATCCTTCATCAGAGCAGCGCAGACCCGGGCGGAGACCAGGAACTCCCACAGATAACAACGGAACAACAACATCATGACTGCATTGAAGGCGCTGTACCTGATTTTTTATGTAACAACTTGAACGTTTTGCCACAGCAGAAATATTATAAACACATTTATTCAGAAGAAAATAAAGGCTGACCCACATTGCCTAGTAGAAATCTAATCTACTGTATGTGTGTTGTGAACCAAACAGATACTTTTAGAAGGAATGCAATGGGTATGTGAGAAAACAAAGTAGGGCTGCAACTAACAATTATTTTGGTAATCGATTAGTTGGGCGATTATTCTTTCGATTAATCGCTTAGTTATTTAGACAAAGCATTCATTCATTTTCTATCGCTTAATCCCGTTAGGGGTCGCGGGTGACTGGAGCCTATCCCAGTGACTTTGGGCCTTAGGCGGGGAACACCCTGGACAGTGGCCAACTTGTCGCAGGGTTAGACAGACAACCATTCACTCTCTCATTCACTCACTAAGGGAAATTTACAGTGATGCCCAATTAGCCTAAACATACATGTTTTTGGAGTGGGAGGAAACCGGAGTACCCGGAGAAAACCCACGGTGACACGGGAAGAACATGCAAACTCCACCCAGAGAGATCATGAGATGTTGATGTGGTCCGACCCGGGAGTCGAACCCACGACCTCCTTATTGGGAAGCCGGAGCTCTAACCACTTGGCTACCGTGCACCCCCTATTTAGACAAAGCAAAAAACCTAAAATTAATTTGGACCATAAGTTTGTAATTGACTGAATTAAGACTTTTACTGCCTTGAAGGACAAGCTTTTTCTCATTTGAAAACACCAAAAATAGCTACTTTATATGAAGAATATAAGAATCGCTTGACTTTAGTCACATTTACAGTACTCAAATCAAATTGAAATTTGTGTTGTACTAGTAACACTGACTTATTTAAGATTGTGTTTTTTCTAGTAAAAGCAGCAAATTCACAGATTTTCTATGCCATAGCTGCTAAATTGGAATCATAAAACATATTTTTTCAGGTCAAACATGCTTGGGAACTTATTAAGACCAGTTAACAATTATTTGATTACTAAATTAGTTGACGATTGATTAAATAATCGTTAATTAAACTATTAACTTGCTGCATCCTTAATGTGAAGTGATGTAAAAAGTTTAAAATAAAATAGTTCTGCTCAGTAAGGATCTATCAGAGGTTACTAAAAGCAAAATATTATTGATTACTGGACAAGTCATACGATAATTTCTATTTTATGTTGAGACAATGAGATGTATTGATATTTGATTTAATAATGTCACAGAGAACGTTTTCAATCCAAGTAATAAAAAAACTGATTTTAAGCGAGAATTTATCAGGAAAAAAAATCTAATTATCGCTGAAGGAGTTTGGAAAGACAAATCCGATTGTGCTGCAAAACTTGTAATGACTAGACCAACCCTCTAGACTCTCCTTAGCGTCTGACGACAGAGTTCCTGAGTGCAGCTGGTCGTGGAGGAACTGGAGGATGGAGAAGGCCAGGCGCTTTGTGTCCGACATGATCCCAGGAGAAGGGCTCGGTGTGGGCAGAGCTCGGAGTGAGAAGACCTGAGAAGAGGCAGACAGTTAGTCCTGCTCTGACAGTGGTTTAGGAGGTGAGGTGATAAGACAAAAACACAATGACAGTCCTCAGTATTTGACCAGAATTTGTGTAAGTGTTAGAGTCAATCTTTTATGTTTTTGTTTGAGTTTACACTTAGTTTTTAGTAGCATTTAGTTACAGTAAATCCTACTTTCATTCCTCAAAAGAGCATTTCAAAAAACTGAAGATGTAAAGTTGGTAAAAAAAAATGTGTCTTGATATGAAGATAGAGTTGGGCAAAATAATGATTTAAAAAACTAATTATGAGCTCATCTCTGTGACTGGGCCTGGGCGATGTTTACATAAATGAAGATCTTGATCATTTTTTGACCATGTTTTTCGATTACAATATTCAGATAATATTGTTTCAACCCAAGCATTAAGCTTCAAATGTCCTCGTTGACGTTTGAAATGTCCTAATTGAAGCTTGATGATCAGAAAAACTGGGTTATGGCTGACAAAGATATGTGCTAGTACCAATCAATTAGTCGAGTGTGGATTTGCAGCCATCAGTTTGTACTGTATGCATCTGATAAACTGAGTTTCCTTCGGGATCAATAAAGTAAGTAAAAAGCCAAACTAGCAAGTGTCTTAATCATCCAACCAAATATCTGACCACAAACCACAAGCTCAGACTTTGCTTGCTAATTAACATTTGAAAAAATTGCATTGTACTTTATAAGTAATACAAATTATGGTCAACTAAGACAACAATGAGTGATCAATTGACTAAAATGTCACTGTAACTTTATCTGAACATTTACAATTAAACTTCTTTTTACTATAAACGATATACCCGATATTCAGTTTTTGCATTTCCTCAAGACAACAATCACAATAATGTCTAAAATTATATATATTGCCCACCTCTACCTGTGACATTTTATTTATTTATTTAATTGCCACATTCTGATTCTGATCAATTTAATGCAGCTCTCTGTTCAGACATTTTTCCACCTTCTTCTTTATTAGGCTCGGTAACGTCACAACATACATAGACCAACTGAACAGTATAATGTTCAGTTGGTCTAATGTTAAACCAATGGAGATTTTAAATTGCTAAATACCAAAAATAGCCTTATGCAAATCACATTCTGACACTGCAGAGTGTCAGAATATGATTGCCATTATTTCCACATGCTTTGGGTGAGTGACAGATAGACCATTTACAAGGAAGTGTAGCCTAACCTTTCTGGATTTTCTTCTAGATTTTTGTTTTGCCTCTAAAACAATAAACAGGGAATATGGTGTTTAAATAGCATTGCCCAGTAGCCTATGTGAGTCATTCTTTGATAATAAAATAGTCCGGTCAAAATTGTCACAAATTTCTTGTGTCTCACTGCAAAAGCCAGTGTCTTTCCTGTGTGTTGTCGATAACAAACACCTCCTGTCAAGCTAATCACACTGCTCCTCTCCTCTTTCAGACCATCCTTTTATCTTCTCCTAATGCTTTTCCAGCTGCCAGCTCAGTTTGTCACGTGTTTGTGGGTGGAGTTTAGGGGTTACCTTCTAATCAATGAAAAGTTACATTCAAATAATCAATGAATCACATTTTCATTTACTAAGTCACATTTTGGATTTGCTGTTTTGAAATGAGATGGCCGAATGGAAATATAATTTAAAATGAAATTCTTCTATTTTGATCATAACAATTGTAAAGTCAGACATTTTTATTGAATGCTAGCAAAAACAGATAAGTGAGACAGTGTATTGTCGTTTAGGCTCTCTATAATAATCTGATTTTCTGTTTATTTTCTTCTGTAAATATGCCGTCCAGATTAGCTTTACAACAGTTTGGAAAAGATGCCTGGCATGACGTGTTTCCAGCACGATGCTAAATGCTAATGCGCTAACTATTGTTTTTGTCTTTCATCAGCTAAACAAATGTTCAAATACACACAGGGCTTGGACAATACCTGCGCGTAGAGTTCCACCTACCCACTGTCTTTGGTTAGAAATCCAGAAATGTGCCGAAAAGCTAAAACAAAAGGCCAATTAGCCACTTTCTTGCTTTGCTCTTCGAATCTTCTAGCTAGTTAGGTCTGGTCGTGCGCCTCTGACGTAAACAAAATGCGACAAATCTTCTACTCCAGCGGATTTGTTTTCGTTTCGCACTCTTGCGTCCCAAAAGTTGCATTACATGAGTTATGATGCAATTTTAATACGCACAGGAGTGCTTATGATTTTTAAATAAGAACATAACTAAATATTGAGACGCATTTGTGACGAAAACAGCACCTGAGCGCAGCATTTGGTTGCTAAGCTAACAGACACGTCCAGTTTTTGGAACAAAGAAAAGTGTGTAAAATGTGTGAAAAGAGGCTTAGACTGAGACTTTTTGTGAGCGAGCGGCTGACTGCGGCTGCGGAAGAGATCTTTGCGCTGGTTGAAAGACAATAGTGGAGTATGAGGAGGAACTTTGTCGCTCCAAAGAGGAGAACCAGAGGAAACAGCAGCTCCTGGACTCGCTTCTGAACCCACAGCTCCGAATCCACAGAACAGAAGGTGAGGCCATAAAGTAAAGTTTTGGGCAGATACATTATTAAGAACTTTAGGTAATTTAAAATGAGGCTTACCCCATATCCTACAACCACAAAGGCATTTATTTATTGCTAGAAAAGCATTAGGTGAAAGGAAGGGCTGAGTGTATAGAGCAGCAGTGTGATTGGTTTGACAGCAGGTGTTTGTAATCAACACACAGTTGTGTTTGGGCAATTCACACTGATGTCACTTAGAAATGGCATTGAAACTTGCTCCATTGCTCAGTTTACACTAGGATGCCTGAAAATGACTCAGAATAGAGTTTAGCTTCATTTTAATACATTGATTAGGTATTTACAGAAGCACAAATATATAGTAACTGAGATTTCTCGTGTTTATCTGTGTCTAATACATCACCACATGACCTTCCATAGATGTTGGTTTACCAACTTTTTATAATAAATCATTTTCCAATTTTTCCGGTTTTACACATTTGTAAAACATTTAATTCATGTATTTTTTATAATCTTTCCACCTGTAAGACTATATTTTCTACTTGACAGATGTGAAGAAATGCAGGAGTCCAAAGAACACTTCGCCTCTTCTCTGTGGTTTTGAAAAACCAACGGAGGAAGCTCCAGCTCAAAGTTGTGACCTTACAGTTGTCAAAGTAAAGAGCGAGGACCTAGGGGAGGAGCAGTCGTCAGAGCTGCATCAGATTCTAAAAACAATACATGAAAATGAAACAGACAAAACCCCAGAGAAAATGTATGAAGATCCAAAACAACAGCACGATTCTGCTGATTTTAAATTGGATCATTTGCAGCAGAACGGTTACTCGACTGATAACAGCGACGAGTGGGGAGAAACGTCTACCTTCGCCAAACGCATGAAGACAGAAAATGATGGAGACTTTGGAGATGGCTATGAACAGGTTACACTCGATCGTGACTTTTCAGCGGACAAAGTAAATGAACACAGATGCATGGTCTGTGGGAAGCGGTTCTCAGGTCGTTCACTGCTGAAGAGACACTCTGTGGTTCACACTGGGGAAAAACCTTTCAGCTGCCCAGTGTGTAACAAGGCCTTTACGCAGAAAGCACACCTGAAGGTTCACATGTGCACTCACACGGGAATCATGCCTATCGATGTGCACAGTGTGGTCGAGGATTTACACGCAGAGACATTTGCCTCAAACACGAGATGTCACACCAAAACAAGCGACTTACAAGGCCACTGAACGACCAAAGGTTTAGCTCGCTGGACAGCCGAGGGATTGGTCCACAGTTTCAGAACATTCAAGAGAGGACAGTTACAAGAGGCAAGCATGGAGAGTCCAGCTCACACAATTTCGACTCCAACGTAAACCGCGTGTGTCTCTACAGCTGCTCTCTCTGTCAAAAAGGCTTTCTGTCTAAAAGCGATATCGACAACCATATGAAGATCCACACAAGAGACAAAGCAGGCAATCGAGGCTCAGGCTCTTCAACACAGTAAAGTGAGAGTCATGTTCAGGTCCGAGTCAAGTCTCAAGTCAGATGCTTCAAGACTTAAAACCAAATTATATAAGCGTGTATTTATATTGTACATATTTTTTATTTTGTTTCTGTAGCAATTTCTATTTCAGATGTGTTTATGTTAAACATCTGTTTATTTATGTCATCAATGCAAATTCATTAACTGTTCACTCACACGGTTCTAGGTTTTCAGACATTTTAAACATTTATTTAACAAAATAATGCCATGATATCACAACTACTGTCTGTCCTTGTCTGGGCACAGTAATTTGAACAGGCTGTGTGCACGGATCGTCTGTTGGCTTGTTTATATTAAAAATGTTGAGCATTTCCTGTTACTGTTCAATTTCTATTGGGTTTCACTACATCAGTCTAAAATGAAAAATATTGGGATGATCAGGCAATGAACAGAGAGTTGTGAATGTCTCAGAAGAAAAAAAAGACAAGAATGCTTAATCAAAAGAAACTTGTGTGTGAATTAAAGGGGCGTGTTTGTGTCTAAATGCTAACACTAACAGGAAATACACATAAGTACAGAACTGATGTTGTGTACACAGAGCCCATTGAGATTAATAAATCGTAGCATATTGCTCTTTACAGCTGCTCTTGTCCAATATATGGCTCGTTATTTGTCTCTCCGCGGAAGAAAATAACTTTAATCTCAGTTAGGGCTGCACAATTAATCAGATTTAAAATGAAAATATAAATAATAATTATTACAAAGATACAATAAAACTGCATCGAACCCTTCACCAATGAGCACCTCCTTCTACCTTTTACTCTTGTTTGAAGCGTTTCTCTTTTTTGTTTTTGTTCATACAATAAAACTGCTTTCAAATGTGCACACAACACTTTTTAAATATGCTTTTTTAAGTTTAAAATAATGCAGAACATTAGTTAAACATCAGGTCTATACTTCATCAACAATGGGCAATTTTGACAGGAATAATTTTAGACAATTACTATTTTGTAGAATAAAAACATGCTCATACTCTCTCCAAAGAATATGGTCATGCAAAAGTTTGAAAGTGAAAGCAATAACTCTGATGTCTTTGCCATTAGTTTAAGTGAAAGCTGGATTTAAAATATTAAGTTTAATGGTGAACTGTGCATTAAAAAGAAGAACAACTTGAATTTTGAACACCAGACCCCTTTTTTTGTGCACTCTTCTTCTACATCATCAAAAGTGTGTGTCTGTGTCTTCTTTGTAAAAATAATGCCCCTATTTTATAACTCCCTGTGACTGGATTTAACCAACAATGAGATTGTATTTAGTGTGTGTTTAAAACAACATTGGTCATTGTCATGTTTTTATTGTCACATAAATGGTGTTGATTTAACACATTTTCTTCAATCATTGAACTGTGAATTTAACTGAATTAAAATACAGCGTGAAATACTTTACTTTTACCCTAAATGTTTTACCATTTTAAATATACTTAAATACTTTTACTTTAGTATTTACAAAGTACATTTAGTGCTTAAAGAAATATTTTTTTAGGTAGCCAGTACAATACATCTTTTTTTTTTTTTCATTGATCTAAATGGCTGAACATGGAAAGTGATATTTTATTTTCCTGTTCCTAGCTGATAAGCATCTGCATCTTCATAGTACATTTCTTACAAGGATGTAAACAGATGCTAGATCTGCTAGAACTGCTTTTTTTCTACACTAGATGGTCATTGAACTCTCTTGACGTCGTGATCACAGATGCAGTCAAACTCAAACAGTTTTCATTCCTTAAGCATAAAGTGTAATCACAGTATAGAGGTGAGCGTGTGGATAGGTCGTTAGACTGTTTATTCATGATTATACAGTCTGTGATTAGAACAGGAATTTCTAGGCAATCAAGTTTGAGTTGCAGGACAAAACAGGATGACTTTAACATGCAGAAATCAATTCAACTACACCTTCAAATAAAGAAATGATAGTTTAGACCATTTTAGGCTAAGTTTAAGTTGATTTAAAGGGACCTATTATGTCAAAATCACTTTTCTAAGTTTTTAACCTCGTTACAATGGCCTTCCTTCATCATTAGTTTACTCAAAGTTATATTTGAAACGATTCATGCATGTTGGAGTAATCTTGTATTGTTCTTCAGCTGGAGCTCAAGTGTTCAGAAATCCCTGTTCTCACCTACCACCTATCCCCTCCCACTTCAAAGTGAAGCATATATGGTTCAATATTAGTCGTGTTCAAGATGGTCAAGGCGGTGCAGTCGGCTCGAGGCGTTAAGGGGGGTTGGGTCTGACGACAGCACTGTCCAAGAGGGTCTGGCTGCAGCCGACGGGGGGCGCCATATTGAGCTCCACCGGAAGCTCCACTAGGTCCACCGGAAAACGCGTCAAAATAAAATTTACGTAATTATTAATAAAACAATTAAAAACAAAGGAATTTTTTTTATTAAAACTACACCTAAAAAGATAGGATATGCCTCTAACTACCTGAATTATTATTTGAATATTTTTTTATTTAAATATTATCCGATTTTATGTTGGTTTACATTTGTCCACTAAGTTTACTGGAGCTTAAAAGCCACGAGTGACTTAATTTGCTACATTTAAAAAATAAATAAGAATTTTTAGAAAGTGGGAGATTTCAAATTAACTGTCATCTTGTATGAAGACATAGACACAACAAACACAAATCTCATTAAAGGTATTCATTAATTAAAATTCAATTTCATATTGTAAATTATTAGAATTAAAATAAAAATACAACACAAACAATAAATAAATACACATAAATGCTCATGTAATACAAACGTTTTAAGTATGTCTGCAAAGTAAATAAAGATAAGATAAGATATCCTTTATTTGTCCCACAATGGGGAAATTCCAGTGTTGCAACGCACATTTAGAAACATGCAATCAAACAAGATATAGAAATAAATAGACTTAAATATGTATAAATATTCACCCTGTTAAACTCAGTTGAAAAGTCAAAATTTGCGTATTTGAATTTAACACATTTAGATTAATTGAAATCCAAGTTTTTAACGGCATTACTAACAAATATTAGAAGATTAGACCCACGTAGCAGTCGTGTGTCAGCCAAATCTGGCTTTCATCCGGCACTGCTGGCTGAATGACGACTCGATTGTCAGATACTACGCCGCTTTCGAACTGTACACATGACAACGTGTGCATGTAATCGTTGGTCAAACCGCTAGTGGGCCAGTCGAGTGAACGCAGCGCTTGGCTCTCAAACATCACAACGAGTGTGGACGTACTTGCTTATCGCCGCCCGCCCGGTTGTCGCTGGTAACTACTGGCAACACACATATGTGTTGAAAAATATTTTTCCTTACGTTGTTTACGTCTACGTTGATTTACGTCGAGCATCTCGATTTGCAGCTGCAACCGCGGGTTACCCACTGCATCGCTCCTAAAGTGGTAAGTGTGCAAATATAACGTTAAATATCTTCTGTAAGCAAATATATTGCAAATCAAATGTATTTCTTAAATATCTTATTTGCTTTGCTCTAATAATGAACGTTAACTGTTTTGTTGTTAATGGCAACGTTAAAACAAAACAGTCATCATAAGGTAGTGTGTTAAGTTAGTTTTGTGTGTCCAAGGTTGAAAGATAGCGTTGGCAACAAACAAACACACTTTAATATTATTATAATGTTGACAATCAGTTGTAAACAAAACGTTTCCATTTTGCTTGTTCCTAGCAGAAACTGCATGCTACCTTGGTAACGGTACTTCCTAGTGATAATTTCCGGGTCAATTGAAATAGGCCTGCTTTCTAGTTTGCAGTGACAGGCATTAAATAACTCTTCTAGTTGAAATATAATTCAAACCCATTCAATTGTCCCCTAAAACTAGACCACTGTATGATAAAGTTACAGATTTAAAGAGAAATAATTCAAATTAATTCAAATCTAACACAGCTGACACTGATATGCAAAATATGATTGAGTGAAACTGAGGAGATGATTCAGCCTGGCAATAAGCAATTATTAGTCTTCCAGGCTGATATTTGGTGATTGCTTAGCTCCAATTTTCCAAACAAGCTTGTTTTCATCTATTCTGGCTTTATTCATGAGGTTTACAATAGTCTTGAATATAACAGAAGTAATTCCAGAATTCCTATCAACAATATTGTGAACAAGGGTAAAAAATTAAAAAATACTTAAATGACACACAATTTGACAATTGATACTTGGTAACACATTTTGATTTATGATTGCTCACGCCCCAAGATAGTTGTTTCAATTGTGTGCACTGTGAAACAATAATTTTAAGTTGAAACAAATGTGTGTTTATTAATCATTTCAGATCAATCAACTTCTGACTTTTTGGAGGAAATGATGTGAAAGACACCGTTTGGAGGCTGCTGAGAGGACTGATGGACCACAGTCAAGCCACACGTACAAACTGGAGAAAGCTGAATGAAAAAGCAAGATTCTCCACTTTGCATCTTAAAAATGCTATTATCGGTAATTAACTTTGTAAATTAATGTCATGTGAGCTTCACAAATGTAAAGACGACGAAAACCACCATTAATTTTTCACCTTTACAATGTGTTTAGGTTCAGATAACCAAAGTGGAAACTATGTGAATGTCTTCAAAAAGATCATGTTATAAAAAATTGATTTGTTATTTGTGTAGGCTAACTGTGTACTGATACAACTGGTATGATATACACATTTTTTTTTTTTGTTTACTAAAAATGCAATGAACATTTCTAATTTTACTAAACATGTCTTGCTGTTCTGCAGGTATGACATTTGTAGAGATTAACAATAAATCAAACAAGGGCAAAAAACATAGACTGTGTCAAAAACACCTAAGTTTATTCAGAAACATAGACTTACTATAAGTGAACACTGAAGGAACTTTAAAGATATCATTATATATTATTACATTAGTTGTCATAATTTAAACTGAATTTTTATTAACTGCACAGCCATATGTGAAGAAGTACAAAGAGGGGAGCAAGTACAGTATATAAAGAAAACAGGATTTTTCTGAGCACTCAAACTTTAGCTGCAGAATCTGTGATGAAGTATGACATATTTGTAGCTTAAGGACATTTGTTAGAATAGAAAAGATGAAAAAACTTCTTAATTTGATGTATAAACTGGCCTTTAAAAACCTTGCCACATAAAAAGTGTGCCTCTGCTACACTAAGTGATTGTAGCTGACGCAGAAAATAGTTTTTGTTTAAGAAATAATATTGTATTTTATTTGGTAAAAATGTAAGCCTTCAAGTTTGTGTTTTGCCGCTGACCTCTACTGGTAGAGGAAGGTAATAACACCTGCATGCGCAGTTCACGTGCGCTGTGCCCAGACATGTTCGTCCGGTGAGAGAAAGCGAGGAGAACAGACGCGTGGACACAGAAATATCTGCAGAAAAAGACTGGAATACACGGTTAATACGGACTAACCACTCCTGAATGTAGGGTCAGAAGGCGCAAACGGAATTTATATTTTGATTTATTGTATTTTTGAGTTGTTTTTGTGTTTATTTTATTGAAATATATATTTGTCTTTTCTTTGTTGGTGTTGTCCAATGAAGAAAAAATACACCTTGTGAAATAAATATGCTAATTTAACATCAGTCGGAGCGTGGATCTCTAATTCTCACTGAAAACCTTGGGAGCAGTTAGTGATTTTAAGACTTTTTTTTTTTTCAGTTTTTTTTTTTACTAGGTTCAGTGAGAAAGAACTGTGTTACAATAACAGCTTGTGATGTGGAAAAGTAAAGTTACATTTAGCAAACGACCGGGAAGAAGAAGAAGACCATTGAGAAATAATAATTCATAAAGTTTTAATATGTTTGTTTTTGTTGTTGTGCAAAAATTACTTTTATTATCATGCAAAAAAGGTGAATTGGTCTTTGTCCCCTAACTAGAAGGATTTGTGTGACAGCCTTTTTTTTCTGTTACCAAGTCTAATTTCTGGTGATAAGTTAAATATTGTGTGTTCATTTTTTATATGTTTTGTCTTAACCTTCTGACACATTAAATATTGTAAATTATTTGTTAATAAAGTTTGTCTATGCTTTTATTGTTTAGTTGTTGTTGGTACGAGTACCCATGGGAAACACAGTAGCATCAATGAACCAGATCCGGGGTAGATCCAGATTTGCTTTTTATTAGATAAGTAGCCTATATGAACCGGATCTGGGCTAGAATTTTCACTCGATGCGCAGGATAAAACCACCTCTGCGCCACCAGATCACATTTCTTTTCACTCGACTCGCAGTGTGTTAACCAGATGCGAATTAGTATACTGTTTAAGTGACGTAATTATTTTGAGTCGATGCGCGGTGTATGAACCGCTCTCGAATTAGTTAGAGACAGTTGTCAGAAAGTGTCGAGCGCCTGTGTGTTGCCCAGATGCGTGCCGAGGAACCGGGCGTATAGTCAGCCGGATGAAACGTCGTATGTGGGTCGTCAACGAGCCAGATAAACTTTGCTACGTGGGGAATGGATGTCAGGCAACTTTTATACGAGGCACAACAAATCTGTCAACTTAGTGTATATTTAATAAATCCCCATAATTATTAAATAATACTAAAATGTAATTTAGGTGAAATGCCTCCGAAGTACAAATATATGAAATGATTCAACTTTATATCACCGAGTTCGTCTACTCCCGAGCTTTTTTCGTCTTTCTCGTAACCAGTAGTGGCGCTAAAAAAAAAAAAAAAACGTTCTCTTTCAACATTCGTTTCGGTATCTCACATATGGGAACAGCTCTCACGCTGGTTCCACAGAAGCCTTATTTCACTACGCCAGTCCGTGACTGGCTGTGAGACGCGACGCACGCGACGTAGAGGAGGCGGGGCTACTCCTGCCTACAGTGCGTGACGGGCGCGTCCCACCTCAGTCTTTACACTCTTCTCGCTCCGAGAAGCCTTCCCTCAGACGGTGAGTGGTTTACGGACTAGCTAAACTGTTCATAAGGAGAGCTAATCACTCTGCTGCCGAACGCTAATCTATTGCCGCTTTACTATTCTGAGCTAGGTAGTAGGTTTGTCCCCAAACAACTACTATCTTTTCGCTAGCTTCTAACTTTTATCCGGAGCTACGATTGGCGCTGACCTCTCCTCACCATGGAGAAGAAGGTGCCCGCGAAAGCCTGCAAATGTGGGAATAAGATTTCCGAGGCTGACAGTCACCCTGTCTGTGCGTCGTGTCTAGGGCTGCAACATGCCCGAGATGCGTTAGCATCCTCGGTGTCCTGTGAACACTGTGCTCGCCTTTCGAAAAAAACCCGCCGTCGAAGACTCGCGCGCCAAGCGAGCCTGACGGAGAAGACCCTGTGTTAGGGGCAACCATTCCCCTAACACAAGAGCCGCCGGAGGAGGTACACCCGGGGGGAACACCAACCCCGCGGAGACCGATACCTCATGGGGTAGTCAAATGGAGGACCTTGATCCGCTGTTTGGCTCTGATGAGTTGGAGGCCGGTCTCGCGACCGAGCCACCTTCTCAGGACGACTACTCCGACTCCGATGATGAGCTCATCAGCCTCTCCTCGGATGTGGCTGACGCGGACGTGGAGCAATTCACACTCACTCAGGCCGAAAGACCATGTGTGTCCGCCACTGGCAGCAGCGGGGCGCAATCCCCGTCTCCATCCCAGGATTTGCACCAGGTTTGCCGGAGAGCAGCTGAAAAGCTGGGCTTAAAATGGCCAGAAGCACCCGCCGAGACCGCAAGGTCCCGGTATGAGGGTAGACGACTGCCAACAGCCAGGTCCTCCGCAAAGCAACTGCTGCCAGTTTTCCCAGAGTGCCTCGAGGAAGCCACCCAGTCGTGGAGCAATCCACTCACAGCGAAGACCCCCGCCCAGGGAGGAGCTGCGCTAGACTGGGACGGTATGGAGGAGAAAGGTTTTTCCCACCTTCCCCCCATTGAACCCTTGGTGGCATCTCATCTGTACCCACGGAAGTCTATGACGGCCGCGGGCCCGGCTCTCCCCTCCAAAGCGGATTGTCTCCAAACAACGCTAACGGAGAAAAGCTACAAGGCAGTGGCTACTTCCATGAGAGCCCTGAATGCGTCCTCTATGCTGCTGGCCTACCAGGCGGAGCTACAGGATGACATGAACTCCTCACCAGACCCGGTGGTGTGGGACGAGTTGTGCGTGGTCACCGACCTCTGCCTCCGTCTACATCGTTGTGCGGTTCAAGCATGCGGCCGGGCTATGGGAGTAATGGTTACGCAAGAGAGGGCCAGATGGCTTAACCTCTCCAGCCTCTCCCATAGAGAAAAGACCCAACTTTTGGATGTCCCCGTTGACCCCAAAGGCTTATTTGGGTCCGCTGTTGCCACCATGCAACAACGGTGTGAGGAAAAGAAGCGAGAGGGCGAAGCTCTACAATTCTGTCTGCCCAGGAAAGAGCCCCCCTCCTTCGCTATGGCACCAAGACAGGCGTTTCCAAAGCAGCATATGACCAGACCGGCATATCGCACACAGAAACGTCAGATGCAGCCACAAGTTGACGGTGACAAGCCACCGGAACTCAAAGGCGCTTGGGCCAGGAAGCCGTTTGTCCCCAAAGTGACGCCGGGAACCCAGCAGGGCCAGCCCGCCACTCAGGGCGCAAAGAAAAAGAAGCGGGCGACCTAGGTGTTTACCACCGGAGAGGAGCGGACCAGGCCAGGCGTCTCCTCCCTCTCGACAAACCCACTTCTGTGTTCCGGCATGTTCTGCCCCCGTGAAGAGACCGATGGAGGCGCGCGCGCCGCACCACGACACTCACGGACGAAAAAGAAGGAGACTGTGTCATGCAGAGAGCTCGGTGGAGCCACAGCAGCACTTAAGCATAAAACAGTGTCAATGCTCTCCTGTTTGTTCAATAAAACTGTGTTCTTGCAAAGAAATAAAGGTGTGTTCCTTCGCGTATCCAGGCCGAGAGCCAAGGGCGCAGGCATCCATGTTGCAAAACATACAACACATGAATATGAGCACAGGCATAAGAATATTGAACAGTTTCATGTTGAAAAACATAAACCAAGGGTACACAGACACACTAAAACCACAGGCTTTAGTGCAAGACCCGCTGAGTCCAATAGAGGGAGCTGTTGCACCACAAATGGACCAGACAGATGCATTGGGCCCGCTAGCACAACACATCACACAGTGGCACAGCTGCGGTGCTTCCAACTGGGTTCTGAAAACTGTAACCAGGGGTTACAGGCTCCAGTTTGCGTCTGTCCCTCCCAAATTCAACGGTGTGTTACTATCACAACCACGGGAGGAAGAGGCTCCTATCCTGCAGAAGGAGATAGAGTCTCTAAAAGACAAGGGTGCAATACGAATAGTACCTGTGGAGCATTGTCAGACAGGTTTCTATTCAAGATACTTTCTTGTACCCAAGAAGGGGGGAGGACGGCGTCCTATATGGATCTACGCGCTCTGAACAAATACATGAGGACGTACACGTTCAGAATGCTGACACACGCAACTCTGCNATGGCTTCTGCTCTTGGTAGTAATCCCACTAGGTCGTCTCTACATGAGACCATTTCAAAAGTGGGTTACAGCGTTTCATCTCGACCCTGCTCGTCACGCATACAAACTGGTCCCAGTGACGGCGGCGTGCGTCCGCGCGCTGCGTCCATGGAGACGTCAGGGTTTTTCTGTCCGCGGGCGTTCCATGGGACAGTCATAGCCCGAAAAGTTATTACCACAGACGCTTCCCTGCGTGGCTGGGGCGCCACGCACGGAAGGCAGGACAGTCAGTGGTGTTTGGAGTTCTCAGATGCGCTTATGTCACATAAATTACCTGGAACTCCGAGCTGTGTATCTTGCCCGCACCATTTTCCTGCCCCTGATAAAGGGCCAGCATGTTTTGGTCAGGACAGACAACACCACAGTGGTGGCGTACATCAACAAACAGGGGGAACTGCGCTCTCATCAGTTGCACGCCCTGTTCACACAGTCTGATATTGTGGGCCGACTCTCACCTGTTATCGCTGAGAGCACACATGTCCCAGGGATCATGAATCGAGGAGCGGACCTGCTCTCTCGGGGCATCCCTCGTTACAAGACTGGATGCTGCACAACGAGGTTGTCAGCCAGATATGGGAGAGATTTGGAAGAGAGAGGTCGACCTATTCGCGTCACAAGAGAACGCGCAATGTCACCTGTTTTTCTCTCTGATGGATCAGAGCGCACCACTGGGCCTGGACGCGTTGGCACACGAGTGGCCACATGTCCTCCTGTACGCATTTCCCCCATTAGAGCTGATCACTGCTACTCTCTCCAGGGTTCGGGAGAAGAGACACTCGCTCCTCCTCGTAGCCCCTCACTGGCCCACCATGCACTGGATGGCGGAGATATTCCAGCTTTTGTGCAACCGACCGTGGGCTCTGCCGTTGCGCAGAGACCTGGTGTCACAGGCAGGCGGGGAGATCTTTCACGCTCACCCGGAGCGCCTTGCTTTGTGGGTTTGGCCCTGAGAGGGGCCAAACCCTCTCAGGGGTTTGGCCCCTGAGAGGGTTCTTTTGCTTTGATTATTGCTTTGCACACTCTTGACATTCTCTTGATGAGATTCAGGAGGTCGTCACCTGAAATGTTCTTCCAACAGTCTAGAAGGAGTTCACAGAGATGCTCAATTACGTTGTCAGGCCTCCCTGACAACGTATTGATACGATTCAAAGCGCGAGGGCTATTTCTACTCGTAATGCATACGATGGAAAGTGGCGCGCTTTCGAGGAGTGGTGCGCAAATGCGGGCTGCATCGCGCTTCAGAGCCCTGTGCCTGTCATTTTGACCTTCCTCCAGAGCCTGCTGGACAAAGGGCTGCTTTCTCCACCATTAAAGTGTACTTGGCCGCTATTTCGGCTTGTCACATTGGGTTTGGGGATAAGACGGCTGGTCAGCATCCTCTTATTGGTTCTTTCATGAAAGGCGCACGCCGCCTCAGACCAGTCTCGAAAAGCCTGGTCGCTCCGTGGGACTTGACGACAGTGTTAAATGCACTCTCTCACCCACCTTTTGAGCCACTCCACCAGGTGGACCTGAAATGGCTCTCAATTAAGACAGCTTTGCTGCTGGCTTTGGCATCTGCAAAACGTGTGAGTGACATACATGCTTTGTCTGTCAGCACATCATGCATGCAGTTTATTAGAGGCGGTTCTAAGGTTTTACTAAAACCTAACCCTGCTTTATGCCAAAAGTGTTTACCCAACTTTGTCATGCCTCCCCATTGAGTTGTCTGCACTTTCTCCTCTGTCTGACGCAGAGGAGCATCAGCAGCTCCATGCGCTCTGTCCTGTGCGCGCACTGCGCGTCTATGTGGATAAGACTGCCTCATTTCGGGGAACTGAGCAGTTGTTTGTGTCGTGGTCTCCACCCCACCGGGGTAAGCCGCTCACGAAGCAACGTTTGTCTCACTGGATAGTGGAAGCAATATCCGTGGCCTATGAGAGCAGTGGGCTTCATCCCCCTGCAGGTCTGCGTGCTCATTCCACTCGTGGCATGGCTACATCATGGCTATGTTCCGGGGCACCTCGGTGGAGGAAATTTGTGCGGCGGCCAGCTGGGCAACGCCTCACACCTTTGCCAGGTTCTACAGACTTGATGTCACTGGACCCTCACTATCTCAGAATGTCCTGAGCGTAGGGTCATCGCCTCGGATGTCCATGTGATTCGTCTTCGGGTAAGCTTGTCTGGCACTACGGGAGTCTCTATATCCCATATGTGAGATACCGAAACGAATGTTGAAAGAGAACTTTAGGTTAAGAAATTAACCCCGGTTCTCTGAAACATGAGTGAGGTATCTCACCAGACCGCCCTTCTTGCCTTGAGCGAGAAGAGTGTGCTTACTTTTAGACTGAGGTGGGACGCGCCCGTCACGCACTGTAGGCAGGAGTAGCCCCGCCTCCTCTACGTCGCGTGCGTCGCGTCTCACAGCCAGTCACGGACTGGCGTAGTGAAATAAGGCTTCTGTGGAACCAGCGTGAGAGCTGTTCCCATATGTGAGATACCTCACTCATGTTTCAGAGAACCGGGGTTAATTTCTTAACCTAAAGTTTTCTGGTGGAGCTTCCGGTGGAGCTCCACAAGATGGCGCTGCCCATCGGCTGCAGCCAGACTCTTCTCGCACTGTCCGTAGCGCTGATTGATCTCTTGCGCTGTCATCTGACCCAACCCCCCTTAACGCCTCGAGCCGACTGCACCGCCTTGACCATCTTGAACACGACTATTGTCCCAAATAAAATGAAGAGGCGGGGCTCATCAGGTCTGCGGTTTTGAACAGGAAGTCAGTAAAGCTGTTCCTATTTTTAAGTTGTTTAGATCAACTTTGTGTTTTACAATGAACAAAAGGTAAATTACTGATCTACATATGTTCTAGTTTCTTAACAAATAATAATAAAAAAAAACACAATAGGTCCCCTTTAACATAAAATGAATCAAGTATCTCTTCCCAGTCCCACCACAGACTGCTCTGTGTCGCCTCCACATCAGCAGGAGGCGCTGCTACTTTCAGCTGTTCAGACAGTCTAGATAAAGAATGCGGAAGTTAACAGCGGATTGTTTGGATGGTTTTGGTTTGGAAGCTGCAGAGCTCGCGACACGTTTGTCCAACAGTAAACATGAATCAGAAAACACTTAGTCTGAGGACTCTGGTGTCCGAGCGGCTGACTGCGGCTGCGGAGGAGATCTTTGCGCTCGTAGAAAGAACAATAGTGGAGTATGAAGAGGAACTGTGTCGCTCCAAAGAGGAAAACCAGAGGAAACAGCAGCTCCTGGACTCGCTCCTGAGACACGACCCGGGGCCTCAGTCAGGTCTGTGGGAAATACCATCACCAGTCACACCTCTGTTGAGGAAAAGAGCAAAATCTGATAAAAATGTAAACCTAAAATCCTTTCATTTTAAGAAACACATATTTGCCCAGCAGATGGCGCATAAATGATAATTAAAGACACTGCTTATGTTTATGTATTAATTGTTTATCTGTGTAGTTTTTGGATATTTCACAGTGTAGCAGAGAAAAACACCACTTGGAGGAAAAGAGTGTAACAGTTTAACAGAAAAAAGAGTAGTTTGAGGGTTTAGCTTCACTTTAAAGGTCCTACATTAAACAAAATCTACTTTGTTGAGTTTTTAGTCCTGTTAATATATTGTTATCTCAGCAAGTTGTGTTTTACTTCAATCATAAATGTTTGGAAAAAAAACTTCTGCATCTCCAAATCTGATAAAGCTCTGGTCCACCTAGTGATGTCATTGAGTGGTAGTTTTAAAATGAACAGCTTTTTAGCCAAACTGAACTTATTTACTCTACAGTTTTCAATATTTCAAATCTCTAGACTGTCTTAAGTTGTTGCATATTTACCTTAATCTTTTGTTCAGTCAAATCTTCCTAATTTTTGAGTGAAATGTATGCTAAAAGTTAGGCTAAAACAATAGCTGTAACTTACAGTTTAGACAATTACAAGGCTGCAAAGATTTTACTGATAGTAAGTAAATGAGGTATAAAACACAACTTATGGTGTGTTTTTGGTGAGAGAATGTCATTGTAACATGAATAAAAAATTAGCATAATATGTGTCCTTTAAGGTAGTAAGCTTTGAACCTCGTCATCACTTTCAGAAAATCTGAAGACCCATCTGTTCAAATCTGCTTTTAATGTTTGATCAATGTTTTAGTTATGGTGACTGTGTTATTTTGTGTTTATTTATCTGCCTTTGTCTGTAAAGTGTCTTGAGTATCTTGAAAAGCGCTATATAAATAAATGTATTATTATTATTATTATTAATAACATTTTTGCTTGTTTTTCATTCAGTTTGGCTGTTCTGATGAGGCTTATAATAGTTTTTGTCCAGCAAATGCCGAGCTGCCACATGTAACATTTTAATTTTGTTAAATTATTGTTTAAACTCCCAGGAAACTGTGTTAGTTTTGTGTAAATTGTTTTTTAGCAAAATGTTAGAGAGAGAGGTTTTGTTTGAGAACTCAAATTACTTCATGTAAATTTCCACTTTATTTGTTAATTTCTTCTTCATTTGCTTCTTTGCTGGAGTAAAACTATGATGAATACTACACAAGAACTATCACACCAAACAAAGTAGAAAACAATTTGGATGAGATAGAAGAAACTTTATCGTCCACAGACATGGAAATGTGGTTTCCCCAAGACGAATAAAAGATCTACATGTCGCTTTAGCTTTACATTTCATGAGACAAAGCAATGAGCCAGTTCCTCCCAAAGAAAAGATTGTGCAAGAGATTCCTACAGTTCGCAGGCAGCCTTACCTGCTCTCAGTATAAAGGAATTCCTAAAAATGTTTTTTATTTAAATAACCCTATACCTTCTTCCAGAGGGCAACAGTTCAAAGTCCTGCATAATGCTCACAGCGTTCTTCAAGAGCTCATCATTAATGCTGCTCAAACTTTGAGGTCGACCAATGATCTTTGAGCTCATGTTAACAATACGCTGCAGCTTATTCTTCCTCTGCACACTTAAATTGCCAAACCACATCAACATGTTAAAAGTTAAGATGCTCTCCACAAAGCTGCTTTATACAGTTCCAAGTTTGGTTGACTCAAAAATTATTCAACCTACGCAACAAATACAGTCTTTGGGATGCAAGCTGTCTTTTTATAAATCACAAACTTATCATGAAAAGTGCCACATTTTTGTACATACGCATGCTTTATGAATGAGACCTCTGACTTGTTTGATGGTAAGATGAAAAATACACCTTTATTTGTCAATAACGTAATGTTTATTTTATGCAGGTGTTCCGATTCGAGCAGCGAGTCCTGAAAAGAATGGCGGCACTCGAAACTGAAACAAGACGACTCTGCAGTGATTAAAGTGGAACCGGAGGAGTTGTGCTTTGTCCAACCTTTGTGCGTGAAGAAAGAAGAGCCGTCGCCTCGTCGTCAAAGCCCGTGGAGCTTTGTGGAGGAGCAAAACCCGAGCAAACGCCAAAACCGTGTCAACAGAACAAGTCCAGAGACGACAGCACAGTCTGGTCAAAGCTGTGGGAGCTTCCAGCGAAAAGTTCAGCTGCACAAATGGAGACTGAAGCTGAAGGAGACAATACAATCAATTCAGATAAAAGACACAAGTACAGCTGCACATAACTCAGCTTTAATCAGCAAATATAAGCGTGGAGGAGTAAGCAGAACCACTGGAGCAGACAGAGACGAGGAGGAAGAGGAAACAGACAGAAACCACTTCAACCAAGTCCAGTTAAAAGACACAAGTCCATCTGCACACGCCTCGAGTTTGTTCGCTTTTAAAAGTCCGCCCGAGAACATGACGTTGTATCTGAGTAACGCCAGAGTCCACGAGTGCTCATTTTGTGAAAAACGCTTCACCACCAACCAGAGTTTACAGATCCACATAAGAGTTCACACGGGAGAGAAACCTTACAGCTGTCCCATCTGTAGAAAGTGCTTCACGCAGAAGGCTCATCTGAAGACGCACATCAGAACTCACACTAAAGAGAAGCCTTACAGGTGTTCAGTTTGCTCAAGTCGTTTATGCAAAGGTTTCTCTGAATCTGCACGTGGCAAAGACTCACCCGGACTTTGTGGGCTGAACACTTCAACTTTCAGAGATTTTTTTATCTTTTCCACGGAGCCAGTAATGCTCAGAGTTACTTGTACTGACACATTTAAGTAGTTCACAGTGCAGACCAACTGGATTTATTTTGTTTAATTTATTAGATTATTGCAAAAGACAGGCGTTTAACTTTTTATTACATATTATATTTGATACAGATCGACCAATATGGGTTTTTCTTCGTACAATGACGATATTTCAATATTTTGTCTGCCGATGCCATTTTCAAGGTCAATTTTCCTTTTTTAGTTTTAGCAGGGATGAGAGTGTACAGCCAAACAAACGAAAAGGTCATTCTAAAGTATTATTTTGTCTCAATGTTTAATGAATAAAACTTGTTTTTGCACATCACATATCATTTTTAAAGAGCAATTCAAGTGCTCTTTTTCAACACAGCGACACAATGTTTCTATCATCACATTATATAGAAGGATTTTCGGTCGATATCACTTTCCGCCTACTGTGCATGTTTTATGCAGAAAGAGCAACTCTCCATCTACTTAGCTGGGGAAACTTCTTTGAATAAAACAATAAAACAGGACGAGAGCAGCTGTTTGGATCAGGTATGAACCGGTCTGACAGACATCTGTCTCCTGAAGCTTGACACGGTGTTTTTCTCGTCGTGTTTTCACCTGAACGTAACATTTAAGGGTCGTAGGGTCGAATTTCATTCACAAAAGTTGATTTAGCAGCAGAAGTTTTGTTTTCTCACAGTGTCAAACTTTAGTAGTTAGCTGACAACGGAGCTTTTTCGACTTGTTTCCACTGATTGTGTCTATGAGCAGCGGCTCTTTCTGCAGGCTGTGTTGTTAAACAAAAACTACTCTATACTGTGTGCTAGTGCAGCAACGAGCTTTCTCTGAATTAGAGCACAGCAGTTCATATTGACAAACAAACAAGCACTTATCAAAGCTTGTGCTGCAGTCGTTAACAAGAATAAACCTTTACTTAAAGAAGGGTAACTAACTTTTTTAGTTTTAAATTTGCAACTTTTTAGAAAAGTTTCCATTATGATACGTATCCCAATACATGCATATCCTGATACACAAAAGATTTTTAGTTTTATAGCAAAATCCCATGATCCAAATTACAATTTAATTTAGTAAAACATCAAGTTTAATTTTGAAAAAAAAAAAGCTTTTTATTTTTTTTACTTTATTCTCAAAACACTGTGCATTTAATCTCTAATTGTTACAAATTTATTGTCATAGCCCCAGTTTTTGTCTCTTAAACTTTGTCATGCATTTCTGTTTCTCAAAAACATGCCAGGGACCTGATTAAAACAGGTCACGGGCCACATTTGGCCCCTGGGCCGCAGGTTGCCCAGGTCAGTATTTCTAGATTTGCCAAGTGTGACAATTTGAAGTAAAATTTATAATATTACTTCCTGGTGGGACATGAGCAGTAGTTGTCATACACATAGACATATAATTAATTATATGTCTATGGTCATACACACATAGATAAATTAGTGATGTATTTTTGACAGTTGTAGCACAACGGTTACTTAAAAAAAGAACCAAAATCATTGTAAAATGCATTTTGTATGTAGTGCATTTGCAAACTTTTACTTCGATAACAAACCTGAATTCTTCTTCCACCGCTGTTTAAACATTTGCAGGTCTTTTTCAGTCCTTATCTTGAGTTTTGCTGTTGATCTTTGCACTTTGCTTTGTTTATCTCTGGAATGTGGGCGGGTCTAATGCGGAAGTGTGCGTCCGCAGAACACACAGCGCTGTCGTGGGCTAGCTCCGCACTGAAACAACATTTTAACCAGATTTTAACATGTTTCAGTTCCAAATGCACAGAGGTGTCGCGACTGGAGAGCGTGAGGAGGATTTGTTCACCTCCAAAACAGAAGATAAACGGAAACAGCAGCTCGTAGACTCGGGTCTGAGCCCAAAAGTCCAGGTCCACAGAGCAGAAGGTAAGTGTCTCTGATCAGTCCAATGCAAAGGCCCAGGGGATGCACATGTATGTCCAAAATATACTGCATTAAAGACAAGACTCTGGGTGATACAGGCGAGATAAGTTTGATAAAATTGTGCCTGTTAATGTTAAGAAAGGCGTGGTTTATCAGTTCTGCAGTTGTGAACAGTCTGTCAATGAGCAGGTTCCTATTATTGACTATTTTAGGCCTATTCATATCATTTACAAAAAAAAAAAAGCAGAACATGATTTTAGGTTCAAACTCCAGCAACATTATTAAGTGACAGTGTTTGGAGTAATTCATTACAAGAGTACATAGTTACTGTAATATATTCCCTTTTTCAGTAACTAAATAGTGCAAAAATGTTGACAATATATTACAAGTTGCAATCTGAGTAAGTCAAGTACTTGTATATAAATTAATTGCTTTTATATTCTTATGAAAGCGACACTTCAGGACTAAAACACAATCGAAATACTGTCTGTTGGCTTAAAGGAGAATAAAATATTATGACGTAAAGGTCTTGTGACGTCACATTTCCATAAATTAATCAGTAATTAAGTGTAAATGTAATAGGATTCTTATTGTACAATGTCTTAACCAGACCTGGGCAAACTGTGCCCACTGCCCCCGGGCCGCAGTTTTCCTTTGTTTTAATCCCGCCCCCATCATATTTTTGAGAATAAGCAATACTCTTTACACTGCAAACCTTTATTATCTATTCTAGGTTAAAACTAGAATTCAAAATATTCATCCTAATTTTAGTTATTTCAGTCAGATTAGAATACAATATTTGGCAGCATTGTTCACTTGTTTCAGGACATTATTGACTTATAAGATATTTTAGCTTGAATCAAATTTGCAAATCTGTTTAAAATAAGACAGAAGCACCCTGAAACAAATCATCTTAACCAGAAAAAAAAATAAGATTAAAATCTAGATTTCTAGAATAACATTTTTTGCAGTGTACATATATTTATTTGATTGTCTTGGCTTTGAAGCGTGTGTTTGCACTTGAATTTTCACCAAATACCAGGATTTCAGTTTTTGATTCATTTAGCATTAAACAATTTAATGCCATCCAGTCTTTTACACCCTTGATGCAGTTCTTAAGTGTTATGACACTAGTCGTGCTGGGTTTTGAGACCAGGTAAGCGGTCAGTTCGTTTACGCCTGTCAGATATGATGAACTGACATTTTAGATGATTTATAAAACGAGATTCAAGCCACTACACTGTAGTTAGGGCTGGGCAATATTGTGATAAAAATCGAATCGTGAGCTCATCCTTGTGACAGTCTTTTTTCTGATTAAATCGTCATATCAGGATTTCCCATTTCTCTATTTAATCAATCTGTTCAAGCTTTTTTTTTCCAACCTACTTTTCTCAGCCTCAGAGTTGCCAGGTTTTCTTCTTGATAGCAAATAGGCTTGATAGCTCATTTTTGTTTTGTTTTTTGGGGGGCCTCCCTTTCAAGTCATAAAAAAGGTGGATTTTAGCTATTTTTTAGGTCTGATTTAAAAATATAATAGACTTTTAGCATATTTTGCATGTCTAAAAGTCATTATAAATGTTGAAATGTAGAAATTTGTTTTGTGGAGATACACGTAAACGTTCTAATTAAATTATTATGTTTTAATATATATATTTTTTAATTGAAGAGTTGAGGTCACTTGTTTTGGGATTGGTCGCTTGTTTTTCTCTGAAAATCTGGCAACACTGATCAGCCTATGACGGCTGGATCTAGACACTGACCATGAAGAAGGAACTTTCTTAAAAAGCAGATGATTGTTATTAAACAAAAGCATTTTGAAAATAGACAGTTTACAAGAATCGTGATAAAATCAAAATCGTGATCTGGCTCCAAGAAAATTGTGATATTAATTTTTTGCCATATCGCCCAGCCCCAACTGTAGTTATTATTCATTCACTCTACACTTGGCAGTAGTAAGCCTCTTGTTTGGCCAGAGCTGCCCTGTAAATGTATCCTGATACACCTATGGCCAACAAGTTTGTCACAATATAACCCCATTACCAATCATCGAGTACAACTCCACCCTGGACAGTCGACAACAGTGAGTCTCCTCCTACTACCATTTCATTAATTTCCTCTGATCTTCAGGTTGGGGGATATGTGCTGTAATCAGTAGTAAAACGTTTAAAGATGTAGTTTGTGTTTAGGTCCCATCTATCTACGTATGTGGCCGTTCTAACGTCATGTCACCTGGAGAAGAATCATTAAATCACAGAGGAAACTTGCTGGGTAGTGCTGTTAGACTGACTTTAGTTACTTTTTGGAGAAATTGTGCTTTTCATAATAGTGTTCTGATAGCTTACTTTTTACTCACTGCTTGAATAATATTTACTTTGATTTAGGAGTCATTTACAAAAAAGGACAAGATTGTTTCTTTTAAAATGTTTTTAACTTCCAATTTGATTAGCTTTCAAAGACGTCTCAGTGTGTTTTTGCATCTATTTAGCATAAACTATATAGACAGGTTCATTGACTTCCTGTTCAAAACTGCAGAACTGAAAAGCCCTGCTTTATTATTAGAAAAATGTAAATGTCACAAGCAGTAGATTTTACTTTAATATTTAATGGTTGGAAAGTATCTACATGACATTTTTTTAATTAATTGTAAGTAAATACAAACAAGTGGGCGAGATAGGTGGTCGGTGAAAGACAAGACAAGAGCAACATGGACAGGAGCAAATGGATCCTGAACACATGACCCAGATTTACAGGCTTGTGGTTTAGTGCAGCGTCTTTAAGCAAAAATCCTAATGTCTGGAGATACTTAGTCATAAAGAACCAAAGCCACTTCTCTCACTGCATAAAATGTATTGTCTATTGTTTCCTTTTTGCAGGTGTCCACATCATTTCACCAAGTAACCAGACACAGAGATCAGTGTGAAGCAGGAAATCCCAGAGATTCTGCAGATTAAGGAGGAACCAGAGGAACTGAGGAAGACAGCTCCCAGAGTTTACAGTCGTGTGTGTGAAGAGTGAAGAGCGAGAACTAACTGACAGCTCTTCTGACGCTGACGATGAAGAAGAACCTCCAGCTGCTCAGATGGAGACAGAGGCTGATGGAGAACACTACACTCAAGTCCAGATAAAAGACACAAATACAGCTGCACATAACTCAGGTCTATTCAACACTTACATGTGGAGCAGAGAGCAGAGCCACTGTTTTAGTTTTGTCAGGGACTGAAACTGTAGCAACAGGAGGAAGAGAGAAGAAATATGATGCACTGTCTGTCAAAGGCATTTACCACCAATTTTAACTTAGAAATACACATCCGAACTCACACGGGAGAGAAACCTCACAGTTGTTCAGTTTGTCAGAAAACATTTGCCCAAAAGGGAAATCTTAATAAACACATGAAAATCCACACGGGAGAAAAACCTTACAGTTGCTCATATGCGAGAAAGCATTCGCCCGAAATTCTTGTCTGGATGAACATCTGAAGACTCACACAGGAGAGAGACCTTACAGCTGCTCTTATGTGAGAAAACCTTCACAGAGAGCTCTACGTTAAGAAGACATATGAGAACCCATACTGGAGAGAAACCTTACAGCTGTTCGACCTGTAAGAAAACCTTTGCACAACAAGCGACTTTAGACAAACACGTGTTATACACACCGGAGAGAGACCTTACATCTGCCCGTTCTGTCAGAAAACATTTACGTACAAGTCTGCTCTCGGGTGCACATTCGAATTCACACAGGCGACAAACCTTACAGCTGTACAGACTGTGAGAAAGAGTTTACAAGCAAAAGTACCCTGGACAAGCACATGATAACGCACACCGGAGAGAAGCCTTACAGCTGTTCGATCTGTAAGAAAACTTTTCCTACAAGTTAAGTCTTGAAGTGCACACTCGAGTTCACACTGGGGAGAGGCCTTACAGCTGTTCAGTGTGGAGAAAGGGTTTATAGATGGATCTGCCCTGAAGAAACACATGAAGATTCACACCAGAGCGCAGCCTTTCAGCGGTTCAGGCCTGTCTTCAGCAGTTTCATGAAACAAATGAGACGTAAAACTGAGACTGGGACTATACCAGGTTTATTGAGGGCTGGATTATTGAGGATTTTAAAATGATAAGTCCAAGACAAGATATCTTTATTTGTCCCACAATGGAGAAATTCCATTATAATCAGAATCAGAAAGGATTTATTGTCATTGTCAGTGAACAGAACAAAAATTCACAAACTAGGAATACACTAAAAGATAGAAATGAAGGCCTGATTTGTCACAATTTGTTGAGCAAATTCAGGAATTATCTATATTTTTCCCATGTTTGAGTGAATGAGGCTATTTGTTTGCAACTTCAAATGTCCTTGTCACGACCCTTTTTGATCTGTCCGGAAGTTCCTTTTTTTTCTAAATAAAACGTAATGAAGAGCTATTTTTTGTTCTTTTTAAACACATAATACTATCGTCATCCACAAGCCCTATATTCATGACCCACGGCCGTTATTTGCCTTTTAGCAGTTTATCTAGTGTAATGTAAGAGTTTGATCTTTCCGTTCAACCCTTGAACACATCATCACACGTGACAATTAGAAATTATTTTGGCATTTCTAAAACAACACTTTTGTTATTTGTTCATAAACAGTTAAATAATTCATGACTAAAGACTGTTTGGATTAAAAACAAGCTTTTTACTTTTTTTCAATGTGTGCATGTTCTAATCACACTTCCAGACGGATTGGGTTTGCCGATACGAAAGGGCAGCGACAGTCCTAAATCTCCAACTGCCATTTGCAAACAAGCTAGTTAGTTACACTGTTGCTTGACACTATAGACTTGTACAACAGTCGACTTAGCAAAAAAGCTCCCCGAGAAATATTTATGCTGCGTTCCAGGCACCAGGAGGTCCCAGATAAACCTCAAATTCACATTTTGTTGTAATTCTACATTTCAGAAGTGAAGTGGGAGTCAGCTGCCGGTTCATGTGGTATTTACCAGTCCAAGTGTATATTAAGTGCCTGAATCGCAGCATATGCCCCTCAAAGCTAAGACACATTTATCAGATGTTCTCTTGTCACCTAAAAGTTTTAAATAAACAAATTTATGCATAACTCTATTCTGGACACATTCACAGCTTAAATGTGTAATTTTAATATAACTATTAGAAATTATTTATCGATTTAAGATGATCATTATACTGTAGTTTTTGCTACTATGTGTACTACAGAAAAAATATATAATGAATTTGATAAACGTAAATAAAACACAAGTTGTGATAAATAAACAATGAAACTCTGGCAACAACACCACAGATATCATCACTACTATGTTCTGCAGAAAAACAAACAATCTTATTTACTTCAACAAAACTCTCAGTGACTCTGTGGACTTTATCATTCCTCGCCAAAGAACTGTAACATAAACTGTACAGTATTTGAAATTATATTTTGTGTGAATGGACATGTTTGATGTGCAATGTTGTTTTCACATAATCAAATTAAATACTGTACAACAAATTATAAGGCAACATTTTATTGATACTGAAAAATCACACTTTGTCCATCTACATCCAGTGTTATCACAGATCGCGCTGGGCAATTACTGACAGAATAAACACCTCAGTGCGGATTTTTAGAGTCTTTAGCTTCCACTGGCCCGGCACCACTTTCTGAATAGCTCCTCAAAAATGTCTGAAATCATACATAAGAAAGAAAGAAAAACCCAACACATTTTTATCTTCTCTCATTCAACCGCCGCATGAACAAAAACAACAGGATTATTATGTACAAAAGTGCAGAAATACTTTTATGTCTTTATTTGAAAGCTGCATAATAATCTGTTTTTGTATCATTTTTTAATAAGCTCAAAATTGGGGATCATTCTGGGTCTAAAAGTACAGTTCCCATTTTAAATCCCAAAAGAGATTTTGAAAAAAAATTCACATGCACTGTTCGAATCCCAACAGAGCGACACAGTGACCCAGCGATTGTTAGTGCTGGTCCAGAGTTGACTTCTGGGTGCTTGTTCTCCCCGTGTCTGCGTAAGTTTACTGTGATAGCACCTTCCCCACCAATAACATGCATGTTAGGGTAATATCCTCCAGCTGCAGTAGTCCTGACCAAGCCTAAAGCAAAAACATCTGGAGATGGGTCCAGAACGCTGCACCGGGGTGATCACTGCTCCAGAGGCATTAAGGATGGGTCAAATGCAGAGGACACATTTCCCTACTGGGACAATAAAGTGTACCTTAACCTTAACTTAACCTTAACCCTCGTCCAGGACTCCCCTGAAAATAAGCAAGAGATTCCGATCCCAGCAGAACTTTCCTGGTTATAAAAAGGCCAATAGACGATATATGAAATGATAGGCTACAGTGATAACGATGCTCTTGTATTTTATTTTTCAGATTTAAGTCTATAAGACTTTCAACAGTGAGAAGATAAAATAACATTTGTCCCACAATGGAACATTTTTTCACTCTACTTTCCCTGTGAGATTTGCACCATTCCTGAGAGAATGTGATACCAAAGTAAGAGTTTTTTTTTTTTTTTAATGGAGCAGGTTGAGACGTTATGAAGCCAAATGTTTGAAACAGACTCTCTGCTGTTTAACACAAACACTGATGATGTGAAACACCATCGTTTCATGACCACTGACCCCCCTGAATCACGTGACTAGCTCCAGTACCAATCTGTTCACGTGACACGCGCTTTGACTCGTGTTTCGGAGCGCATGCGCTTTAAGGCTTCGAAACAAACGCCCGTTTCATTTCGTTTCGTTGCGGCTGTTAATAAATGTGTGAGAAGGTGGATTATGTGCGCGCTTTGGTGAGTGAGCGGCTGACTGCGGCTGCGGAGGAGATCTTTGCTCTGGTTGTAAGGACAATAGTGGAGTATGAGGAGGAACTGTGTCGGTCCAAAGAGGAGAACCAGAGGAAACAGCAGCTGCTGGACTCGCTTCTGAACCCACAGCTCCGGATTTACAGAACCGAAGGTGTGTTTTATTCTGTCTCTGTCTGTTTTACTCTGAAAGTTGACACAAAGCAAGCCGTCTCTGTCGCCCACTGTCTCGGCTCCAGTCCGCTGCAAAGAACACATTGGACCTGTTCAACGGAGCATGCGCGGAGGAGCACGACGGTGGAGCTATTTCATGACTTCTCTGTACTTGTTATTTAAAACATAAAAGTGATATTGATGTATTTCACAAACAGGTCCTACTACAGAGCCTACATATTTGCGTGAGTTATGGTGGAATTCCGTGTTTCTAAATACATCCATGTTTCACCTTTGTTAGGGCTAGACAGAGTAACGTTGCCATGTAACATGTAGTCTGGCTTTCAGCCGTTTTCAACCATTGTGTGCCAGAAAACTGTTAATAATCACTGCAGCCTTATATTTTATTAACTCATAAGTACATTTTTAAACTTCAGCATTAATCAGGATCAGGTGATAGTATTTTCTTAGATGGGTTTTATTGGTCATGATTATAAGTTAAAAAGAAGAATAAAACCTGTTTTTGCACTTATAGGGTTGGCGATATATCGGTATCGTATTTAGCGATATTACTGGACAAGATATGAATTTGGTCATGTCGTAAATATCGAGATAATGTAATTCTGGGTGAAAGGAGCTTATAAAACAGATTAAAAGCAGTTACAGTTCAGAGAAAAGAGACAAGGACAATGATAAGATAAGCAAAAGGTATCACCAAAAGTATTTTATTCAATGTACTTTTTAGCAGACTATAGACTTTTCACTTAACCCTTTAATGTTCTGCTCAACCATTTGGTAGATCACATTTTGAGACGCTGTATCTCACTGACAAATGTTTGAACTGAACCCAACCTGATTGGGTCGTCTCTACCACTTGGTGGAGATATGCTAGGCATAAAATATCCAGTAGAGGGCACTCTATTTTTGACGGTAGGAGTATCACTCATTGTGACTCTACCAAGTTAAAAACTGAAAAAAATACCCTTGATATGTGAGCAACTTCTGGCTGCATTTTTGAAGGTAAATTGTTTTTTTCAACATATTCATAATCTAACAGGTTATTTAACATAACTAGGTCATTTGATACAACAGAAAAACATTTTGTAAAGGTCAAATAATTTTTGAAAACATGCTTGACCAAGCGGTTGAGATGTCACTCTATGGTAAAATTTTGCATGGAGAGACATCTCAACCATATGGTAACAGTTAAAGGAATTTATGCTAATTCATAAATTTTACTATTTTCTATGGAATAAAAACACTTCTGTCATGCATTATTGTCAATATGTTATAATTACAGTGTTATTATACTGAAAATACTTAACATGTGTGATTTTTGTATTTAATTGACACACATGCTAATATTTAGCTAGAATGGCGCTTTTTTCAGTGCTGATTACTTTTTTTTACCTTCTATTTCTTTGTTTTAGAAACACAGAAATAGAAGATTTTGACCTGGCTTACTCCAGATGGATCTGTGTTGAACTCTGATTTGAATTCTTCCACATAGCCTATCCATCTGGAACTGACTCGCTAAAAGTTTTTGGGAGAAGGTGGACGTTAATGAAATCATCAAGCTGATTGGCTGTGTGTCCGACCTTATTTGTGCTTAACCAATCACAGCAACCAATTATACCAGGGTATCCCAATTTCCATGTGGAATAAAACAAGTGTCTCATACACACACCTCACACACACAAACATCTTCTTCAAAGACAAAATACTCTGCTACTCTGCTAAATCAGAATCAAACGCAGCAGAAACACGTACATCCACTGAAGCTGTCATCTTTGTTTTGTTTTATTCAAGTGGTTCTTCCTATCACAACCAACCCCCCTCAACCCCCCTGCTGCGATGTGATTGGCCGTCACTCCACTGTGTCGGACACCAAACCAATCAGGCTACTGGAAGGCCAGATGGATTATCTCGAGTTTGTGAATTCATAAATATCGCGAGATAAACCATTTGAGATGCCAGGTTAGAAGGTCCTGAGCCTGCATTCAAATCTGGGCATTAAATGTATCGGCTCAGTTTGTTCACAATTCATCTGTGAGCTCACCTGATAAATAAAGATAAAGAGCTGAAGAAGAGAGGACGTAGCGCTCTTGATTACAAGTCCACTGAAGACGTATTTGCAGTCAAATTATCAAAATGTGTCACTCTCCTCAGCAATGCCTGAGGGATCATGTCTCTTATTAACAGTGGAGCAAAAAAATGCAAAAGTAAAGATTGTTGTCCAATGCCCATCACTCATTACCATCTATAATACACACATGGATGACACTGATCTTTCCGACATGCTGGTTCATCTGTATAAGACCCCAGCCAATACATAAGTTCTTTGAAGATTTTACTGAGTTGAATAGATCCTCAAGTGTCATGTTTTATTATTTTAAGAGAGGAGAAATATAAAAGTGACACTTATGTATTTGAAAGTACAATTGTCGCGTAAGTGTTGTAATTTAATGCAGGAAATAGGAGGAAAGTTTATTTTTGGAATATAATTTAATTGGTTTTCTGGTATTGTTACATTTTCTACTTTATTTTTTGCATTTGTAGGTCTTAAATAGTAATTTATTGATATTATACATTATAGTTATGTATTAAATTCTTTACCATCAAGCACCAACTCGACCATTTGGTAGAGGCATATATTTTTAAAACTGGGGGTCTATATAAAATTTTTTAATTGATTTTTGTTATTAGTGAACCAATAACCTAAAAAACACAAAAAATAATTTTTACACTGTGTTTTTCTTAGAGTGAACATTAAAGGGTTAAACAGTTTCATTTCAAAAGGTAACGAGATACAGTATATGTATCGCATATGAGAAATGAAAAAATATACTGAGATATACATTTTTTCCTAAATTTGTCCAAAAAGATTTTTAGCCCTCTTTGACAGACAGGACCTGAGTGTTTTGACTCACACCATGTGTTTTTGACAAGTTTACTACAAATGTATTTTTAATATCTGCGACAACTTGATGTATATGTTTAAAACTGGTCACATAAGAGGCATTTATTAGTTTTTCTTTGTTTTGTTTTCTTTTATAGTTAGATAAGTCAAATCTGGAGGAAAATACCTTTGGAAATTATAGTTTTGGTGGAAATACAAATAACATGACTCGTGTATGTATGAAATAACTAACTAACGCCCAGTGTTCATATATGTTACACCGTCTTACAATGTCTTATTGGGCTTATATAGGTTTATAGAAAACACTGCAAATCGTGAGATAATTTTGCTTTTTCGCCCAACAACACCATAAATCTTTTTACCTTTTATGTGTCTACAGTGGGCCGGGCAGAAGTGTGCGTCAAGACTGAACCACAGGAGCTGAGCATTGGACTGAGCCTCACCTTCCACCTGCTGAAATCCTCCCAGTCAAAGACAAAACCGCCTTGAACCCAGAAGAACCAATCAGAGACGAGACTGAATCTGCGACCGACGACTGGACGCAGCCATGGGAACCTCAGGAAGAAACCGAGGAGGAAGAGAGGTATCACCAAAACTACTTACAAGACTCAGACACCAACCAAAAGGCAAGATATTACGAGATTATCAAAAGAATTCACAAGATGGCTGCTCTGTGTTTGCGGACAAAGACATAGGCACGACTGAGGTGAATAAAAAGCTTAAGAAGACAAGCTGCCCCATCTGCGGAAAGACGCTGAAGGGCGATCTGTGGAGCCACATGTTGGTGCACTCAGGAGAAGACCTTTCAGCTGTTCATCTGCGGCAAAAGCTACACGCGAAGGAGCTCGCTGTCGCTGCACATGGCATGCACTTGACGAGAAACCGTTCAGGTGTTTGGTCTGCGATAAACGTTTTAATCAAAGGTCGCACCTAAAGAGCCACATGGAAACTCACACCAAGCAAGAGAAAAAACAAAGACAGCAGAAGCGAAGAAGAAGACCAAAAGGGCAGCGCTGGTCGAAGCCGAACTAGATTTAACGGCGGGAAATGAGGAGCAAGAACTAAGCTGGAATCAATGGAAAGTGAATGCATGTTTGTTGAAGATTCAGAACAGATTGGAGCTTCTCAAAGTTTAGCCCAGACGACGATTGTTCAGAAAAAGCAACGATTGTCTGGAAAGCAATCAGATCAAACTAGATGCGTTGATGAAGCCATAGTATGAAGAAAACGAGGACAAGATCCAGACAACAATAGAAACGCAAAGAGAAACCAAGAAAAGGAAGTGTGGTGAAGGTTCAGACCAAATGAAGCTTCTCAAAGTGCTTCAGCTCGAACAGAAAGAGAAGGCAACAAATGTCTGATCTGTGGAAAAGGTTTTAGACAGAAGTCACATTTAAAGATCCACATGGAAAGACACAAGAAGCAGACCAACAGTGCTGCAGATTTTGATGCAGGAAACAAGAAGAGACGTCAAACGCAAAACAAGAAGAGGAAGCGGCGCGAAGATTCGGGAGAAAGCGTGAAAGGCAGCGAGTGTCCGGTTTGTGGGAAGTATTTCTGCGACTTGCTCAGTCACATGTTGCTTCACACTGGAGAGAGGCCGTTCAAGTGTAAAGTGTGCAGGAAAGGCTTCACACGCAACAGCTCCCTCACGCTCCACAAGCCCTGCACATGAACGAAATGCCCTTCAAGTGCTCCGTCTGCGGTCAAGGTTATGCACAGAAGCGGAATCTGATGTTGCACCAGGCCAAACACGCGAAGAGGACAAGCCCTTCCAGCCACGACTCAGACTAGAAGAAATATTCAGCGTCAATCTGAAGCAATACTTTCCCGACGAAAATGAGCAAAACTTTGAACCGCAGCCGAGCACTTCCGCTGAGTGATTATTATGATCTTTTGCTCTAAACCAGGGATAAGACTATGTAATCCCTCATTGATCTAAACCAGGGATTTTCAAACCTTTTTTCACCAAGGACCGCATGTTGAAACACAGACTAAATGGAAGGTTGATCTGAGCATTTTAATTGGGGCTGGGACAATAAATTGTTTTGCAATATCTTGTGATACAATATCCTGTATTGTATTGTATCTTAGCACGTATTGCAATACTTAAGTGTACAGTGCATCTGGAAAGTATTCACGGCACTTCACTTTTTCCACATTTTGTCATGTTACAGCTCCAATCCAAACTGTTTTGAATGAATCTCTTACCTCAAAATTTCTACACACAATACCCCGTCATGACAATGTGAAAAAAGTTTTTTTTGTACATTTTTTAAATTAATTAAAAATAGAAAACAAAATAATCACATTTACATAAGTGTCCACAGCCTTCCCGTGAGGCTCAAAATTGAGCTCAGGATCATCCTTTTTCCACTGAGCATCCTTCAGATGTTTCTACAGCTTAATTGGAGACCACCTATGATAAATTCAGTGTTTGGACATGATTTGTGGAAAGACACACACCTGTCTATAAGGTTCCACAGTCGACCTGCAGGTCAGAGCACAAACACCAAGCATGAGGTCAAAGGAACTGTCTGCGAGACAGGATTGTCTTGAGGCACAAATCTGTGGAAGGATACAGAAATATTCTGCTGCTTTGAATGAGCACAGTGACCTCCATTATTCATAAATTAATAAAATATTAACTAAAATAAGAAATTGGCCTCGAAAGTCGGCCATTGATATCGGCATCAGCTGGCAACATTTTTAAAATGGTCATCGGTATCGCCCAAGAAATAACGGTCGATCTCTAGTTCAAATTGTAAACACAATCAAAATTCACACAGGAGGACAGAGGTCAGCTGTTACTTTGAGAGCTACAGTTCATCTGAATGTGCAATAGTCTTATTTCTAATGTTTATCTTATTCAACCAAATGTTCTGTGTATTTCTATTCAACTTCTGCTTGCCTTCGAACCGTTACTTCCAGCTTTCATACTAAAACAATAAACATGTTTATTAAAGATACGGTTTGATTTATGTCGAACCCACACATGCACTCACAGCTGTATCTTTCTCAGTTTTTAATGCTACTTCCTGGTTGGACATGAGCTGCAGATGTGACACAATTGTAACCTAGCAACCAGACTATAAAAAAGAGACAACAAACATAGCGTAAAATATAGTATACATGATTATATTTAAGATTTCACCAAACCATTTGCTTGTTTTCATCCAATTTGGCTGTTTCATTGAGGTTTATATAATTGCCTTTCGTCTAACATAAGTAGAGGTAATTCTGCAGCTGTTACCTAGCAACCACATTTCTAATCTGTAAATGCTGCATTCACGTGTTCTGGGAAACTCGGAGACACCAACGAATGTAATGATCAGAGCAGTGACACAAGCGGCTGATAAATAAATGCTTTAGGAGAGAATCATTTAACCTAAGCTCCCTCCAAAGATCTGATTAGGCCCTCAACCATTTTCTGAATGTTACAAAAATATATTTTCTACTTTAGACCTTGTTTGGTCCTGGTTTAGACTTGACTTGATATTCCAGGTTCAGATTTGATTAGTGCTGTTAGAGTTTAATTCTGGTTCAGCACTTTAAAACCCCTTATGATGTCGAGGGTCCTCCCACTTTTTCTTAAAGCAACCCTGACTATAATCACATGTTTGCCCTAAAACACTTTATTATCACATATAAAATACAGGACAAATACCTTGGAAGTATTTGTTGTTTTATCAAAATAGTGTTTTAAAAAAATTACATGGAGGCTGCCATTTTGCTGTGGCTATGAAATAAAATAGCGTTGTCAATATAACCAGTAACTGAGCAACATGAATTTCTCAGTGAAACCTTATCAGTTTGAGCCAGAGCCAAATATAGGACGACGATGTGGAAACTAGTGAAACTGAAAATAATCAACCAATATGGCGGCGCCCAGTGGCTTGAAAACAACATAAACAATGACAATTTTATTAAAAATTGTAAGCCGTTATATATTTGTCTGCAATTTATTTTAGTAAACATGACCAGTACTAGTGTTTTAGCCAGATTTGTCTTCATAGTCAGGATTCCCTTTAATTGATAAATTTTTTCCCACCATCTAACAAAAATCAACAATCAAGCTCCTTTACTTTTTAAAGACAAAAACAAAATTGGAACCTTATTATTTACTACTCTACCATTTTGGGATGGATCGGAATCAGTTATTTTAATGAAAATAGCTTCAACTTTTAAAGAGGAGTTGTCAAAACCTAAAATCTGCCAAATCTAGTGTCATTCTGACCCAGGCTGGTGACACCATACTGTTTCTTATATTTGCCAAAGAAATTATCGGCGAACTTCAAAACTTAGTGTCATGCAGTCCTTCCCAGTTTCCGAAAGCACAAATCCACATAGACAAATAATAACATCTTGTGACACTTTAATTTTACTAAGTGATGGTTTAATCTCTCAGAAAACAGTGTCAGTTGTGTGTAGACTTTGCATTTTGGTGTTTTTTGATGGCACAAGTGGAGGGATTTTGTTTTAGAATCAAACTACTTCCTGTTTTTCCGTTGTTTATTTGTCAATTTATTCATAAATTACAACTTTAACGCTACAATACTTTTATAAATAATCATCACAAGAACTATCACACCAAGTCAAAATTAGAAAAACTGTGATTTGTACCTGTCATATGGACTGTAAATATTTGATTGCAGGACTTGTATTTGTTTGTTCATGCATTTATTTACTGTCAGAATAGGTCGTACATTCACATTAATTTCACAGTCTCACTCAGAGCACAAGTTTCTCCATTTATTCCTCGTCAAAGTCCGCAAAAGCTGGGAACCAGACGCTGTCCTTCCTCTCCTGCCGGTCTCTGCCCTCGTTCTCCTCCTGCCGCTGTTTCACTCGCTTAATCCAGACAATCTGACCAGCTGCAAGGCCAATCATGCAGACCTGAGGAGAGACAGACAGAACTGAGCAGCTGCAAGGCCAATCATGCAGACCTGAGGAGAAACAGAGAGAACTGAGCAGCTGCAAGGCCAATCATGCAGACCTGAGGAGAGACGGACAGAACTGAGCAGCTGCAAGGCCAATCATGCAGACCTGAGGAGAGACGGACAGAACTGAGCAGCTGCAAGGTCATTATTAAGAGATCTGTGCTTCTTGTATCAACTTTAATCTTGTGTGTCCAGTGTTTCAGCATCATTAGTTTACTAAAAGTTGTATTGCGACCAGAGATGTCAAAAGTTCACTGCTCAAGTAAAAATACAGATACGTGTGTACAAAACGACTCTAGTAAAAGTCAAAGTCCTGCTGAATTTTATTTACTTGAGTAAAAGTACAAAAGTAAACGTGTAAACTGACTTATGTAAAGTATTAAGTATCACACTGCCAAAAGTTATGATGTAGTCTAGGTTAAAACTAGAAATCTGGCATCTTATTTTAATTGTTTCAAGACATTTCTGACTCTTTTCAAGATATTTGCAGATATTGGCAAATAATTTGGCTTAAAGTAAGAACAAATTTATTGAAACAAGACAGAAAACACATCAAAACAAGTCATTTAATCGAGGTACATCAAGTAAAACCAGCTTAACCAGAAAACACCAGAAATAAAAAATTAAATCCAATGTTAAGACCTTTTAACCATTATAGAAACACATTTTGGGGTAAATCATAAACCATGAGATAAATATGTAATTGCTAGAAATCTTTAAAAGTTTTCAGTCATTTTCAGTTGTTGTTTGTTTGTTCACAAAGCTTTGTTACTGAGCAGCAGGTCTGCATTGGTTTTAAAGAGAGTTAAAAAAAATGTTTTTGGGCTTATAAAGTAACTCGCCTGTTTTAAAAAGTAGAAAGTACAGCTATTTCTTGAAAAGTGTAAGAAGTAAAAGTAAAAAGTCACCAGATTTTATAATGCTCAAGGAAACTCCTTAAGTACGGTACTTGCCATCTCTGATTGTGACTTTCAGCAATCTAAAGATGGAGCTTTTTCTGAATTCTCTAATTACAGGTGCAAAAGGATGACTTAAAATACAGCTAAATACTCAAAAAGATTGATTTAGCATATGAACATTTATACGGCTCCTCCCCTTGTCCTTTTGGCTCCTCGTCTTCCCCATAGCTCCTCCCCCTGTCCTGATGACCCCTCCTTCTCTTCCCTGTAGCTCCTCCCTCTGTCCTTCTAACTCCTTTTCCCTGTAGCTCCTCCCTCTGTCCTGCTGACCCCTCCTCTTCCCTGTAGCTCCTCCCCTTCCTCACCTCCAGCAGCAGCAGCCCGGAGCTCAGTCCCGCCACCAGCAGCAGGTGGTTTTTGGCCCACAGGACAATCTTCTGGAGGCAGCCCACAGTGAAGATCTCGTCCTGGGCTTCGTCTTCATCCAGCGTCTGCATCTCGTATCCACACATGGTGTTCAGGATCGTCTGAGGCAAACATAGAGGTAACGACAAAAGTTAAAGTTGATGCTTGATTGTAAAATAATTGTATACTGTTGGAGTTTGGATTGGAAATCCCATGACCCCAATTTTTTTTTACTTTGGTCTTTCAAGAGGAAAAAAAGGTAAGCACGTATTAAAAGTTTGTAAGTTCGAACTAGTTAACACAGTTCTAAAAAAAAAAAAAAAAGGATTATACTGGTCAAAAGAGTCCTCAGGAGTATTAAAAGTTGCATTTTATGTTTTGTTGTTGTTTTTTTGTTTATTTACAAGTACATTGTGAATAAATATTTTGATAAACCAAATCATGAGGACATCTCTAATAGAGCGTCAGTAGGGTGAGTCCAGATCCAAACTACTTGCTGAGTACTTTTAAAATGTGGCTTTTTAAACAAAAACACCCCCATCATAACAAAAAACATCATCAAAACAAAAACTAAAATCAGACTAAACTTGTTAAAAGGTGAGGTAGCTGATATTTTCGCTGCAAGCACAATAAGGTTTAAAACCTTCTTCTAATAAATCCTTTGATACATAATAATATTCATGTAATTTTGTTTGCAGCAGTTATAGTCTATAAACTTGTTTTTACAAACAACATAATGAGATTGGAGAGGACCACCAAGCTCAGTCATTTGGCTCTGCATTTGCCTCCTAATTCATTGTTATTCAATTCAGACTTTTTAGTGGAAAACACAAAGTTTACTAATTTACAACTCAAAACGTCAGGTCACTGTGCTCTGGTGCAAGTTTAGCAGCCTGGTGGTAATGAAATGTGGTCTCGGTGTCCGGTCTCAAGACCAAGGCTGGTCTCGAGTACTACTACACTAGATATTAGTTTATGCCCCAAAGGTTTCAAAAACATATTCATTTTGAACTGGAGACAGTTTAAGTCAGGTGTTTTAGGGAAACTAGGCTGGATGCTTATAAAGACTTAAACACATGACTGTAAATAGAGTTGATGTTACATGAGTTGTTACCTGGTTGTGCTCAGGTTTGCAGCAGGAAAAGGAACTCCACAGGCCTCCAGACTCGGGTTTGTGTCTGAACACTCAAAGTAAATGTTTTTGGACCAGTCTTTGTAACTCTCCACTCCGCAGCACTGAAACTTTGGCACAGAAACAAACTCAGCATTGCATCATCACATCTATTAAAAAACAAAACAAAGTTCATACTTTCTTCTGAACAAAGTCGATGGCGTTCTCCAGATCTCGGTCCTCTCTGTATCGCACCACGGCCTTCAACATTAACAACTCTGTCCGCTCCATTACCTAAAGAAACACAAATATGAACCTCCACCGGCAAGAAAATGTAACATACAAAGAACTGCTTATTTCTTTAGACACACAATATACTAATAATGATACTTTCATTACTGGTTAACGCCTCGAACAATTAGCTAAAATCATCTGCTTCTTCTCTTCGAGCTCTGCTGAAGCCAAACAGTCGCTACATTGCAGATAAAAGAGAGTATAATTGTATTTTTTCTACCATTAGTGATCCCAACTTTAGATATATGACTGAAGTATTATGTAGTGTGATGGATGGTGAACTGAGGACCTTATATACCTCTCAGTCAGATCTAGAACAGCCAAAGAAGAGATAATGTTTCCACTGTTTGTGTTTGATGTTAAAAATGTATTGTGCTGCACATGTTCCATTTGTTCCTGCATTAAACACTTAAAATCCAGAGCAGAGTCGCCCGTTTTAATAACTCGTGTTTTCTCTCACCATGTCAGTGAAGAGGTATGTGATCACACCTGCCGCCACCTGCAGCAACAGCACCACCACCAGGACGGCCAGGAACTGCAACACAACGACACATGGCTTTAGATCAGACCTGGGAAAACTGCGGCCTGGGGGGACAAATGCGGCCCAAGATCAGGCCACTGGCAGGTTTTTAAAGAAACATAAATGCATGATTAAGTTTAAGAGACAAAAACTTCTCTTCTCTTCTACCCGATTATGATGAAACTAATAATCACGATTATTTAAATCATAATTGATTCACGATTATCAAATTATTATTTGCTTAGGAGACTACAGAGCGTTAGTGTTTCTTAAATGTAGAGACAGATCTCACAGAAATAAACATACATGTATTGTCCAGTTGTAAAGAATCTACCTAGTTATGGTCAATGATCACGATTATTCAATTACACAATTTTTGTAAACGATTACAGAAATAGTCATAATTGAAATTTGATTAATTGCACGTCCCTATTTTGAGATTCAATTCACAGTGTTATAAGAATAAAGTCAAAGCATAAAAAGCTATTTTTCAAAATTAAACTTGAAGTTTTACTAGATTAAAATTGTAGTTTAGATCATGGAACATGGCTATAAATATAAAAATCTAATGTGTGTTTTTATTTGACTCATCGAAGTCCTGAGAATATTTAGTTATGTTTTTCCTCGATAAATTGCCATAATAAGCTTGTAACATTGAGAGATTAGCTAATAGTTTTATCTAAATAAAATTGACACTTAAGAAAGATATGATTTTACTAGAAAAAAACTCAATAATACCACCAAAAAGTGATTTTTTTATGAGAATAAAATTATTTTATAGATTAAACTTGAAGTTTTGTGAAATAAAAAAAAAACATGTTGGGTACGATTTTATTTGTACTTCTATATTTTGTTGAAGAAATGTGTTTGCAATAATGATGTTGGCAGTCGAATATGGCCCTCAAGTAAAAATAATTGCCCATCACTGCTCTAGATGCTTCAGTCCTGGTTCAGTCTCAGCTTAATCCTGATTTAGTCCTGTTTGAGTCCTGCTTTTGTCCTGATTTAGTCCTGGTTTAGTCCTGCTTTAGTCCTGGTTTAGTCCTGCTTTAGTCCTGGTTTAGTCCTGGTTTTAGTCCTGCTTTAGTCCTGGTTTAGTCCTGCTTTAGTCCTTGTTTAGTCCTTGTTTAGTCCTGGTTTAGTCCTTGTTTAGTCCTGGTTTAGTCCTGGTTTAGTCCTTCTTTAGTCCTGGTTTAGTCCTTGTTTAGTCCTGGTTTTAGTCCTGCTTCAGTCCTGGTTTAGTCCTGCTTCAGTCCTGGTTTAGTCCTGTTTCAGTCCTTGTTTAGTCCTGGTTTAGTCCTTGTTTAGTCCTGCTTTTGTCCTTGTTTAGTCCTGGTGTAGTCCTGCTTTTGTTCTGCTTTAGTCCTGCTTTAGTCCTGGTGTAGTCCTGCTTTAGTCCTGGTGTAGTCCTGCTTTAGTCCTGGTGTAGTCCTGCTTTAGTCCTAGTTTAGTCCTGGTTTAGTCCTTGTTTAGTCCTGGTTTTAGTCCTGCTTCAGTCCTGGTTTAGTCCTAGTTTAGTCCTTGTTTAGTCATGCTTTAGTCCTGGTTTAGTCCTTGTTTAGTCCTGGTTTTAGTCCTGCTTCAGTCCTGCTTTAGTCCTGCTTCAGTCCTGGTTTAGTCCTGGTTTAGTCCTGGTTTAGTCCTGCTTTAGTCCTGCTTTAGTCCTGCTTTAGTCCTGGTTGAGGCCGTACCGTTTTGAGGAGACAGGGGGCATTACGCAGCGCTCCCCAGCAGCCGAGGAAAGTGATGAGAAACGTGACTGAGCCCACGACGATCAGCAGCAGAGCGGGGTCAAGGGTCAGCGTGTCCACCACATCTGCAGCGGGAGAAAGATGTCAAAGGTCAGATGTCAAAGTTCAGCAGGTCTTCTACATCTACACAGAAAGAGAATGGTGTTTCTAAAGTAAACCTGAACTTCTCCCACAAACACATCAAACAAAACCTTTTGCCAGGAAAGCATGAGGAGAAGGTGAAAGGAGGGACTGAGAGCAGCAGTGTGTTTTGAGTTGAGAAAAATCTAAACTCAGTACAATGACAAACCAAGCTTACCCTGGCATGGCTAATCAAAGCACACAGTGGTAAGAAAATATTTCCTTTATTTCTTAGATTTTTCCTTCAATGGGGAAATTCCAGTGTTGCAACGCACAGCAGGAAAATAGAAACATGCAATCAAACAAAAATAATAATTTAAAATAGAAAATCCTTTGCCCCTCAAGGGTTGCCTCGAGCTGTGACTGCACAACAAACTCTCCTACCACAAGAGCACTTTGATCAACTGTATTGAGAATTTGATTTTAGATCATGTTTTTAAATGTATTTTATAATATTTCTTTATTTAGTGATCTTTTGGTGATGAATTGATTGTTGTCTGCAGCGGCCCACTTGGAATTTCCTTTGGGATTAAAAAAAATGATCTATCTATCTATCTATCTATCTATCTATCTATCTATCTATCTATCTATCTATCTATCTATCTATCTATCTATCTATCTATCTATCATCTATCTATCTATCTATCTATCTATCTATCTATCTATCATCTATTTTATTTGCTTCTTTTCTTTTGTTCAAATGTTTAGTTATTTGGAAAAAAGAAAAAGAACCCCATACCCAAAAACACTAAAAAGTAACAAAATAAACTGGTGGGCCGGCCAAAAAGAACAAAAGGCTGGGCCACCGAGCCAACCCTGTACAGAGCCGAATAAGCCGGTGCCACCAGCCCAAACAAAAACCCCAACTCCTTTAACAAAGAAAAACGAAACATGACCACGGTCCACCAGACCAAACAAAAATAAGGTTAACGTAGAAAAAAATTTCAAAAAAGGAAAAAAGACAAACCAAACAGGCAGAACCTACATGTGCAGCAGCCTCCAGAGCGCGCATCAGGCCCAAGTGCACAGGTGGTGCGGACAAACTGGCGGAGAGAGGAGAGAGAGAGGGACCACAGCTCGTCCTTTTAAGGGCGCACGGGCGCGGAAAACAAGAAGCACCCAGAGCCGACTATGTTAAACTAAACTAAAGAAAACTTTACTAAAAAGACATATTACAAAAACTAGAAAATATTATTACAAAAAGATAACTATCAAAAATAGAAAAAGACAAAAACTAATCTAGAAAAATATAACTATAAAAATCATATAAAAGAAAAATTAATAGTGAAAAAAGTGCTCAAACCTAACACTTAATCTACCCTGTCTATCTACCTATCTATTTGCATGTATATCTCAACACAATTCCTTTAACTTAATATGTATCACAATAAACTGCAATTTGACCTATAAAATTGCAATATAGTCTTTTTTTACGGAAATGTCAAAGTGGTTAAAAATCGGGACAACTAGGACATGTCTTGTGTAAAACTGGGACAAATCAATAGTTTCTAATGCTTGTGACATGGGTTTCGCCAACAATATTATTTCATGTTTCGTTTGATTCTCTGACCTTTTTCTTTGGCTACTTTGGCGTAGATTCCCACAGCGATCAGAAGAGCACTCACCACCTGAGAAACAAGCACAGTCCTATTTTAGTTCAATTGTGATTCTGCTTTCATAAGGCTCACAACATTGTACTCGCACTGCAGCAGGTCAAATCTGTCCGGTAGAAGTCACTGTTTAAAGATTCGCTGTGCAAATAAACTCAAATGGAAGGGTCTCAAACTCAATTGTAGTTCGATCCAAACTGACTGAAGTCAAAGTAGTTCGAGGGCCCGTTTTTAACTACAAGCCTTACTATGTTTTGTTCTAGGCCAGGGCAGGGCTATTCAACTTTATTTTTCAGAGGGCCAGATTTTATCGAGGACCACGGCTTGTGGGCCGGGCAGTTGCACAATACATCGCAGTTTTTGATGCAAGATTGTGCCCAAGACCAGAGTTGTTTCTATAGTGATAATAACTAATGCTGAGTCTGTTTTGTTGCTCTATTGACCCTATTTTGTCCCGCCCACTTGGCTTGGAAATGCACTTCCTGTTTAGCTCTGTTAAGGTAGCTAACGTGTTTGTTTGTCTGTCTGTGGGGCAATTTTAATTAAATATAATGACAGTTAAAATGAATCCATCGACTGAAATCTACAGACTAAATGCAGCTAAACAGGAAGTGCATGTCCTAGAAAAGTAGGCGGGACAAAATAGGGTCAATAGCATAGCTTTTCAATTATATTTTACTATGACTCTAGGTTTACATATTTGCTACTTCAAGGGTGAACCTCAATTTGGAACAAGACTAGAGAACAATTTGTGAACAAAACCAATATCAGTGGAATTTTAGCTGATGAAGTTGATTTAAAAGTACTGCAGGCTACTGAAAACCAGATCTATCCAAGAAATGTGGCCCTGGCCCACTTTATTATGATGGGCCAGTCTTTATTTCAAAGCATTATGTTGCTGTATCCACCACTGTTCACTGTAAATCAGAAACAGATTGTTTCCCTGGCTTCTTTACAATGTGGCCCAGTCCATGGCCCATTTTACCAAGGTGGGCCACATCATACATTTGCATTGCATTTGGCCCGCGGGCCGCTATTTGAATAGCCCTGATTTAGGCTATTATAACATATACAATAAAATGTCCACATCCCCCTTTTTTACGTTGTATAAACACACACAAGTGAAAAACAAAGTAAGTGGGTAAGCAGAATCAAACTGTCCTCCCCAGGTAAATATTATATTGTGTGTAATGCGCTATATTCTAGTGCATTTAGGAAGTTGTATAGACACATCTCAACAATATATTTCACTGGTGGATCACTATTATTAATGATTAAAATCCGCTTTTGAGCAGATATATGATACATATAAATTTACATTATTTTTCTTTTTTCGCCTGCACCTTCTTGCATTAAACTGTTAAAATAATATGACAAACATTAATCTGTTTTAAATATATTTTCACTCACCCAGAAAATGTAGCAGCAGATGAAAAGTGTGTATTTCACTCCTCTGTATCCTCTCATCTCTCAGACCAGATCATCCCAGGACTAAACCATGTCTAAACCAGGTCTAAAGCAGGGCTAAACCAGGTCTAACCCAGGTCTAAAGCAGGTCTGAAGCAGGTCTAAAACAGGTCTAACCCAGGTCTAACACAGGTCTAAAGCAGGACTAAACCAGGACTGGCCCCTCTCAGCTCGTGTCATGCCTCGGTCGTGTCTTGTGGATTGTATTTTCTGAGTAAAAGTCAAACTTGTCCAAACTCGCTCCACATTCCTCCACTGTTTATCAGCTCTGTGCTATCTCTGCTCTTTCTATATATTTCCCAGACAGTCATTTCACTATTAACACATATAATTAAGAGTTTTACAGACTTGGAAATAGCAGGGTACGACAAACTCACAATTGATACACATGTTAATGCAGCACCGTTAATATTATCCAAAGCCATGTTATGTAAGATAGATAAGAGATAATTTATTCTGTTTTTGTGCCACAGTGGGAAAATTACAATGTTGCAATGCACAGTTCAAGTACAGCAAAGAAATAGAAAGTAATCTTTAAAAAAACACAACACTCTATGGTAAAGAGAAATTAGGGACTAAACTCTTACAATAAGTTGCTGTTTTGGCTGCGCATAGTGATGTGACAGAATAAACGGTCAATAAAGTGGATGGAATATGTATTATTGCATTTATACAGCACATTCACCCACAAAACCGTTTACAAAGAGACAAAAACAATTGAAAACAACAAAACAAAATGGCCTAAAACAACACCAAAGCAAAACCATAAATCAACCCTAAATAGGACCAAACAACTATTTAAAAGCCAGAGAAAGAAGAGCTTAGAGGAGACATATGCCACAATAGCCTTTTTTGCAATATGATTTGGTCCCATTTTATATTTGATGTAATTCTATATTAGACCTAGCCTACTATTGGCCTAATATTGAACGATTACTCTTGGTTCAGACTTGGATACTGGTCTCGTCCTTGTTCATTCTGGTTCAGTGTTTGTTTGGACCATTTGTAGAGCAAAACAAATCTAACAGAGCCTATGACATTCCTGAAACATATTTTGTACATGTGTTGGCAATAGTGTTGACATATAAAGGGAATATTTGTTTATCATCACAAATAGATGCGCACGCACCCGGTATGCAGAAATAGCAGCTGATTGACCAATCTGAAGCAACAACAAAGTTATACTGCTTCACATTCAGGTGAAAAACTGCGAGAAAACAGTGTCTCAAGCTTCAGGAGACAGACGTCTGTCAGACCGGTTCAGACCTGATCGAAACCGCTAGCTTTTGTTCCGTTTCATTATTTTATTCGATGATGGTTCCACAGCTAATTAGATGGACATTGTTTTTTCCTGCATGGACCATGCGCAGAAGACCAGAAAGTGTCATTGACCATAATCCCTCTATTGTGAAACTAATTAAGATGAATATTGCTCTGCCAATGTGTTTCCACATCGTTACTTTTCACAATGTTGAATTTAGACTGATTCTCACGTCCTGCAGCTGAGACACAAATGCTCAAAAAAGGTCTGTTTGCACCTACCCCCTGTCTCTGCCCACTTCTCTGTACTTATTTATAACAGTCAGACTTTTTTGTATAGGATTAAAACATGTTACAAGCCGTTTTCAACAATACAATTCTGCAAAGCTTATACACTATGTATTGCTTGTTCTGTTTTTGTAGTTTCACAAATGTCCAGTAGGAGGGCGTGGCTTACTTCCTCATCCCTCCTCAAGCCCCTCCCCTTCCGGTTGGCTATTTAAATCCCTGTTTGGCTCAGAGGATTAGCCCTGATCACAGCTCCTGTCCTGGTCGAACACCTGCAGCGTCCAGGTTCTGGGGATCTGAGGCTCTGTTTGTGGATCTGACTGTGGACCGGGCTGAGGACCTGATTGAGAACCATGGGGCTGATGGACGTCTTCACCTCCATCAGGGACAAAGCCGACAAGTTTCTGAATGAGAAGAACATCGTCACAGATTTCCTGGGAAAACTGGAGGAGAAGACCGGCATCAAGAAGAAGATCATTGCATTGGGTGAGTCCTGCTTTAGACCTGGTTAAATCTAGGTTAGTCCTGGTTTAAATCTGCTTAGACCTGTTCCTTAGTCCTGGATTAGTCTGGAATATCCTGAGTTAGTCTCGTTAGATCTGATTAGTCCTGGTTAGATCTGGGTTAGTCCTGTGTAGTTTTAGTTATTCTGAGTTGGTCCTGAGTTAGATCTGGGTTGGTTTCAGGTTAGATAGATCTGCTGGACAAACTCTGGATTCAGAAATAGTCCATCACACTTTATAAGAGAAGTTCTGCTGCTAACTCACTTTTACTGAACCACATTTTGTATTAGAAGACTAATTATGTCAGGGGAATTATAAAGATTCTCATGGACCGCAGAAGAGAAAGCATGTAGAGTTTTGGTTTGGGTTTTCTACAGCTAAATGGTAAAACGTCTGTCTGTTCTGTGTTTCAGGGGCTGTGTCAGCGACTGGACTGTACCTGGTTTATGGATATGGAGCCTCTCTGTTGTGCAACATGATCGGCTTTGTTTACCCTGCGTACTACTCGTAAGTCAAACTCGACTGACACTGTCTTTAGTTGATTTAACAAACTAAAGAATCTAAAATACTGATTTTACTATATTCTGACTACTGTTCAGATGTTTGACGAGACTCTTGTTTCCTCAGAATCAAAGCGATCGAGAGCGAGAACAAGGAGGACGACACAAAATGGCTGACGTACTGGGTGGTGTATGGAGTCTTCAGCCTCGGAGAGTTCTTCTCTGACATATTCCTCTACTGGTTTCCCTTTTACTACGCCTTCAAGGTGAGACGTTGCACTCTGAAATATTTGGCATTGGCAACCTGAGAGAACAATATTTGATTAGAATTTTTAATGCATCTGCTTCTCATCTGCTCTTCAAGGATGATTGTTTGTGTGCATTTATTTTTTTCCTCTGGCACACATGGATTTCAGCATGAGAATGACGTTTACTGTAGTTTGGTGCAATGCCATTTAAGTTGTTGCTCTGGACTAATATGAAATAAAAAACTTCTATTATTTTACTCATTAATGATGAAGTCAAACCCATAGAACATTTTTATTTCATATTAATTCTGCGTTTTTCTGCTCTCCTCGCCAGTAATATGTAAAAGATAATGGTAAATGGTCATTTGTTAGCCAGCCTTTAGCTGAAATGCAACATGCTAATTATTATCTAAATTAAAACAAAATGTTAATAAACCTCACACTTATAACAATGATTTTGACCTCTCCTAAATGTGGCCGCTGAGTTTTGTACTAGTTCACCCCCTGGATGATTCTTAACTTACATTTTTATGAGACAATGCTGACAGATTAATGGGCCTCCTGAGGAGTTCTTCTGATCAAACAGCTAAATTGCTGATTGATCAACACTATGGTACGACCACATCCACATTTGACTGAACAGGGGGTTGCTACTTTTGGTGTTCCACAAGGAACAGTTTTTCCCCTTTACTTTTTACGCAAAAGGGAATATATTAGTTTTTTTGTATCTCTCTCCCTGTACTGTAATTCTGATATATAACCGTGCGTTCTCGATGTTTTTTCTGTCGTCAGTGCCTGTTCTTGCTCTGGTGCATGGCTCCTGTCACGTGGAACGGCTCTCAGATCATTTACACTCGCGTTGTGAGGCCAGTTTTTCTCAAACACGAGGCGACTGTGGATCATATGGTGAACGACCTGAGCGGGAAGGCCATGAGCGCGGCCGAGAACCTCACCAGAGAAGGTACTTGTGCTATTTCTGCTACTGCAAAAAAAAGTTTATGCTACTAAGTTCTATATTCTTCAAATGAGCACATGGACTATCTTGTCTTAACAAAATTAAAGTGTTACAGAAGATTAGGGATGCACGATCCAGCTTTTTCAGTTCCGATACTGATCCTGATACTTTAAAATTAAGTATCTGTTGATACCCGATATCAACTAATACCAATGTAAGGACTGAAATAGCTTCTTTTTTTTTCAAAACATAAGAAATGTAATATTATGTTATGTAACTGTTATTAATAGAGCAAGTCACAACTAATATGGATCAACACCAGTCAGTAAGTCTCATTATGTTCACCTAAATGCACAACAAAAGTATCGGCTGAACCGATATTATGAGCCAATCCAGCCACATTTCCTGGATCGGCATCGATATCCGATCCTAGTATCGGATTGATGCATCCCTACAAGAGATTATCATTCCTCAAATTGTAACTATTGGGTCATTTTTGTAGATTTTTGTCCAAACCACAAAGGTAACAGTTGTGGAATTGCTTCTGCATACAGTATGTCATATTTGTTGACCAAAAGACAATTATAAACCACATCAAAAAGCCAAATTGGGTGAAAACAAGCAAATTGTTTAGTTAAATCTTAATTTTAATCATGTTCACTATGCAAAAAATGAATTTCAAGACAAGTTAAAGTTCCTTAATTCTATAATTTAAACCTTATTTCAAGCATTTTGACAAATTTTACCTCGATTTATTATAGAGACAGAATCTTTTCCTTGTTTCAAATAGTTTCAAACTTATTTCAAGACAAATTATTTGCCAGTGGGTCTACTTTAAATGTAAATGAAATCACATTGAAATACCTGTATGTGACTGAATGGAGCTTGACGCTGGACCATGAACTAGTCCAATGTTCTTTACTATTACAAAGCTCACATCCTGAAAGATTAAGATTTGACAAGAATGACTGGTCCAGAGAAATAATCTGTAATGTGTCATTCTGATGCAGTTCTGTCGACTCTGGTGAAGAACAAGGCTCTCGTGGCTCCATCAGACGCCAAAAGTTTACCCAGCTCCACCGACGAGACCAGCTCCAAGGCCGGACCGTCCAAACCACGCAAACACGAGAAATCACACGAGAGGTCACACGAGAGGTCACACGAAAAGTCACACGAGAGGTCAGAGAGATCGGAGCGGAAACGCAAAGACAGTGAGGACAAAACTGTAAGTACCAGCGTCGAGAAGGAGCTAAATACAAGTATCTTTAGGTGGCTTTCGGTCTATGGCTTTTGTACTTCATGTGTCGATTTTAACCTTTTTTGTCTTGGACCTCTAAGCTTTTTGACATTCTTGAAGTATCCTCTTACACAGATACTAGGCAATTAAATAAATGCATTATTGACATTAATATTATTTTGTTTTAGTGATATTGATGCCTTTAGTACTCAAAGGTTGGCTCAAATTGACTTCAAAAACCTGTTTTCTATTCAAATAGTATTTCAGTTTGACATTTTTTGAAACATTGGAAAACATTGCTCTAGAGTGTGCATATTCTTTAATATTTTGAGACAAATCGGTTCATGTTTCTGTTCTTCTTTGGTTGACTTAGAAATGCACTTAGAATTGCCATATCTAAAATTTACTGTTGTTTTATACCGGCTCTAGTCTAATTTTAAAACTTTATGAACTCTATTCACCTTATTCTGCCCTGCCCACTTTTCTTGACAGTGAAAGTCCGGCTTAGCTGCAGTTAACCTACGTTTTTAATATAGACATTTATTTTATTTTGTAGTTATATCTGTTTGAGATCGCCCTGCAAGACAGGCAGGTTAACATCTTGGTTACCTTAACAGAGCTAAGCAGGAAGTGTGATGCCATGAAAAGTGGGAGGGGTAGCTTGATTGAATGGTAGGGCATCTGACTTTATCCTCCCTCATTTTTGTCTTTTCAGCCTTTCCTGGGTTAAAGGTAAGTTGTTTGTGGTGATTAAACTTTAGGCTGAGATTAGACTTACTGTAGTTCACACAGTGCATTCAGAAAGTATTCAACTTCTGCCAAATGCTTAATCTGATTACAGACTACAGCCTTCTGCACACCTGAGGATTTTTAGTCTGATTTTAAGATCTCTTCATGACTTTGGGAAGGTGTCATGTCAGACACGTGACTTTAAGCCACCAGCAGAAATATTGTTCCTGATCTTTACCAGCTGTGGTGCTGGGATTTATAAATATCAAATTACATTGTCCAAACATACAGCTGGATTAAAAAATAAAAACTTGACTTTGTTGCAGTAATCATGCACAAAACTAATTAATAATTAGCATTGATGATTAGCACGCAAACAGCACTGCTTTAAGTATCGACACTTCTGAGCGTTCAGTATGTTCTCTTTATGATTTTAACAGGTCTGAGACTCTAAATGAAAATTAGAGTACTGGCACTTCTTTTTGCCCTCTTAAAGCGCTGCACACATGTCAAACATGTGCTCATGTTTCAACTCATTTCTCAGAATTCACACAAGAAGCTGATTCTATGTAGTGATTGTGCTGCACTTAAGAGCTGCGTTTGTGCCTGAATCTGTGTAATCCTTCTCCAAGGAGTGAAGATCGAGATGTTTTAACATACAAAAGTAAATTTATTCAAATTATATATATATTTTTTTTTTAGATCAGACCTGGACAAACTACGGCCCAGGGGCCAGATGCGGCCCTTGGACTGTTTCAATGTGGCCCTCGGCACATTTTTGAGATTAAGTGTTACTCATTATATTTGATTCTTTTATTTGATTGACTTAGCTATGGAGCATTTCTCACTGCTTGTTGTTAGGATATTATCACATTAAATAGTAGATTAAAAAGTTGTTACAAAAACAGTGTTACAATAATGACAATATGTTACACTAATGGTGGTAGTCTGGCCCTCCACCACTTGTCCGAGTTGGGAAAAAATAATTGCCCAGCTCTGTCTTAGATGAAGTCTGAACTGGACTTTCCCTGCACTGGAGTTAAACCTGGTACGGCCCTGCTGGTTTGTCTGTAAATAACAATTGTAAATAACAATAAAACAACTTCACAGACAAACAACCACAGGGCTGTACCAGGTTATAACTCCTCCCAGAGGAACAAGACTTTTGGATAAATGGATTGATCTTCAAAACTTCTTCACTGACTGCTCTGTGAGACAATGATTGGTAAAAATAACTCCTTTCAGGCAACTTTTATAATATATTTAAGGACTTGCTCCTTCCCATAGAAACAATATGCCTCCAACCAGCCTAATTTTATTGTGTGGCTTACACAGGCATACACTCATCACTAATACAGTGACTGTGAACTGAGCTTTAGTGAACACAGCACTCCTCTGTGGCTGCAGGAAACATGTTTAAGCCACATATAGATGCCAGTCTCCCCATGTCAATCTTTAGTAGTAATTTAAAGTATTTTAAAAGCCTCAATGTACAATAGAAAGAACTGTCTGACTAGCTGACCTCTAAAACATATAGATGCTGTGAATATATTCTCATGCTTCTGAATGCACTGCACCTTTGTTGTCCTGATAGGTGTGATTGTGGCTCCTGATTGGTCAAAGCTGATCACATAAAGGTCCAGCTTCAGTCCTGATCCTGTTTAAAGGATTTGTGCTGCAGCAGATGGTCCTGGCTCCTCCTCACTCTCTCCCCTGCACGATTCAACCCTGCAACACCAGCAGGGTTAACTTAGATATTGTCCTTACTAAAATCCAAGCTTAGACCCTTTAAAGTGCCCTGACGTGACATGAACTACTCATTTCACTAAAACAAAGTCAAGATCAATAGATTTTTTTATAAGATTTGGCCAAATATTTACTTGAGTTTAGCCATTTTGTAGAATTAAAAAGTAACAATTTCTTGAATAAATAGTGAGCTCTGTGTAGTTCCACAGACATCTTTTTGGACAGTTCAGTAACAGTTTCTCCTCTGTTGGATCTAGACTGTGGAACTCTCCCCACAGAACTAAAACTATAGACTAATCCAAACATCCGTAATAGATGTCTGAAACTTATGCCCCATTCCAGACAAGTCGGATATTTCACAGTTGAAAAATACCAATTTCCAGTTCAAAGCGTTCCAACTGAATTATCTTGTACTTTATGTACAAGTTATGGCTAATGCTAACCTTTAGGCTAAGCAAAAGTAATGTTGTATAACCTTTAACCAAGGTTTGTTTTGGGGTAGGTAAACACCCAGACTTCCTTTTTGTGGTGATTGTTTATCTCTTATGTGAAGTGGGATTTTTCTGGATTAGGTCCCAGTTTACAAAGTGGTATTTACTAGCGGTGTCAAATTAGTGCATTAATTGAGATTAATTAATTACAGACAAAGTAATCAAGTTAATTTTTTTAATGACATTAATCTATTTTGAAATCTTTAACTTCATTGTTTCCATATGTGAGTTGCAAAATGACATAAGGGTTGTTTAACTTGACAACAAAAGACTTCCTATTTATTGCAGTTTATTATTATTTTCCATCTGCAACAATAATGTAATTAATTAAATTGGATAAAAACAATACAAAACACTTAAGTTGAGTGTTTTTCTCAGCAATATTTAGGTGAGATTACAAATAGATTAATTGGAAATAATTAATTACAGATCATAATTAATCTCTTCAATTTTTTAATCGCTTGACAGCACTACTATTTACCAGTTTGAGTGGCATCCATCGCTTTTTTACGAGTGAGACGTGGGAAATATCTCAGTTCCCAGTTGCCTGGAACGCACCATTACAACCTACTTTGACTCATGACTTCATCAAATGGGCTCAGTGCATGGAACGTCAGTTGGCTTGTTTATATTTAAAGTAGCTCACTCTATGTATATCTGAGTACTTCCTGTTAGCCTATAGCATTTACATGTCTCTTTGTATACAGACTTTGGTCCTTTGGTGTAAAATCTTGTGTTAACATGTTTTCAGAGACATTCACCACATCTCACCATTCAAGGCCAAGTCTTCAGAGCATTTCGTCATTTTAGACTGAGGAAGTGAAAACCCTAAAAATGAACTGACAGGAAGTGCTCAGGTGTCCATAAGTTAGTCATTTTCAATATAAACAAGCCAACTAATGTTCTAAGCGCAGAGCCTATAATAGCTTGAAGAAATATTGTTGACATCAGTCTTTCCTGATTAATATCTAACTTTTCCTATTTAGTCATCATTAGGCTATTGTTATTTTAATTTAACAACCCTTTTAAATGCAAAGAAAAGTTGCAATTCTTATTTTTCATGGACTTTTATCTTTCCATATGTTGTATTTATGAGAATAATAAACTCACGTGGTTCTGTGTCCTTCCTGCAGCAGAGAAGCGGAGTTACAGCGCCATCTACAGACCCAAAGAGAAAGAGACTCGCTTTGATGAAGAACATTTTTTTTTATATATAGCCTACTTTATTTATTTACCTGCTTTTTCACTAGAAGTATTTTGAACTTTTTGTGTTTTTCTACTTTGTTTCAAGTTTTCCTTTTAAAGAGATGATTGTATTTATGGTCAACATTCATTCAATAATCTATGGTACAAGTTTGCCAGTAGCAGACATTTGCAGACTTAGTGTTTTTGATAATTAAATACATCTTGAAAATAAAGTGACCTTCAATAGTAGTGCTATTTTAACTAGCTAGAAAAAGTGTAATATTTTTAATTGATTTATTGCATGTTTTTTTTGTGCTTACATGCTGTTTATTAAGTTTATCAATAAATAAATCACATTTTTACAACTGTTATGTTGTTGTTTTTTTGACTCACTGCTGAGAAAATATGTATATTTACACATTCTTTTAAGTATAAAGCTATGCATCCTCTAATATATGTCTAATGAAAAATAGTTGCTTATATGCAATTAAAGATTGTAAGTCGTTAAACATGTTAGAATACAGATACTTTGTGGAGAATATATTATAGTTTGATGACAAAAATGTAATATTTATTTTTTATGTGCAAAAAACAAAACAAAACAAAACAAAACGGGTAATCGGGTAAATCTCTTTTACGTGATGACGTAGTGCGTTGCTCGGGTGTTACGTGGCGTCTGACGTACGCTGTTGTCCAGCTCACGTCTACATCTGCGTTTTGTTTTCAGCGACAATTTCGACCAAAAGTACTTGAATTTTGAGATGTTCACAGCCCAACTCTCACATAAGACACTTTAAGGATCTCGCGCAGTGGATTTCTTGTTTGCTAAAGTGTTAAAACAGCAGGTAATGTGGGAAAAGAACGTTAACAAATGATAGTTTACTCGTTCGCACCGATCTCGCTTTGCTAACTTGATTATCCTCTGAACTTTATACAGTTTTAAAGTATTAACGCGTGATTTACAGACTTTTATTGAAATATCTTGACTTTTTAGCGTGTTAGCATAAATTCGGCTTTGAGAACATTTTCATTATGCCTTTTGTCTATTTTTAAGAACGATGTTTGTCGAACTGATAGCTTACTGTAGCCATTCTGGAGCAGAGAACTATCTTATCAGTGGTTTTAGACTTGCTTGTGGTGTAATTTTAAGCTTTTTAGCCCCAATTAAGACTAAATAAATCTTAGGTTTACATCTATTGGTACATGTAACTTAGCCATTTATTTGTCACACTGTCATTAGCTTCTTAACATAAACAGTAATATTGAAGACATCTTTCGTCACAATAAATGTCTATTGTTGGTCTGATTTCTGATATTCAATGAACAATGAGGTGATATTGTTTTTTGTGACAGGTCTAATATTAGCTTGTGCAAAATTAGATGAAGAACCTCTGTTTTAGGATGTATTAATGCACATGTAAATACGTTTTATTATGTCAAAGCTGCACATTTATTGCTTTAATCACACAGTGCTAAAGGTAAGTGTTTTTTTCTTAGTTCCACAGTGGTTTCCTAAAGGTGTGATCATGAACTTGGGCTCCAAAGGGAAGAAGCGTGTGGTTCTGCCCAGTCGACCTGAGCCTCCAACAGTGGAGCAGATCCTGGAGGACGTGAACAACTCTGCATCTGACGATCCTCTGTTCAGTTTACTGGACACAACTGAACCAGGTGACAGCTAAAACTAGTGAAAGGTTCATCTCTAGTGCATGCTTCTGTTGTGCTCATGGGCAAGACACTTCACTCACTTTTAACGCAAAAGCCAATTAAACACAGGATTCTGCTAAATTGAGCTGCAGTGAAATTGTTCGAAGGCATAGATGTACAGACAAGCTAGAACTTACATAAAATTAAAATGTACCATGTTCCATTGCTGAGGTTTTTCTCAGGTCATGACATATCAACACAGGCAATGCGTGCGCATCCTGCCTGTATAAAGAGCCGCTGCTCATTGACACAAACAGTGGAAACAAGTCGAAAAAGCTTCGTTGTCAGCAACTACAAGAGTTTATCTCTGTGCGAAAACAAAAGTTCTGCTGTTAAATCAACATTTGTGAACGAAATTTGATCCTACGACCCTTAAAAGTTACATTCAGATGAAAAAACGTCGAGAAAAACAGCTTCAAGAGCCAGACGTCTGTCAGACCGGTTTAGACCTGATCCAAACAGCTAGCTGTCGTTCCGTTTCGTTGTTTAATTCAAGGAAGTTTCCCCAGCTACTAGGGCGGAAAGTGACATCGACCGAAAATCCCTGTATATAAAAGACCAATTAACGATTATTTGTTTACTACATTAGTTGTTGCAATTCATTAATTTCTTTTGCAGCCCTAATTGCCTGAAAAACTATTAATGTGCTTGGTGCGTGATTTAAATTGCATATGAGAGGTTTAAATACAAAGATGTGGCATGATTATATTTAACAATGCACTACAGTAAAGGTTTTGCTTGCTTCCACTCAATTTGTTGTTTTGATGAAGTTTATAAGTAGGGATGCACCGATCCGATACTGGATCGGATATCGGCCGATTCAGGGCATTTTGCTGGATCGGGTATCGGCTCCATGATATCGGTTCAGCGATATCATAGTTTGAGACTATTTACAGGAGTGTTAATCCATAACATTTCATAATATTGGCATTTTATCAGATTAAGTTGTTAAGTTGTACTTGCACTATAAACATCAGTTAAATAACACAATATGGCCAAATGTATCAAGTTTTATAAGCAAAATAAGCAATTTTAGTCTTTCACTGGTATCGTGGATATCGGTATCGGCAGATAGTTAAAGCCAAATATCGGGATCGATATCCGAACTAAAAAAGCTGGATCGTGCATCCTATTTATAATTGTCTTTTGTCCAGCAAATATGACATATGTTACCTAGCAACCGCATACAAATGTTGGCCATAATAACTCATCATTGGGCCAAATTCCACATAAAGTACACAGTTATTATGTTATCATTTGACAAATGATAGTGTCTTGTAACATTTTCTTTTTGCTAAATGAATGTTTAAACTCCCAGGAAACTGTGTTGTGGTAAATTTGCCTTTTAGCACTTTTTGATCAAACGTGTGGAGGGATTCTGTTTTGGAACTCAAATTACTTGTTGTAATTTTCAATCTTTATTTGTCAGTTTCATTATCATTTGTAACTTCACTTATGTCAAACTAGGGTCAATATTTACCACAAGTCACAATCAGATTAAGTAAAAATGGAAAAAAATATGATCATCTGCATTGTGTCCCTTTTTTTTCGTGCAGGTTCTAGTTCACCATCGTTCGACAGTGACGTGGAGCAGAAGTTTGAAAAGTGCAGACGCTTCATGGAGCTGAACCATCGTCTGACGGAGGCTGTGACCGTCTGAAGGAGCAAAGAGAGGATCTGAAGAAGGCTGGAGATGGTCTGCAGCGGGACGTCCAGGAAGTGAAGAGCAGGACTTTAACACAAGAACCACAAGGGCTAAAAACTTCAGCTGTAACTTCAAACATCTGCAGATTGACGACCAAGAGGCGAGAACCAGGACACTAAGAAGAGCAAGGCTATACTCTAAACAGGCCGTGAGGAACTTGACCTTTATATGTTTTATTTGGCTCAATCAAGAAGAGAAATTTTTTAGAATTACTTATTTGAATAAAACTTGTGCTGAAATGTTGGGGTATGGCCAACCACAAAATCCAAAGACATGTTCCCGTCCATTGAAGTATTTCTTTTAACCAACCACATCTCATAGAATCTTGAAAAAAAAAAAAAAGTGACGTTTATGCCAAGGTAACCAGACGTCCCTATTTACCTGGGACAGTCCCTATTTTAAACTCTGTGTCCCATCTCCAGGCAAATGTATCCAAAACCATTGATTTGTCCCAGTTTTACACAAGACATGTCCCAGTTGTCCCAGTTTTAGATCACGTTATTACCTCGCATTAGTAAATACAGAAATATATTGTCGTTTCTCAGATTTTACATTAACTAACAAGTTAGTCATGAAAGAGATGTAAAGGTCATGAATGACCAAATATAGAGTCTTTTCACAATCTTATTATTGTTTCAACCCCATCTGGGTGTGTCCCAGTTTGTAATTTTGAAAATCTGGTCACCCTAGTTTATGCAAAACAGTTTATACAGAAAGAAAAGATTAGTACTTATAAAAAATGCAATTTAATGAATTCAATACTGAATTTTTAGGTCACTCAATAAATATAAAATAAAAGTGAGGCAGCTGATTTTCACTCTGTCAGCACGATTTAAGCTTAAATCTGACAACTTCCTCTCAAAATCCTTTGACATATGCTAATATTAGCATATATTAATTTTTGTTTCAACTATGGCTCATAAACTTCTTTTTACACACATCAAAGTGAAACTTGAGAGGACCACTCAAGCTAACGAGAGCTAAAATTATTCCATTCACACAGGACTTATGGTCTCATATTTTCATAAAGTGCTGCTTTTATCATAGACTTTTTAGTAGAAAACACTGAAGTTACTCATTTACAACCCAACTTTAATCCAAACAGTATTAAAAAATAAGTCGAGTAATAATCATTTTGGTGAACTATGTCACTATCAACCTAATAATGAACTAAAGACACCTATACAGTAAAGACTCAGTAGAAGGCAAGGAAGGCTAAATCAAGTCTATTCACCTAAAACACAATGATTACTGTATTACCAGAAATGTAGTTCAGCTGAAAAAACTCTGGTGCCTAAAGAGTTAATTGGGCATCACTGTAAATTTCCCCTGTGAATGGATGAGAGGGTGATTGTCTGTCTCTAAATCAGCGACGAGCCTGGCCACTGTCCAGGGTGTTCCCCCGCCTAAGGCCCAAAGTCACTGGGATATTCTCCAGTCACCGTAACAGGAACAAGCGTGCCTCTATTTGGACAAGTGCATCTTAACACTTGCTGCTACAGTGACAATATTCAACTAATTGTCTTTATTTAGCTATAATGAAAACATATATGGTGTAAACATTATCTTGATGTAAGTTAATATGGACATAATAAAGACACAGTTTTAATAAAACACGTTACACTTTATTTGATGAAAACATTGAATATGACAAGTTGTGGCATTTCCTATTTCACACCAAACCAATCTCAAACCAGACTGCGCCGCCTTGTTCACGATCTCTGAAAACGTAATTTAGAATCAGTCAATTAAAGACAAGCCAAATAAAAAAGTCCGAATTCTGAGTTACATTTGAAATATTTAGAATTAAACAGGACGTGAGCAGGGCTTTGCAGTATCACATCTAGTGCTTTAAGTTGCATTTTTACAAATCCACCAAATCTCCACAGGTTTTTCTTAAGGAGCTGTTAAAATCAAGAAGGAAAAGTTTCATAATAGTCTCACTACAAAGAATACTGTGACAGGTCATTGTTAGTTTTTACACTAAACACACACGTTAGTGGTGGTTTTCATTAAGGCTTTGCAAATAATTAGGTTTCGATACAGTGTTCTCTGATTGTTCATAAAAGCAGTTTTCAAATAGTATAAACAAAATGAGTAAATACAGTTGACATTATGCCCAATGTTTTAGGGGATTGCTTTAATAATACTTATGTTTATTTGTTTTAGCCTTTTTTTATGCGTATGGAAGATTTATACAATTTTCCAATTTTAGCTTAATTTGCAGATTAACACATTAATCATAAATTATACTTGAATCATAAATAAGTTTGTAAAAAAGAAATCTATTAAACAGTAAAATAGAGCGTGATGACGAAAAAATAAAAATGATGACCTTGAAAATATAAATGTAACTAAATGTCTGTTGTAGTGTATATTTTATGTCTCATGCTGCATTAGAAAAGTTTTTGGTCCAGTTTTTAGATGGTTGCTTGGCAACTACCTAAGGCAATTAACCTGGCCATCCAGATGGTTTTCCTCACGATATTTGTGAATTCACAAACACGAGATAAACATCTGGCCTTCCAGCCGCCCGATTAGTTTGAGAGTCTGAAACAGCGGTGTTCAGCGAGTAAAGTCCCAGATGGATACCGTGGAAGTCCTCAAATCGTAGTTCAACAAAGATCCATCTAGCATGAGCCAGGTTATAGGGCGATGTCATCTTTTGTCAAATAAATTACTTTTTTAATCCTAAAAGTTACAAAAGTGGGATGTAATTTGCAAAATGCTTCGTAAAATCTTAAATCTAATGGTCTTAACTTCATTTGTTCAACCTATCACATGTACAGTGCTTTCAATTTTATGATTAAATGTACGAATCTACAACAACAAACTAAAAGTCTGCTTTTCTTCAAGTGCCTGTGACAGGTTGAACTCATTTCACTAAAAGAAAGTTAAGATCATTAGATTTAAAATGTCATTAAATAGTTTACAAAGTTCATCCCAGTTTAGCAGTTTTTTCGGATAAAAAATGTACGTCCTGTTCATGGATGATGACATCACACTAGGAGTTTCCATCTAATAAATTGAGCCAAAACTCTTCTAATGTAACAGGTTTTCACTTTGTTCCTGAGACATAAAAATACACAAGAAGCTCATTTTGTGTGTGTTTTTTATGTTTATAGAGTCATTGAAATATGTCTATTGTGAGAAAATAAAAAATGTTTATGTCTGTGTGATGTCATCAGTTTAGAACTCTCTTCTACTTCCTGTTTTTTTTTTTTTTCCAGCCTAATTTCAAACTTTTCTTCACAAACTTGTTCTTGATTCATGTAAAACTGTAATTTATATTTTATTATTAATCTGCTAAATTAAACCTGTCATAGGTACTTTAAAATTTGTTTAGTTGTGCGCAAATCTACTAAATCTACTCTTCTTAATTTATTCCAGGTACATTATTATTGACTTGACAGGTGTTTTTTTTCTAGAAAAGTTGAAAATTGTAGTTGTAACACAAGAAACAACAATTGTGACTCCTGTTTCTGCCAAGTTCTTAACCCAATCTGAGCCCAAACATAAATTCATCACATTTGTTAATTTTATAAAAGTTTAAAAGCAAAAATGTTTGTTTTTTCTTTGCCTCTCACAGCATCGCTTCGACTTTTGAAATAATCCACAAAATGTCAACAGATCCTTAAAACATCCTCGTTCTCTCTGTTGATGTTGAACAATGATCGGTTACAGATCTTTAGATAAATATCACCGACTATTTTCACTACTTTACAGCACATTTAGCAGGTTTTACATCAGTGGAATCCTCAAAAACACACTTTCAATCCCGTTTTACCAACACAAACACTCAGATTCTCTCGGGTTTATCCACTTGTAGCTGGTCTGTGTGCACATAATAGGAGCAAAGGGTGGATACAATACATGCCGATAATAATTTGTGATATTTACAACGTGGAAATTATTTGGAAACATGATTTTTTCTTGTGTGTTGCAGTTGAAACCCAGCAGAAAGGTTAATAGACCCAAGATTTTGTTCACTTTATCGAAATATGTCTGGTTTATGGTAAAATGCTGTTTGATATGGCAGTTTTAGGGAATTTTAGGGTTGCACGATGGCAGAGTGGTTAGAGCTCTGGCTTCTCAATGAACAGATTGTGGGGTTTGACTCCCAGAACAAGCAAAAATAAAATAAAAAAATCTCACAATCTCTCTGGGAGCTTGCATGTTCTCCTTGTAAAAACCTCTTACTGTGGGTTTTCTCAGTGTACTCCACCTTCCAAAAACATGCGTGTGCCAACATTGTAAATTCCACTTGTGCAGGGATTTCCAAACTTTTTTTTGTTTTTCAGCGGGCCACATTTCTCCTGAAGCTTGATACAATGTTTTTCTCTGTTTTTTCACTTACCTGGATGTAACTTTTAAGGGTCGTAGGGTTAAATTTCATTCACAAATGTTGACTTAGCAGCAGAACTTTTGTTTTCTCACAGTGATAAACTTGTGGTTAGCTGACAATCGAGCTTTTTCCACTTGTTTCCACTGTTTGTGTCTATGAGCGGCGGCTCTTTCTGGAGGCAGGGTGCGCGCGCATCGCCGTGTTGATAAACAACAAATCTGTAATTTAAAATTTTGCATTTGATCTAATTTTAATGAACCACCATAGAAGTTTAACATTCATTTTTGGTTTCAGACATCAAGATGTTTGAGATTAAGAGTGCTCAATCATGACATTAAAAACTAATTTTTGTAATTTTGGCCAATCTAGCAGGAAGTCTGAGGGCCAAAACAAACATTTCAGACATGCCTGCACTAGTGAATGTGTCTCTCTTGTACCGCAAGAGGATGAACAGACCCAGGGTTCTGTGAGTCTTAATGTACCGAGTAGATTCCGTTAAACTGTGGAGTATACTTCCATCAAATGCACTTGTACACAAAAACTATGTCAATCGTTTGAGCTGCAAAAAGTTTAATTTGTCCTGTTTTAGTTATTGAGATATTAACAATTATTGTATAGGTCAAATAATGAAATAGGTCCAATTATAAAATAGTATAATGAGCTTAAAATAAGTCCCAAACGGCTCTAAATGGCGTCATCATTTGTGCTTTTTGTGCTGAATAAACGCGCATTTCTGCTGCTTTGCACAAATATTTGCACAAATATTTGTAAACAATATTAGTAATTTTACTCAGATGTTTTTTTAAATACAACACAAAACAAAGCACAAATAATTAACGTCATTTAGGGCCATTTGGGAACTTTTTTGGTAAATGGTCTTTATTTATATAGCGCTTTTCCACATTTCAAGACACTCAAAGCGCTTTGCAATCAAGGATCCACTCACCCAGTGTACGCAGACACTGAGGCAGTGTAGGTTAAGTGTCTTGCCCAAGGACTCGACAATTCACTCTTGTCGTCCCACTGTGGCACCTGGTGTTCCAGCGGTCTCCCATCCAAGTACTAACCAGGCCGTAACTTGCTTAGCTTCTGACATTTGACAGGATCAGGCTTTGACAAACAGGTATGGCCACGACAAGCAGGTATTTTTAAACTTAATGGAGTTTGGGAAAAATGTGCATGTGGTCTGCAAGTACTGTTTACGGCACCCACAAAAAAAAATAAATAAATAAATAAATCGGCGCCTGTGTTGTGAGGAATATTAACTAAAAGCCATATTTCTAACCTTTCTGCAGGGTTTTGTCTGCAGCACTAAATGCAAACAGTTCAGATATAGATTCTGGTTATACGAGTTGAACGGTGAGAGAAAAGTCCAGAGCATGAATGTCTTTCGTGTAAAAATACTCCACAGTCTCGTGCGAGTCCGTCCAGTTCAGTCCCAACACTTCTCATTGTCTTCATGGTTTTGCATATTAATTATTCCTTTATCACACTGCAAAGTTAAAGTCGCTCTGATTTTAAACCTTTAGTCGGATTAAAGCAGTCTTGACTAGTTTGTTTTCACCTCACTGCTTTTCATATTTTTATTTCTGATTATTACAAAACGAAGCCACAACAAATGAATCCAGAGTTAAAGGTTCACTATGTAACTTCAGATATATTTCTTTCCCAGCAATGTTCACGGCATGGCTTTGAATATTTTTTCCATTTAGACAAACAGCTGGTGCCACTGAGCCCAGATCTATGGAGACGAAGGCTGCAACAAGTTTTCTGATTGATAACAACTAATCGATTATTCCAATAACTAGACTAACTAGACTAGAGCATTGTTTTTTATTTGGATGTTTTTGTTGGACCGAAAATAAAATAAAAATGTGTCTTTTCTTTAAGCATGCTTGCATTTTGCTGAAATGTGCTCTTTTCTGGCCAACAAGAGGTCTCCTCGTGCTTGTTTCAATGGAAATCTTGTTCATTTTGCTATAATATTCCAAACAACTGTATATTCATAAAGAAAGCCCCACACTAATGTTTTAAGCTCTCTGTTTCAATGGGATGATACATTTGATTATTCACCTCAAGAAAGTTGCCGGTGTGACTTCAATGTTGAAATATTCATTTAGGTAAAGACTTCGCAGACTCCAAAGCTTTTTAAGCTTTTTAACAGATTATCACGTACTATAAAAATTTCTAAAGGAAACAAAGTTGTCTCTCTCCAAAAAAATAAAGTATTTTTGCGACCTAAAATTGTCTAAATAAGAACAATAATTGTGTGACTATTAATGTGTGAAAATCGCTTTATAAATAAAATTTGATTTGTTGATACAATTATCTGCAGATGCCAATGGAACAAGACTTTTTGTACTTAAAATAAGGACACACATCTTGTTCTTGAAAAAGGACTCTTTTAACTTGAATTAAAAACAAAACTTTCTATAACATCTAAATCAAGAAAGATAATATACTGTATGTATTGAATTAAAGAATTTGACGTGAGTCGCATAAATGTATTGCTTATTGGTTCAAATTATTTTTTTGGAATTTCATAAAACATCTCAAAATGATTGGATTTTTGCAACATAAACAGCTAATTGATTAATTGAAAAAAATATAATAAAATAAAATAAATAATAATAATTGATTACCTAAATATTTGTTAGTTACAGTCCTAAAGGACAGACAAGCTTGCACAAAGTAAGAAAGCACATTTTTGATGTATTTCTGAAAAAAACAAGAATTCTGAAGAAAAGCTTTTTGCCAGAGCAATAACGACATTGTTAATGAGACAAAAATATTCTGATGCCACACTGTAGTAGAGCATTTCAAAGTAACATCTCCACTGATATGATACAAGCAGGTGGCAAATAGTGGAAATGTTACGTAGTGCACCTTTAAGTGGTCAGCTGAGTAAGTCCGAATTGAACCCAGACAAAAACATTTTCATAATAGATTTATGACCTGGCATCGAGACTGAAATCGAGATTAAAACAGAGCGATTTTAACTTTTTGCAGTGTGATGACGAGCGTGAAATCATTGTCTTTAGGCGGTACGTTTCCACTACATTTCTACCAAGCGATGGTTTAATCTACAAATACAAAAAAAGGTACAAAAACCGATGCATTCGTTGTGTTTCCGAAGTGCATCTTCTGTAAAGTTCATATGCATACATCCCACTGTGTATGTAGACTGGAAGCTATAATACGTGATAGTTTAAGAAGGGACAAAAGCGGGGAATCGGGAGAAAATATTTGAGGTATAGGGAGCAGCAGCACTGTCGTTTTTGTGCTCGAGTAATTGTTCTACGACTCTGTTTTCTCTTCAGGTTTCTCGGTGATTGTTTCTTGTAACAGGATTGGACTCGGGATGTAGTTGAACGGCGTCACTCTTGCGGATTTGCTCGGCGATCCTTGGCGAAAATGCACCACGCCGCCTTGCATTTGCGACCCTTCAACATCTCTATCCTTTCTTCCAACCTTGTCTTCAGAGACTTTTTCAACGGCCGAAGAAGTGCTTGTTTTGTGGCCGGTCACCTCTTCAGTTTGAACAGTGGCGTCGCTTGTTTTTCTCGATTCTAGCAGGATGGTTGGTAGCTTTGCGAGTGTCGGAACTTTCGCCTTTTCCTCGACGGGAGAAGGCACGAGGGGCAATGCGTTTTCCGGCAGAGTGCTTTTCAAAATTTGCGGCACGTCTTCGTCGCGAATTCTCCTCCACGTCACTCTGCTGTCACCCTTTCTCGACTTGCTTGGCTTCTTTTTAAGATCGTCGCGTTCGCTTTTGGCTCTACCGCTTGAATCTGAAGAGGACGAACGCAGCGACGATCGGCTCGTGACGCGGCTGAGGATGTTAATGCTCGGAGAAGAGGCGTGTCTCTTGAACGTGTCGTTTCCGGCTGTTGCTTTGTGCGATTGTTGTTAGCTCGGTTTGAAGCACTGTTTTGAGCTGCTCGACAAGGGCTTTCTGAGCTGGTCCTTCTGGCCGGACGTCGAGCCGCTACTTCTCTTTCGCTTGAAATTGCCCGGTTGTTCACAGTTTTTCTTTGGAATGTTGCGTTTTGTTTTGGGACTTGTTGCGGCTCTTTCGGTGGAGCTTGGCTGGGCTTTGCTTGGATTCTCTTTGGAGGCTGCACTGCCACTTTTAACTCCTGGCATCGCGAGGAGCACAGGAACACTGCAGTTGCTGGTACTGCCCTACGTGGCGAACCATTTGGGGTGTTTCTCCCTGATACGTCACGCCTTATCCCCGTCTTTGAATCTTTGATGAAGGTAAGCTGCCTCATGAATCCATTTCTGTCTGATTCTCCACTGCTTGAATGCCCAGAAGTCATCCGCATCAGATCGAACCTATTTGCAGGCCTCCTTGTGTTCACTTGATTATTGTTATTGTTTTGTCTCGTTGTTGTTTGATTGGTCACAAGCGGAGACAGAGGGCGTGGCTGCCTTCCCGCTTGCATGAACGGAATCCGAACTGGCGATTTTTGCGTTTTAGGTGGTGGTGACTTTTCATTTTGGTTAACAGCAGGAGAGCGCCCCCTTCTTTCTGGTGGACTTGTCACGGGCGGGCTGATGCTTGGTGAGGAGCACTTCTTTTGAATTGGTTTACTAATCTGAACTGGCGATGTAACCTTCTTCGGCGGTGTTTTGGACGGCGTGGAGCTCGAAGAAGATCCAGACGATGAGCTTTTTGGGATTCGCGGCGGTGGAGTTGAGCTGCGTTTCGGCAAAGACCACTCTGTATCTTGTGGTCTACCCAGTCTGTGTAGGCTTTTGGACCGGTGCTGAGCCAGTTCCGGATTTTTAGGCGCCTCTAATTCATTTGACGTCTTTCTTGGAGGTGGTCTTTGCGATGGTGGATCTTCTTTCTTGGGGGTATATATCACAGTCCTGCCTCTAAATACCACTGGCAGATTTGGCACTGGCTTACGCTGAGCAAAATCTAGCGGTTTGTTCGGCTTCTTTTCTTTTGCGAACTTCCTGTCTTTGGGCGTGAAGCTTGACGTGGACATGAACGAAAGCACCGACTCCGTTTCCTCTGATGACGGCTCTTGCGATTTTGACGCTTGCAGCCCTGTCACAACCGAATTGGCTCCTTCTTGAATCGCTCTCCACTCTACACTGTTCAAATCTGACTCCTTGTCCCAGGCCATATCGTCGCTGTCCAGCTCCTCGTCGATGCTCCATACATCCACAGATCTCTGCCTCTGCTTGTCTGCTTTCTTCTTCCGGCCAGACATTTTGCGCCTCTGCTTGGGCATGGCTGACGTGATGCACCTTTGCAGCAGATCATCCTCAGAATCCAGGCTGACAGAACTGGGTGAGCTCTGTTCTTCATACGGGCTGTGAATGAGCATCGACTTATTGTGCTGCGTCATGCTTTTGTTGTGTCTATTTTTAAACCACACTTGCTGTGCTTTGGTCTTATGATCTTCAAACTCGGCATCGCTAAGAGAGCTTAGAGATGAGCTAAGAGAATAACATCCCACTGATTCATCTTTGATTAGATTCTGTTTAATCCTGTGAAAGCCTCTTGACTTTTGTGAATTTTCAATCCGTCCAATATTGGTCATACTTTTAGACAGCGTATTTCTACTTGCCTCTCTCAACTGCTTTCTCGTTGGCCGTTTTGCAAGTTCTTTATCCTCGTAAAAGCTAATACTATCCTCAGAAGAGTTTCTTTTGTGATGGTACATGCGCTCGCTTTGGCATCGCACATTCAAATTACTTTCAGAGTTGTGTTTGATGACGGGAAGCTCCATCTTTCGGACCTGCATTTTTCTTTGCTGAACTGGTGACTGGTTTCGCTGGCTGGCCACTCGATCTGCCACTTCTTTACTTTGCATCAGAACTCTTTGCGTTGGCACTACATGTTTGCTCATTCTCGTAAGCTGTATGTCAGGTTGGTAGCTTGGCCTATTGGGTTTATGAAAATGCGAGAAAATTCTTAAATCTTCAATGCGTTTTGCGTCATCGTCCATCGGTTCTTGCTTCAAACCTTTAGCTGTGCACTCCTTGGCGCCTCTTTCTTTCACAGAATACTGCATAGTTTCGTCGCTGAGCGAAGTTGTACTCGAGAAGTTCACAGCTGTGTTTTCAGCAGAGTCAGAGTCTTCCGTCTTGTCTTTTTGCGGCATTACTATCCGTCTTCCGTGATAGATTTGTGTTTTTCCGTTCGGCAGCATGTAAACCGGAAGCTGCATCTGTTTTCTCATTTGCGGGTTTAGCATGTGAGGAGGTACAGTCATCAGTGAGGGTCGCAGTTTCCGAAACCTGGAGGGCATTGCTGAGTTTATGCATTCTTTCAGTATTTCAATATCGTCATCCGAGTTCCCTTCACTGTAGCGCTCATTTTGTCCATGTTCATCATCTTCGTAGTAGCCGTTTTTATCATTTTGCTGAAGTAGCGGCGTTAGCTTTAGCTCTACGTCTTTCTGAATGTAATGTTCATGCAAGGGTAAGGCGCTCAAGCTCGAAGCGCATGAGAAATTTTCTGTTGGTTTCTCTACAGTAAAGTAAATCATCGTATCCAGATCTGACGGATTGAATCTCTCCTTTGAATCCGTAATCTCCATAAACTTTCTTATGCTAGTTTCCCACTGACCCATTGGTTGCATTTCAGGTACGTTTTGTTCACCGTAGCATGGCGTTTTGCTGCGACTTGGCGGCATGGTTTGACCTGGACTGTCTGGTAAATCACTTGGGCTTATAGTGCCATCAATCATTTCGCTGCACGGATCGCTTTGAATTGAACTTGCAATGGATGGCGATTCAAAACTGCCCAACGAACTGACCGAACTACATCTACTCATCACTAGCGGAGTCTCATGGATGTAATTTTCCGATGAACTCGAAGGAGATCTATCCTCCAGTATTGTATTTGGCGCATTACGTAGGAATACTTTCTCTCTTTTTGCTGAACAGGGAATTGCAATGGGAACAGTTTCTTTGCTTGGGAACGTCTTGGAATCGGTCAAGAGCAGTTGGCTGTCACTCAAATCCTCCAAAGTCTCGTCTTCGTCTTCTGCTCTTTTGACAATCTCTCCATCTTCAACTTCGATTATTTCCAATGAAGAATCGCTGTCCAGTTCATTTTCACTTTGTGCGTCCAATGCACCCACGCCGTCGCCTTCTCCGGATGAAAGAGAGGAAAGCGAACTACAGCGTGAGAAGCAAATTGGCGTATTCTCGACGGAGTATTTCTGAAGAGTCTCCATTGGGCCTATAGTTGGACTTCTGGTTGACGTTATTGGAGAAAACTTGGTCATGCTTCCTCCTGTCATTGCAGTCGGCACCCAGGCTTGTCTTCTCATGGCTTGAGCCGCTTGCACATTTATGGTTGTTTTGGCAACACCGAATTTAGCCACACTCTGGATCAGGGGGACTTGTTGGTACGACGGAGATAGCTTTATGGAAGTCATGCTAACGTCTGAAGACATTTTAGTCGATGCGCTGACGGGAGATTGAGCAGGCTGCTCTTGGTTTTTCTCTGCTTCCGTTAAAATAAAATCTTGCGTTTTGATCTCTTCATTCCCCATCGTATCTCTCTCTGGGATTTCTTGTTCGGTTGTTTCGTTTTGAACAGCATTTATGACATTCAGCAGTTGATCGTGGGCTACTTTCAGATCGAGTTGGTTTGGTCTTTGCTGTTGGATTACCACAGGTCTTGACGCTGGTTGAATCTGATCTTTACTGCCACAATATCCGTCGCTGCTGCCGCTGTTCAGGCTGTCGGTAGAGACGCTCGAATGCGCAGCTTTGAGGCGTAAAAGCGCATGTGCACGGCTTAAGCGATCTCTTTGCACTAAGCTGCTTGTATCTGAAAAGTGACAAGGGGAACACGACATTGCTCTGCCTTCGTTCAACTCGTCCATGCTGTACGGCCAATCTGCGAGGTGATCTTCAGAGCTAAGACTTAAGCTATCCTCTGACGATGTATGCATGGTTATGTCATCCACTAATCTGTCAATTTTCGCTACCGTGTTTGTAATTTTCTTTGCCAACTTCTCTGCTGCTGCTGATACAACGTCGTCTTCTGCGGGAGCGATTTGACGCATTTTCGCTGGCGGTTCTACATCTCTTTCTGGTTTGTTGCTCAGCTTTTGCGCCTGGTTTTGGATCAGATTCGAGTTGGAAAGAAACATCGACAGCATCGAGAAGCTTCCCGTCTCCAAACTGCTGGACATATTTGGACCTTCGTCATCGTCAAAGCAGCCCGAATCTGAAGCATAGTCCTTTGCGAGGCTCTCGATGTGGCGCAACGGCTTGTTCAGAGTTAAATGTTTGGGACTTTGCTTTTCAATGGTGTCGAACGTCTCAGCTAAGTGTTTGGCGTCGAGCTCTGCCTCCAAAGCTTTCTGTTTCCTCATGTAAAGCGACGGCATGCAGGATCCGGGCGAAACAACAGCCGTGTCTTTGTATTTCAGCGGTCGGTTGGTGAGTAGGTTCCTCAAAGCCGCAGCACTGCCCATCGCGATCATCTTGTGCTTGGAGTGGATGAGGTTTCGGAGCATGCTGACAGCGCCCATGTCCCAGAGCAGCTCTTGGTCTTTGGGGCTGCGGGCGGACAGGTTCCACAGAGTTCCACAGGCGTTTCCCACGATGGTCAAACTGTGCGAGCGCAAGTGTTGGAGCAGAATCTGGAGACAGCTGTGGTCCCGGAGGACTTGTCTGTGGAGAGAGGAGAAAGACAATATGTTAAAACTCTATGTATTTAGTTAACATTACAAAATCTAATTGTATTAATTAATCAAGGGCTATTTGGCATAAGGCTCGGGGGCTAGATCCGGCCTTCCAACTAATGCTGCGTTCAGACATGCTAAGTCAATGTAAACCTGCATCTTGAGGCATCCAGCAAATTGTGGCACAAATTTGTGTCTAGCGCGTTGAAATTCGCTTGTTCAGGTGAAGTAGACGCTCAAACCTGTGATGGACACTTTGACCGCCTCATTGACCACCTGAGTTGGGCTCTGCTGAACTTTAAAGTGTCCAACGCTCGCGTCCACGAATCACACATTTCTCTCCTGTGACGTAGTGTCATGCTGTTCTCCTCTCACATCAAGAGCAAAGAAGGACTGTTTACTGAAGTATTTTAATAACATTTATTAACGAAAGGTCGCTCTTTTTTCAAACGTTTGGTTGCTTGATGCTCTGAAAATCTGGCAGTACAGCAAAACAAACAATACGGGACATGATCTGGTCTGACAATGCGCTCACATGGATCTATTAAAAACGTTGCTGTGTTCAAACTACTGCTGTACGACGTAGCAATAAAGGAGTACAACAACTGCCTGGAGGAGAAGAAAGTTGTGCTATCGGGTAAGCTACGTTTTATAAATGCACTCTCTCCCTCTTTCCTTTTCTCTCTCAAGGTGATCTGCGCACGTCTAAAACAAAGCCTTTTGCAAAAAAAGCGGGAACGCAAACAAGCAAAACTGCTTCAAAGCAATTTGCTTTGACGTGCAAAATTGGACACTTAAACGCTGTCCGGTCTGAACGCAGCATAATAAAAACCAGCTTCGTAATTGTAGCACTTTATTCTGTAGTGTGCACCAGAGCTTACTTTTTGTGTGTAGTGTCAATACAATTGTGCTGTGGTAATTGTTAGTCTCACCTGTAGTCCTCTCTGGTGGCCACAAGGCTGGACACGTTCCTCAGAATCCCTCCTCCGCTCTCGATGATGGCCAGAGAGTTGGTTTGACAGCGATAGGTCAAAGTGCTCACCAGGAAACCCAATGCTCCTTCCACTGAGCAGATCGCAGCTTTGTTATCGATGCTGTGAGCTGAAAGGTTCCACAGAGCGCTCAGCAAACTCTTCAGGGTCGACTCCTGTAAAACACAAACGTTTGTTCAATGAGTATGTTTATGTGTGTCAAATGTCTGATTATGAATTTCATCATAGGTCTTGCAGTGACAAAAAGTTTATTCAGTGGCATCCGTCGTGCTTAAATGTAGTTATATCTTGAGCTGGGCAATATATTGAATTTTAGAATAAAATGGAATATCGAGCATGTTGTTTACAGTAAAAAATGCTTCAAAATTAGTTGTTTAAAAATACAAATGAAGAAAGTTACATTATTGTAAATGTTCCAACAAGGGTAGAAGGTGTGAATTACTACTTTACTTTACTTTAGCATGAAAACCTCTGAGTTTGTGTCTTGTGAGGGCAGTTTGGGTCAAATATTTGGTCAGAACATTGAGACACTTATTATATTGATAAAGGTGAACCTTTTAGTCGACTAATTTATGATAGCACATTATTTCTCTGATCATTAAGCTTCAACTAATACACTTAAATATGTGTTTGAACATTTTCCGGTTGGTTTGAACTATTATCGACTGAATTTTGAGATCAAGTTGTGCCAAAAAATTATCGCCCAGCCCTTTTCATAGCTTTACTGTTTTATGATAACAAAATAATACAAATAAAAAGATAGGCATTTGAGACATTTTGGGAAATTAGCTGCTCCAAGCAAATTAGCTTCTTAAGTTTGCACATGCTCAGTTGATAGATAGTACTTGTACGAAACTCTGTAAGCACTGCATTAGCTAGAAACTTTATTTTTTATCAGCATGTCCCTGCCAAATGAACATAAACAAGTCACAATATTCTGTAGACTTTTTGAATTTCCCAGCACTAGCACTCGTACTGTATAATGTTGGGTGTTTGTGTACCTTTGTGGCCTGCAGAGCACAGGTCATGAGCGCAGACACACAGCGGATGTCCCGCAGAACTCGTTTGCCGCTGATGTCGGCTCTCCACGACAGGTTTCTGAGGACGGACGACACAACCTGATGCAGCTCCTCACTGTCAGAGCTGAGCTGAGCCACCAGAGCCTGGAGACAGCTCCTGCGCGAACACAAGGTCGCCTGGAATAAAGAAGCACATGTACAGGTGTGTAATGGTAGCTTAACAAACTTTAGTCAAATCAGAGACATCAAATTATAGAATAGAAAAAAATAGAATCAGGAACTGTACTCAAACTTCCCAACAATTTCTGGACAATGGTCAAAAACAATCAGTCAAGAAAGGTATTACATATAAGAACATTTTCAGTAGTGTTGAGCGATATCGTGGTAAAAATCAATTCATGAGCTCATCTCTGTGACAATCTGCTCTTTCATGAACTTGTCATATTGTGATTTCCCACAATCTTTTTTCAAAGTCTTATAAATTTTGAAGGTTGTGGTTTTTTGAGCTGCACATTCAAGTCTTAAAAGAGGTGAATTTGAGCATTTTTCAAGTTTAATTTACAAAAATATATAACAATTATAGCATGGACTCTTAGCATATTTTAATGCTTAAAAGTAATTGTTAATGTTAGCAAAACTATTAAATATGCCAAAATCATTAACAGGCCTACTTGTTTAGAGGCAACACACAATGTTCAAATGAATCGATTATTTTTATTGAATGGTTGAGGCTTGTTTGGGAATTTATTTTCAAAGGCTTGGTCACTTGTTTCACTCCAAAAATCTGGCCACAAGGCAGCCTTGACTAGGAACTTTCTGAAAAATTAGATACTTCTTTGTACCTCAAAGGGGGAAAAAATAGACATGAACTGTAAAAAATCTAAATTGTGATCTGGCTCTAAGAAAATCCTGAAAACATTTTTTTTTTTGATCGCCCAGCCCTATTTTCAAGAACAACAAAGCAAAACTATGGTTTGCTTCAGACTAGAGCTGCACAAAATCACAATTAAATTGAGATTGCAACATTAATGGAGGAAATTAACAAATCCTAAAGGCTGCAATTTGGCATTAATTTTATTTTCAAATAACAAATCCTGTCTTATTCTGACTAAAAACATCTAATTCTGAAGATTAGATCTGTAAAAAACATGGTTTAAAATGCATGTGCTTTTTTTATTAGTTTGTCACTTCTTATTTCAGTATTTTGGTCTGTTTTTTTGGACGTTTTTTATAACTTCTTAAGGAGGGTGGACAATGGTAAAGGAGTTTTTAAAACATAAAACAAGAAAACATAAGACATACGTGACAAACAATTATAAACAATTATAAACACACACACAATAAGAATAAGAAGCAATAATAAGAGTAAGAAAAAGTAAAAGAATAAAAAGACAAATAAAAAAAAAGAGAAAAAAGAATAACAGGATAAGATAAATAGGAAATAGAGAAAAAAAGAACAAGGTAATAAAAAATAAAAGATAAATAAAAATAATAGGAAGAAAAGATCAAAGAAAAAGAATACGACAAAAAGGATAATCCATTTTCTTCCGCTTCATCCGGAGTCGGGTCGCGGAGGCAGCAGCCTGAGCAGGGAGGCCCAGACTTCCCTGTCCCCACACACCTCCGCCAGCTCCTCTGGGGGAATCCCGAGGCGCTCCCAGGCCAGTCGAGAGACATAGTCCCTCCAGCGTGTCCTGGGTCTTCCTCGAGGTCTCCTCCCAGTGGGACATGCCCAAAACACCTCCCCGGGGAGGCGTCCAGGAGGCATCCGAAACAGATGCCCGAGCCACCTCAACTGGCTCCTCTCGACGTGGAGGAGCAGCGGCTCTACTCCGAGTTCCTCCCGTGTGACTGAGCTTCTCACCCTATCTCTAAGGGAGCGCCCAGCCACCCTGCGGAGAAAACTCATTTCGACCGCTTGTATTCGCGATCTTGTCCTTTCGGTCATTACCCAAAGCTCATGACCATAGGTGAGGGTTGGAACGTAGATTGACCGGTAAATCGAGAGCTTTGCCTTTCGACTCAGCTCTTTCTTCACCACAACGGTTCGATACAGCGACTGCATCACTGCAGACGCTGCACCAATCCGCCTGTCAATCTCACGCTCCATCCTTCCCTCACTCGTGAACAAGACCCCGAGATACTTGAACTCCTCCACTTGAGGCAAGGACTCTCCACCCACCTGGAGAGGGCAAGGCACCTTTTTCCGGTCGAGAACCATGGCCTCGGATTTGGAAGAGCTGATTTTCATCTCAGCCGCTTCACACTCGGCTGCAAACCGTCCCAGTGCATGTTGCAGGTCCTGGTTTGAAGAAGCCATCAGGACAACATCATCTGCAAACAGCAGAGATGAAATCCTGTGGTCTCCAAACTGGACACCCTCCGGTCCCTGACTGCGCCTAGAAATTCTGTCCATAAAAATAATGAACAGAACCGGTGACAAAGGGCAGCCCTGGCGGAGTCCAACATGCACTGGGAACAGGTCTGACTTACTGCCGGCAATGCGAACACAGCTCCTGCTCCTGTCGTACAGAGACCGAACCGCCCTGAGCAAAGGGCCCCGGACCCCATACTCTCGGAGCACTCCCCACAGGACACCACGAGGGACACGGTCGAATGCCTTCTCCAAATCCACAAAACACATGTGGACTGGTTGGGCAAACTCCCATGAACCCTCGAGCACCCGATGGAGAGTGTAGAGCTGGTCCAGTGTTCCACGACCGGGACGAAAACCACACTGCTCCTCCTGAATCCGAGGTTCGACCATCGGTCGGATTCTCCTCTCCAGTACCCTGGAGTAGACCTTACCGGGGAGGCTGAGGAGTGTGATTCCTCTGTAATTGGAACACACCCTCCGGTCCCCCTTCTTGAACAGAGGGACCACCACCCCGGTCTGCCAATCCAGAGGTACTGTCCCAGTTTGCCACGCGATGTTGCAGAGACGTGTCAGCCAAGACAGTCCCACAACATCCAGAGACTTGAGATACTCAGGTCGGATCTCATCCACCCCCGGAGCCTTGCCACCGAGGAGTTTGTCAACAACCTCAGTGACTTCAGCTTGAGTGATGGATGAGTCTTCCCCCGAGTCCTCAGTCTCTGCTTCCTCATCGGAAGACGTGGCGGTGGGATTGAGGAGACCCTCAAAGTATTCCTTCCACCGTCCAACAACATCCCCAGTCGAGGTCAACAGCTCTCCACCCGCACTATAAATGGTGTTGGTAGAAAACTGCTTCCCTCTCCTGAGGCGCCGGACGGTTTGCCAGAATTTCTTTGAGGCCGACCGATGGTCTTCCTCCATGGCCTCTCCGAACTCCTCCCAGCTCCGGGTTTTTGCCTCTGCGACTGCACAAGCTGCGGTACGCTTGGCCTGCCGGTACCTCTCAACTGTGTCAGGAGTGCCACAGGCCAACAGGGCCTGATAGCACTCCTTCTTCAGCCTGACAGCATCCCTTACTTCCGGGCGCCACCACCGGGTTCGGGGATTGCCGCCACGAGAAGCACCAGAGACTTTGCGACCACAGCTCCGAGCAGCCGCATTGACAATGGAGGCTGAGAACATGGTCCATTCAGACTCAATGTCCCCAGTCTCACCCGGGAGCTGGGAGAAGCTCTCCCGGAGGTGTGAGTTGAAGACCCGTCTGACAGAGGGTTCCGCCAGACGTTCCCAACAGACCCTCACAATACGCTTGGGTCTGCCAGGTTTGTCCAGCTTCCTCCTCTGCCAGCGGATCCAACTCACAACCAGGTGGTGATCAGTTGACAGCTCTGCCCTCTCTTAACCCGAGTGTCCAAAACACGCGGCCGAAGGTCCGATGACACGACAACAAAGTCGATCATTGACCTCCGGCCTAGGGTGTCCTGGTGCCACGTGCACTGATGGACACCCTTGTGTTGGAACATGGTGTTTGTTATGGACAAACTGTAACTAGCACAGAAGTCCAGTAACAAAACACCACTCGGGTTAAGATCGGGGGGCCATTCCGCCCAATCACCCCTCTCCAGGTGTCACTGGCGTTGCCCACGTGGGCGTTGAAGTCCCCCAGCAGAAGGATGGAGTCCCCAGTTGGTGCACTATCCAGTACCCCTCCCAGGGACTCCAAGAAGGCCGGGTACTCTGCACTGTTGTTTGGCCCGTAGGCCGACACAACAGTGAGAGACCTGTCCCCAACCCGAAGGCGCAGGGACGCGACCCTCTCATCTACTGGGGTGAACTCCAACACATGGCGACTGAGCTGTGGGGCTATGAGCAAGCCCACACCAGCTCGCCGCCTCTCACCGTGGGCAACGCCAGAAAAGTGGAGCGTCCAGCCCCTCTCCAGGAGTTGGGTTCCAGAGCCCGAGCTGTGCGTGGAGGTGAGGCCGACTATATCTAGCCTATAGCGCTCAACCTCCTGCACCAGCTCAGGCTCCTTCCCCCCAGAGAGGTGACGTTCCACGTCCCAACAGCCAGAGGCTGTGTGTGTGGACCAGGTCGTCGAGGCACCTGCCCCCGACTGCCACCTAGTCCTCTGTGCACCCGACCCCCATGAAACCCTCTGTGGGTGGTGAGCCCACAGGAGGGCCGACCCACGTCACTCGTTCGGGCTGTGCCCGGCCGGGCCCCATGGGCAAAGGCCCGGCCACCAGGCGCTCGCCTGCGAGCACCCACCCCAGGCCTGGCTCCAGGGTGGGGCCCCGGTAACGCCAATCCGGGCGACGTAACGGTCCTTGTTTTTAAACTGTTCACAAAAAGGATAAAACAAATACAAATAATAATAGAAAAACAAAACAAAAGGAAGATTAAGCTGAAAAGGTCAAATAGATTTTTTTTGGACATGTTTAACAATCAGACCTTTAGATATTGTACCGAGATACTGCAGATAAACAGGATTAGCATATCAATTTAAGGGAAAAAATCACTTTGCTGACATAATAGACGGTAGAGTAGCTACTACTGTTGCTTGAGTACAATATTAATCAAGTAAAACTCAGCTTATTTCAGTCTTTTTTGCAGTTTTCCTGGACATGTTTGAAATGTGAACAGAAACAGATTTTAAAAACATAAATTGCAAATCAAATCGTACTTGCAAAATGCGTCAGAAAAAACACATTTTTATATTTTTTCCTAAATTATGCAGCCGTTCTTGAGACACAAAGTTTGTCTTCTCTGTCAGTACGAACAAACACAAGTCAGCACAGTCAGTAGATGAACTGTTACCTTGTTGACGACGTCTCCGAAGGTGAGGTTGGTCAGAGTCATGCCAGCGTAGCGTCTCAGAGCCATGTTTATCGGGTCGTTTTGAGACCCGTACATCTCATTCTCCAGATGGATCAGATCTGCCACCACCTGCAGACCTCCTGAACACAACAACAGCAACAAACAAGTTAGAAAACTATGCACCAAAACAACAGGAAGAAAAAACAACGAGTCACAAATGTCAGAACACGAGTCAGAAATGTATGAATAAATAGCCTTTAAAGGGCACTGTGTAAGAAAAACAAACAAAGTGATCCAAGGAATTTCCACTTTTGAACACCAGAGGGAGCCTTTCACATGCATTTTGCCTATTAAGCATGCTGCCATCTAGCGTCAATGATCCGTATTCCGGCCCGTAATAAAACAGTTCAAATAAGTATAAATGTATCACAATTGATGTGGATTGGTTAACAGTGCTCTCTTAAGTATTCATGTTGTAAAGAATAAATATGATTTAAATGTTTGTGGACTATATGTGATCATTAAAATTCCTCTCAATCTTACACAGTGCCCCTTTAAAGCTGGGGTGCCTGATTTTAACAAAACCCAACTTGATCCTAGATGTCACAAATCCTCAGCACTTAGCTAATATCCACATGTTTTCATTTTGGCTGTGTTTTCTATGTAAAGATATCTTTTTTACAGACAGCCAAGTGAAACTGAGGTGGACCACTCAAGCTCAGCCAATCAGAACACTGCTTTACACTGCAAAAAAAAAAAAAACATTTCAAGAAGTTAAAGTTGCTTGATTCAAGGATTTGACTAATTTAACCTCGATTTATTGTAGAGACCTACATTATTTTCCTTGTTTCAAAGTGTTTCGAACTGATTTCAAGACATTGCTTATTATTTCAAGCCAAATTAAGAATCTTGTTCTTACCCCTTTGGCAAATTTTTGTTCATATTTTAAGACAAATTCTTTTATAACCAGTTAAAAAGTCTTGAAACCAGTGAAATATTCTACACTACATAAGCAATTAAATTTTATCCAGTTAAAACAGCTCAAAAGTGGATTCAAATTCTGATTCCAAGTCATTTTAAGCAAGTGGAGATTTATAGTTTTTGCAGTGTAGGCGCTCTACTGGAAATAAATACTTTATTACTAGATTCAGAAAGTACACAGTAGTCATTTTTTTGTGCTGTGTTTACCATATACAGTACATTCTGGTGGAAAAAAATGAATTTTTAAATTTTCCAACAAAAAATATCAGGTATCCGAGCTTTAATTATTACACGGGGTCAGTTGCTATTAGTGTGGACTTTGCTTAACCTTCTCACAGTCATTTCAGTCCATAATACAATAATTTAAAAAAAGACAGACAACACACCAGAGGTTCATATTATCACAGCAGTCGAAACACATCAAGGAGGTAATATTAAATCCTCCTCTTTCCTTTCATCCTAACCCTTTGAATAAGTTGTGCTGTTGTGTGTTGTGTTGCACTTTAAATAAAACGTCACTGACCAAGTTCGTTCATGGCGCGGCGATACTCCTCCTCAAACGACAGCTTCATGATGGCACAGACGGCCTGACAGATCTGAGGGTCCACAGGCTCTGGACGTCTGGGCCAGAAGACACAACAAACACACAACAATATGAACAACAATCACAAATTAGCACATATTAAAAGTGTATGTTTATGTTCAAAATCCACACAAGAGAGAACAAATGGGAAGTAACAGGTCTGAATGTATGGAGTGAACTAAAATATTATGCAAATACACTTAAATATCTGTGCTTTCCCATTAGCGAACACTAAGCTGCTGCAATTCTTGTCCTCTGACCTGTGCAGAGCGTTGCCCCCGGAGACGGCGTGTGGGCGTGGTTCTCGATCCAGTCCCAGCCGGTCTCGCAGTAGGTCCGGACCTGCTCCAGGACCTGCAGGACTCTCATCTCTCTGCGAGCCTGGCCCTCGTCGCTCTGAGAGAAGATGATGTTGTGCAAAGCAGCGCCGGCTCGTGAGCGCGCCTCTCTGCTACAGGAGCCCTGCAGGGACAAACAAGACACATGTGAGGCGCTACAGGACAGAATCAGGGGTGCTCCTTCCTCTCAGGTTCACGATCAATAATACTCTTCATTATAGGAACACATTTCTGTATTTCTGTAATATGTAGAGTATGTTGGTAACATGTTCTTCAAAGTCATGTGAGTATGTTAATAAAATACTATGCAAAATCGACTATATAAACAATGCTGTATATGCTGCCTTCTACGCTGTTTTTAAGTTAATAAATCCTTCAAACTTGTTTTGAGTGTCTTGCAGAATTAGAATATCAGACAAGTAGACAATGTCATTTTTTGCAGCCAGTAGAAAGAGCTCTAACTCTATTTCTAACTCTATTATCCACAACAATGCAACTCATGCAAATTTGTCATTTTATTTGTTAGCACTTCAAAAATAATAACATTGACAGTCTTGTTTTTTCCAAGTCAGGAGTTGAGTTAGACCTTCATGTACAGGAACTGTCTGGATGATTTGTGGAATTATTGCAGAAGATGTTTTAAGAAGAATTGATCTATGACGTCACAAATCTGGAGCATTTAAAACTGTGTTTTCTGAGGCTCAGAGGGTAAGTCTAAAGTGAAAACTGCCACATTTCAAATGGAGCAGCTACACTGGGCACTAGGACTAAAGGAGAGAGGTATACGGAGCAAATGTTGTCAGAAAAAATATCTGCAGCAGGCACACGGCCAATCACCAGAGCAGAACAGGGAAATCAGACTCGGTTAAATAAACATTTTCCACACTGGTTGGACCAGTTTTCTTCCAGTTTACATGCAGGAGAGTAAACTTATTACCCTGGAGAGACATGTCCTGCTGTGTCAGATTCACTGCTCTATGATTCAGACTGCATTATGTTCATTTACTTAGATATTGTTTATTATAATAACTGTTGTCTGTAAAATTACACACTTATCTTTCTAGGACACATAGGACTGTGTAAATCATGTGGTTAAATGTGAGGCTGTTTGAGGCTGTTTGTGCAGGCGTTTTTTGTTGTAAAAATGTTAACTTTATTGCTGGGAATGTGGCGTGGACAGGGCTTGTGAGCATGCTCAGTTACATTTGTCCGGCTGCAGACCAATTGCCTGTTTACATGGCGTCTGAAATCTGACTACAGAGGCCGGGACCACGTGCAGCTATTGGTTTCAAAAAAAAAAAAAAAAAAACGGTTTACGGCTCCTCAATAGGTCTGCCCGGGTTTAATCGGACTAGGCTAGTTTTCCTGGCCTGCATGTAAATGCCCTGAGTATGATGTCAAAATATGCCACAATAACCTTCGACCACTGCAGTGAGCATGTTATAATGTTATTTAAAACACCATGTGCACAGTTAAGTAGAAGATTTAGTGCTTAGTTCTACTTTAAAACCTCTGCAGTTCTGTCTTAGTAGTTTTCCTTCTCTAACATTATTGGTTTCCTTTCCGTCGCAGAAGAGCTGAGTTGACAGTTCTTCTGCCTCACAGTGCCTCTCTTTGTCTCTTTATCTCTCCAGGACTCTTCACATCAACACAAATCTCCTCTTCAGACCTAAACCTTCAGCAGTGTCTCACCTTGTCGCCGGTCTTGGCTTCGCTCTGGGACTCATGCAGGATCTGACCAGCAGAGGGACACAGCCGGACTTCCTCATGGCGACGCAGCTGTCCTGAGAGCTGGACAGAGCCAGCAGAGTGCGGGACATCTCCTCCTTGTCCCGGTTCGCCAACATGGAGAGCAGCCAGAACACCATCTCATCTGAGGAACAACAGCAGGCATTCACAACTCACACAAAAGACTCACAACACTGATTTTTAGATCTTAAAGGTGCATTGGCAAATATTATAAGTGCTTTACATACTGGGTACAGGAATATGCAATGTCAAATATTTTCAAAAAATGCTACAATATTACAATAAAAAGTGACATAGCTGCACTTTGTGATTGATTTCGATAGAGGATTATCCTTTACTTATACTGCTCATGTCGCCTGAGGAAGATACGCTGTTCGTCTAGATGGTTGGGGAACTTCTTTAATAAACAATAAACAGACTGAGAGCTTGTGTTTGATCAGGTATGAACCGGTCTGACACACTCTGGCTCTGAAGCTTGAAAAAGTGTTTTTCTTGACATTTTTTCACTCCTGAATGTAATGTGTATGAGTCATAAAGATGAATTTCATTCACACATTTTTTTAGCAGCATAAATTTTGTTTTCACAGTGATAAATCTCGTAGTTAGCGGGAAACAGTGCTGGTTAGTGTTGCTGCTACAGCTTGTGTCAATCAGCTGCTTATCTATTCCGTATGCATTCCCCGTGTTGATAAACAAATAATCCTCATATACATTTCATCTTTGTCTGACAATTACACCTCATCTAATATGTTTAAAGATATGTTTTTAACATATTCATTTTGAACTCACTCAAATCTAAAAACACACCAGTATTTATACTGATATATAGCAAAAAGAAGTTATAAAAACGTTAACTTGCTAAAAAAAAAAAAAAGCTAATCTGAAAATGTAAGGAAAGCACATACTGTATACTGCAAAAGTAAAAGTTTTTGTTTTGGTTTTTTATAATAAAGTGTAGAATCACATACTCCTATAAACTATTAAGTACAGTACTTGAGTCAAAATACTGAAGTACTTGCCACCTCTGACTATCAATGAAGTCTTAAGCAGATTTTAACTCTGTTACATCCTTTAAATGAACCAGACTGATGTCAGGCTCACAGCTGATTGTCACGCGGAGCAGCTGCTTGATAAGTTCCACTTTTGATTTCTCTATTTGGCATTTTAGAGCAAAATCAGCAGGTTTCAGCTCAAGCTCTGCATATCTGCACTGGAGTCTGTTTCTTGAGAGGATAAAAGTTCTTTTCGGCTTTTAGAGGTAAGATAAACAATGTACTTTGTTTGGGTCTGCTTAGGCTTGTGAACAAAAAACACCTTTGTAAAAAGGTCTTTGTAATTACATTGGAATGATATAAATTGAATATTACAGAGGATTGGACAATGTTGTTTTTTCAACATGAAGGCAGTATACTGAGAGAGAAACGATCAAAAATCAATCAAACAAACTGTGTGTCTCCACCTGCCCGACACAACAGAACCCGTCTGACTCTGTAACTCACCTTACTTCCACCGTCTGGAGCTTCAGCTGTGGTCGTGTGGAGCTGTTGTTCTCAGGTTCACCAGCAGGAGGCTTCTCTGCTCCAGACAACTGCACAGACACACACAACACAACAGGATGAAGCTTAGTGTGTTTCAGACCTGTGTATGTGTCAGATGCCCTCCCATCCTCCTGTAGAGACTGGGCTGGAGCAGTCAAATGTTACTTTCATTAACTATCATGGTACTCTAATGCTGATTTTAAAGCTGAGGTACCTGATTTTTCATAACCAAGATGTAAGTATTTAAATCTGTTCAACTGCTTTCTAGTTCTTGGGACATTGTTAACATCCACATGTATTAATTTTTGGCTGTAATTATGGCTTAAAACATACACAGAGCAAAGTGAAACTACAGTGGACCACCCAAAACAACCAGTCAGAGCACTGCATTTGTCTGTCAATGAGAACTAAAATACTTCATTATTCTATTCAGACACTACACAGAAGTCTGACTTTGTCACAAAGTCCTGCGCTTACACTACCGGTACACTTTTTGGTAGAAAGGACAAAGTTTATTTATTTACGATTTTAAAAGTTAGGTACTTCAGCTTTAAGTTAAACTAAATCCTTGTAAATATCAGAGGAAAAGAACACAGTGTGGATTTATTTTGTTCATGTGAGGTTTTAGGAAAGAGAGAGAGCATGAGGAGGAGGATTTGTAATTTTGTCTGGTTAGAAAAGGATTATTTCCACTCTCATTTCTCAGTCAGAGGAAGTAAACAGCTGCTTATTTAGGGATGTAATTGACCAAAGAAATTCTTAGTTGACTAAAATCTTGTCCCATCGACCGATTGATCGACTAAAAGGGGTGCAGCCAATGCTCTAAAGCTAAAAGGTATCTTTTAATCTGACCATGTATTTGACCTAAACTGTGCTGACTAAAAAAGTTTCATGCAAAACAACAATTTAAACAGAAAATGTATTTGACTATGTGTTTATACCATGAAAAGCATATTAGATCAATAATTTGGTCCCAAAATCTTAAGCCCATTCACTACTTTTTGTTGCTCTTCAACATGCACTGGAAAAATACAAACCTATAACACCAACAAGTAAAAAACGGGCTGAATTAAGTAGCATCTATCATGTAAATGAGAATATTTTATGACGAATTGCCAATAGAAATGCCAATTGAGCTCTTATTCCAAGTGCCACAACATAACAAGAATATACAGTATATATGTATATCTTTTCATATTTTAAGTAAGACGAGATATTTTATGCTGTTCGTTTGACAGTCTTGTTTTAAACCATTAAGAATCTACTCAAAATGTGTTAAATACTGCTTATTTCAGTGTAAATCCTTATCGTTTAATTAAGGAATTAGTCGACTAATAAAAATGTTGGTCGACTAAGAATGCACGGATCGATTAATCAACTAATCGACTGAAGGACTGCAGCACTATGCTTATTGTCATTAAATTTTTATTGATGCGCGTTTGGCCATTCTGACCCTTTTTGTTTCACAAACATTGACTATGTAATGACTGAAAATTTTAACTTTTTAGACATTAAACTCCTGACTTAATTCCCTACTTTAAAGCAGTACTATTGTTATTTGTTGAAAAGCCATGTTTTATGTGAGCTGAGTTTAGTTTGTTTGTGTGTTTTTGAAGATCTTGATATTTTAACGATGTAAAGCCGGTTCTTGAACTGGACCAATCAGCTCGAGCGTCAACAGGCTTGAAGTCCAACAGGTCGAACAGAATGAGCACTCAGTCATTCATAAGAAAACAAAACACGTCTGTACCGAATCACTGCCGTGTTTAGACTCTCGGCGACAACAGGGAAGAATAATTACGTCTTCACCTCAGTTTACCCCACAGAGAGAGAGAGAGGAACCTGCAGAAGAGACGAGCGAGGCAAGAGCAAAGGTAAAACTCTGAATATTGTCTTGTAAAGTCTATGATTTTAGGGAATTGCAACTTTTCTATCTGTAACACTAATACTCTAATGTAGTTTCCTCTTCAAAATAAGGAGTCAAGCTCAGTAAGTTAATTTGTCATTTGATTTAATCCAGACCTGGGCAAACTTGGCCCTCAGGCTGTTTTTTAATTGATTGATTTACTGTAGCTTTGAAGCATGCGACTGTAATAAAGATCAATATAGATCAGGGGTGTTAAACTCATTTTGACAATTGCCACATTGGCATCTTGGTTGTCCTCAAAGGGCTGGTTGTGGGTAAAATTAATCTTACTAACCTTGACATACAACAAATAATAGATGTATTTGATTATTGCATAATTATTTGAAGCAACAATTACTGAATATACTGCATTAGCCTGGAAATGACTTACTTTTTAAGTTTTAGACAAATCATTTCATTAAGAACCCAGATTATAGGACTTGAACCGCATCTGACCCCGGGCTTGAGTTTGACATATGTACTATAGATAAACTAAATACAGAGTTCAATTGCCTCCAGAAACATTGCAAACATTTATTTTAAAGACAAGTTAAAACATCTTGATTCTCGGATTTTACCTTAAAGGTGGGTAGCTGATCTTCACACTGCTAACAAATATCAAGATGCATTCATTTTGGTTTCATTTATGGCTGATAGATGTCTTTTTACAAACAACAAAGTGAAACTGGAGAGGACCACCCAAGCTGAGCCAATCAGAGAGCTGCATTCGGCTTCTGATTCGAACAAAAAATGTATATTATTCAATTCAGACAGTACACAGCGGTCTCATTTTTTCCTAATGTGCAGCAGTTATTATATACTTTTTACTAATTCACAAGTAAAAAGTTAGCTACCCCACCTTTAAAGATGCACTGTGTAACTTTTTAACCAATTCATTCATTTTGATTTCTTTATTGCGATAAAACAATAATCAAAATTTGTGTTTTTACTCAGAGCGAGCTTGCATGGCCACAAAATGGACTGTTGTTTGGCCTCCTCTTGCATGCTTCTATGAAAAAGCTGTTTCATATAGTTAGATTTTTTCACAATGTTGCAAAAAATATACAGTATATAATCCTCAGCCAAAATGTCTCAAAGTATGGTTATAACTTTCTACTTTTACAAAATACATGATTTCTGAACATAACAGCTTCATAGACCAGACGCAGTACGAGGTCATGTTTTTGTTAAGGACAAGGTTTGGGCAAAGACAGAAAAACAGGCTGAGGTAAAGAGAGATCCAGGATGTTTACATTTGTTTTGTAATGAGATAAGCCCAACTGTCTCACACACCAGGGAGGATGACAAGTTATGGGATATTGACATTAGTCTGCCCCCCCCCCCCCTCCTCCTCTATAGAGGCCAGATTTAGTGACCTCAGCCCTAGGTGCCCTTAGCTCCGCCCCTGTAAAACTGAGCTTTAGGAGTTTCAGTCAGATTCAGGATTGTCCTGTGTGATCAAAGCAGAGACAACACTGCTGCACACACTTTAGTCAGGTCAGTGTCTGTCACATTCAGACAAAAACCACAGCTGTAAACATCACTCTGAAGATTTTTTGCATGTTTTATTTCACTGTGTATTTTGGACTTTTACTCCATGGATATAAGGCGGATGTGCACAAAATAAGGGCCAACATGAAGCTCCAGTTTCACAAAATATGAAAATGCTTCTCAAAGAAACAATCTGTCTGTTAAAAAGCTCTGCTGTGACGCTGCCCTGACAGTTAAGTGTTTCCGAAGGAGAGAAGTGGAGAGCGCATGTGGAGGCGCAAATGTTTGTGCTTCGAGCGTATAAATCTGCAGAAGTGTTTGTTCATCAGCCGTTTTTGCTCATAACTCCGATAATATACAACAGATTTACTTGAAACAAAGCTTGGGTGGGAGCTTATGGTATGTGGGGCATGTTTTTGGGCACCAAAATGTGTCAAGAGTCTTTGACTATGTGCTGTAAATCACATCACAGACTTGAGGCAGCAGCTGGCTCCTCCCCTCACATCACTGTGCACATTTGCTGCTGCAGCCGTATGGGCCGGGCATCTCTCTCTCTGTCTGTCTGTGTCTCTCTCTTATCCTCTCTCTCTTCAACCACAGAGGCCACCGGCCCAAAAGTCATGCGGCCCACCGGGAAACATTCCGACTCTCAAGACTAACACATTTTTCTCTTCAGTTGCAGATGCAGAACATGTTATCCACGTAAAGCACTTCGAAAATGAGCTCAGATTCAGACGAAAAAGAAACGTCGGCCACAAACCTGGAGGAAGAATCAGAATCCAACAAGAAAAGTGAATCAGCTGCCGCCTGCGAGTCCAAACCCAGGGACAAAAGAGCTTCAAACGCCCTCCGGTTCATCAAGGAGGATCTGGGACTTTTTAAACAAGATGTGCTCAAGATTTTTAAAGATAAAGACGCAAAAACTTCTGAGGCCAAAGACAAAAGGCCGCTGAGCAGAGCGCTCAGAGAAGACTTGGATCTGTTCAAAAGCGAAGTCACAACTATCACCGACGACATTTCAGGGATTCTCAGGAAAGGGCTGCAAAAAGACGACAGTTTCAGAATAAAAGAACCAAATGGAGAGACAGAGAAAGAGGATTTGGCTAAAATAAAAGCGGACGAAGAAGAAGAAGATATTAAAAAAGAAGAATCAGTCGAAACAAAAGCCCAGGAACCAAGTGAAAGTGCGAAAGTTCAAGATTCCAGCAAAATAAAGACAATAAAAAACGCTTTCAAAATAAAAGTAATGAAGAAGAAGATATTAAAAAAGAAGAATCAGTGAAAACAAAAGCCCAGGACCGAGTCAAAGTGCAAAGTTCAGGATTCCAGCAAAATAAAGACAATAAAAAACGCCTTCAAAATAAAAGCCACAAGGTGAAAGGCGATGAGAATACAGACTTCAAAATAAAAGCCCCAAATGGCACCAAAGACACAGAAAAAGAGGAGATCAGTGATGAGTTTCTGGTGGAGGAGTGGGAAATGGTGGAGCTTGAACAAAGTGAAAGACCTTCGAAGGAAAACGTGGACGAAAAAGAGATTGAATCAGGTAAATTATGCAACAACCAACAACCAACCAACCAACAACCAACCAACAACACCTCTGTTAAAGCTCATCTGTATTATATTTCAGATGTAAAAGCAGCCATAATGGTGAGTCCAACATGTCCATTCCAAGTATTACTGTCACAGAAGAAGTTTTGTGCACGGACCCTCTGATCTCACTGTCGTCTGGAGTCAGTCTGCTGCGCCTCCGAAGCATCACCACAAACCAACAACGGTCAGACTGATTTATGATTTTTGGAAAAGCACTGAAATGTTTCTGTTAAGTGTCAAAGTCTACTATTCTTTACAAAGGTTAAGATATTGATATAAACAAAACAGACATTGAATGGCTGCAGCTCGAATGCTCAAAAACTAATGTCTGTACGTTTTGTGTGTGACTTTCTCCTTTCTGTTATAAAATAGATATAAAACATAAGTTTGCTGGTTGACTGCTATAAAGCTTGGTTTAACAAATATTGTGTTTGCACATTTATTTTTTCAGCTGTGAATTCAAAGAAGACATATGGACCATAAAAAACTGTAAGTAATAACTTACAAAAAAGGCACTGTGTAACTTTCTGGGTCTAAAATGAATAATCTATTGAAACAGAAAGTTTGGAGCATTGTTCATAGTATAGGCCTACAACAGTTTCATGCTCATTGTGGAATCTTATAGTTTAGCTAAAGGAGCAAGATTTCCATAGATACAGTATCAGAATCAGAGGCCACGCCCACTATTGACCTCTGTGGGGGAAACATAACAGAACAGTTTTATCACTCATTGCTCAACAACTACAACAACAAATGTGGAGATTTGAAGAATGGATATGATAAAGTATTCCATAGTATGTAAATATATCCAACAATGCTAATGGCAGCTGCAAGCTAAATGAAATAAGGCGTTTCGCACATGAAAGTGAACTAGTCTCAACACTCCTCCAGTCCCTGTTTAGTCAGAAGAACTTCCCTGTCCCCTGTTTGCGTTCACACAGCAACAGTTTTGGAAAGTGGTCTAACCCCTGTCGTACACTGAGTGCAAGTTCAGTGCAAAACTTGCAGTAATAAAAACAATGTCCTTACACAGACCTTGGAGCAGTGTGAGTGCACGTCCGAGAGTCGCGCGAGTGTGTGGAAAGAATCTGTAGAGAGTCTATTTTTGTCAGAGGTCGTAGCGGTCTGATGCAACATTCAAGTCAATTCGAGCATTCTCTTGGTAATCCACGTGAATCTGCGTGGCTTTAGGCAATAACAGACCGCAGTGGACTGGAGCTAGGCACTTCACAAGAGACTCGGACACATCTTGGACCGAACTCGCCTCGCATTCAGTGTACGGGAGGCGTAACTGTCTTTAACACTAGCATCTTAGTCTGGAACATTTTAAATAATTAAGTGGTGTTAGAAAAATAAAAGTTAAAACTATGGTCTACAAAACCTAAAAACATCACTAATATCAACATTAAAACACTCCAAAACAGTCCATCGTTCCTGCCGTGTGAACGCGCCTAAAATAGAGACTGGAACTAAAAAAAAAGTATGAGGAACTGAAAAAAGTTCCTACATTGGAAAAAGGCCTATAATTGTTCAATCGTATCACTTTTTGTCCCTGCAGTTGCTCAGTACTTGACACTGGACCCAAACACGGCGAATCCGGAGCTGGTTCTGTCTGACGGGAACGAACGGCCGACGTGAATGGACGAACGGTCACGTGACACATCAGCTGAGCGATCACATGACGGAGCATCCAGAGAGGTTTGAGCACTGCCCTCAAGTGCTCTGCAGGTGCAGTTATTTTGCTAATCAATTAGTTGGGTGATTAGTTAACAGATAATCGATTTATTTAATTTATTTGACAGAAGACAATGCAATCCGACAGATTATTTGATTAGAACGCAAAACCACTTGAACTTTTGTAGAATGTGAGTTTACGTAATGTATCTTGAGCACATTCTGCAGATGTAGATTTTCAGGCAAACATGTGATTTCATTATTAACTATATAATTAGACACTTCATCATCAGTCATCTGATACCTGATATTGACCAATACCAAACTCAATTAACTTATTTGAAAATAAGTCGTGTTATGTGAATGTAAGTTATTTCTCAAATAATAACTTAACATTTAAACATTATGAGATGCTGCTGTTGTCCATTTAAGGGCACAAACATGATATCATCTGGAACAATATTATGGAACCGATACCCAATGGATCCATGGACCGGCACCAATATTTGATTTAACGGCTGAGCGATTTGGAAAAAACATAATCACAGTTGTTTTTTTCTTATTGATCAATCTCATTTTTAAAATTTGTTTAAAATTTTGTTTAACCTTTTCAAAAATAAAATAAAACTGTCTTATAATTTTCCGGCGCTGGTAAGAGCTGCAGCTGGTTACAACGCTCTCTCTTACTTTCCCACTTTTCTGCTCTTAAGTTGATTGCATGTTTCTATTTTCCCTGCTGTTCTTAAAATGTGCGTTGCAACACTGGAATTTCCCCATTTATCTCAAGAAAAAATGAGTTATGTTTGTTTGAAAGGTGCCAGTTTAAAAGAAGATTACTGTCTTTGGACATGAAGAATATAGAATTGCACTTGCATTGACCATTAACATCCTGGTGCTGATACTGTATGATGTGTTTGTCAGGGAGGGCCTTCTGGACGCGGTGTACTGGGAGGTGCGGTGGACAGAGGGCGCTGACGTGGGAGTGGCCTACAACAGTCTGTCTCGTCGGGGGCCGGCGGTTGAGGGGCTCCTGGGGCAGAACAGTGTGTCCTGGAGCCTGGAGTGCAGCCGCGGCAGCTACACGCCCTGCCACGGTCGACGCAGGTGAGACTCAGGCTCTACACACTGGATCAACACTCAACTTTAAAATATTAACATGTTATTTGAGGCTTAGTGCAGGACTTGGATCACAGCTCTGAAGGTTTCTGAACTGCACATATTTGAGTATTGTTTAAATAAATAATACTGATTTGAACTGCACATGTGACTTGGACTTGACGTTCACACCAAATTAAGGCAAAATCAGAAAAAATGTGATAATCTGTCATATGAGCTTTGATGCATCTTGCTGCTTTTTCAAAATACTAAATTGACTCATAAGAGCTTGAAATCACTAAAAACAATAATGATTTTGCTGTTGCAGATTAAGTCTGTGAGCCCGGAGCCCTTCTCTCAGACTGTGGGTGTGTTCCTGGACTTTTCGGCTGGCTCTCTCTCATTCTTCTGTGTCTCTCCTGGTTCCATGGAGCATCTTCACACCTTCAGAGAGACGTTCACTGAGCCGCTGTACCCGGGGTTCTGGGTCTGGTCCTGGGGAGGTTCTGTGTCCTTGAACCAGGTGCAGCTGGACTGGGAGAGACTGCTGCAGTGAGACTTTAAATCTGGAGCTGATAGACCGACTCAAGTCTGAGCTGAGGATTCAGGGACAAGTCTGAGGAACACCCAAGCATCAAATCGTGACTTGGATCAGACTTGAGTCTCTATTTTGATGACTTGAAACTTGACTTGATAAAATGATCTAAGGCCGGGCTCACGCTGCAGACGTTACAACTTCGATGCAGCCACCGCAGCCTTAATGTAACTTGAAAAGTCCGAGAGTCACTCGGAAGCTGGAGCATTTTTTGTGAAGTTGGGGAAATGAAATGGCGTATACAGGAAATCATTTGAGCGAGTGTAAAGTGCATCCGGTAATTTTTAAATATAAAATCTATCTTACCCACTTTGTAAAAAACCCGGAGCAAGTGTGCTTTGTTTACTAGAACTTACTTTATACATGATGAGTTATCACGTGAACCCTTGTGAGTTTGCGGTCTGGTGAGGTCGGCAGCAGAGCCTGTGGCTGCAGCAGGACTGCAAACTCCGTACCTAATGTGAGTCACCAACCGTAGATCGCTCCTGTGACAGCTCTGGAGCTGGACTGGATGTAGTGTGAGCTCCATGTAAGAACCGATCCATCTTTTTCAATTCCAATATCTATTATTTCGATATGAGTATCTGCCGATACTCGAGCTCATCTGATACTAGTGTAGACATTCAAATAGTTTTTTTTCTTCTCAAAACATAGGAAAATTTGTCATTAAATCTTATGTAACTGTTATTAGCTTTATGTGAATACAAGTTTCAAATACAGTACTATGAGATAATCTGGATCATCAGCTTGTATAAGTCTCATTAAGGCACAACCAGGAAATCGTCTGGACCGATGTCATGGGACCGACACCCGATCAAGCTAATGTTATGGATTCATGCTGATATTTGATTCCAGTATTGAATCTGTGCATCCTTACTTAAGACTTGCAGGCTCTCAAGGTCTTAGCAAACGCAATAGACCATTGTGATCATGATATTCATGGCTGCGTTTAGGCAAAGAAGAAAGCCATTTTCTTTTTCAACACAGATGTTGTTTTATAGATTATTCAAAATGCACATGGTTTGGAGCAACATAAAAACTGGCTTCAAATCAGTTTTTCTTTTATGAACAGGAAATCAAAATGTCAGGAACTTAAACCTTCTCCTGATGACTGCCAGGTGAATCAAGGGACAATACCAATATTGTGCTAATTTATTGCTATTTAAAGACTGTGACAAATGTTTTTCTTATACATTTTATGTTTAATTTTAATTCAGTTTCTGGATTTTTGGTCAAATACAGTAGATGCCAGGCAGAGGACATTTGACTTGGCTTAGGTCAACTGCTGTTTCGCTGTGTTTTTAAGATTATTTGCTGTTTCATAGTTTGTGTTTGTTTGTTTCTGTGTTTTTTGTTAGTTTTTTTGTTGTTGTGTAAGTAAAGTTGAGTCTGACCTGGAGCTGAGTTTCCTGTGAGCTTCTGGCCTCCTGCAGCTCTCGCTCCAGCTGCTCCAGACGAGACACTCGGAGCTGTGACAAAACACAAACAAGCATAACTACAACGACCTGGTCTTTTGCACTAATAGAAAGCACTTTGTATCAGATGTTACTGTTGTAATGCACTATACAAATAAAAGTTCGATTGCTTTGATCTGATTCTAGTCTGATTCAGACCTGAGTTCGTTGGACCATCTGGTCTTGGGTCCCAAATCGCTCCTCCATCACAGAACGAACCTGCTGCACCTCAAACTCCACTGCTGCCGAATCTGGTCCATTTGCAGAGAAAACTGAACAAACAAAATATGAAAGAGGTTGTGTTATTCCTTAATTTGATAATTTACAGAACCTGAGTCGATCATGCGGTTTATCCAGGCTGTACTCACAGTGTCGATGCGCGGCAGCTGGGACAGTCTCTGTGTCAGGGCCTCGAGCTGCGAGAAGAACCAGCATCGCTCTCTCTCCTCCTGATCCATCTGACCCAAGAGAAGGTCCCTGAACGCAACACAGCACAGTATCAATGAGTCTGACCACACAGAAGCAAGACCCTGAATGAATGAATGAATGAATTATATCCTTTATTAGTTCCACAGTGGAGGAATGCATCACAGAGGAGGGTCAATAGGTGCCCTGGTGCCTCAGACCAGTGGTTCCCACCTCATTTGTCTTGAGTACCCCCTAATCATGATCTCACACACGAAGTACACCCTATACCATGTGTTTTTTAGGTAGTAGTAGGAAGGTTGCTCATATATTTTCATTTATAGCGAATGCATTTTATTTATTTATTTATTTATTTTTCATGTCAAAAAATTGCCTCTTAACATGTAAAATGTGCTGCAAAAAACATTTTTACATTACAATACTTGCAATCCTTTTTTTCTTTTTAATCTGCAATCATCCCAAGTACCCACCGACAGTCACAAACCCCTGAGGTCTACGTACCCCTGCAAACACTGCCTCAGACCATTACACAGAACAATTCTTCGTCAGTTGCCTAAATTCTAGAGCTGTTGTCAGCTAAAGAAACTCTTAGAGGGCGATCTTGCCCCTTTAAGACTTCCCGCTTAGACCGGTTAAGACAGTTATTCCTCTGTTGGCCTCTAGTGCGCTCTCTCCAAGAGCTACGCCGTGAGTGAAGCAGGTGCGGTGCCCGCCAGATGTGTGGGGTACAATTTCATTCAGTGAACGGCCTAGACGTGTCATGTCTGTGACACGTAAGCAGTGCATTAATATCACAGCAAAAGTTACTACAAGAGCTTCAGTTTGGGAAAAAGTGTAATAATAGAAATGTATTTGGTAAAAGTCTATTCAAATGACAAACTTTAACAACTTTGTCTAAAAAAACGTATTTTCTTTTACATGTTGACTTAATATAAAAAAGACTTAGATTATAGAGTGAACATGAGACAGTGTTAAGTGTGAATGCAGCTCTGCCCACGACAGAGCAGAGAGATAAAGCCAGGAGAGCACGGTGCTGCGTGAGGTCCGGCCCCTTCAGCGCTTTTGGGTCAGCGCGGGTCGCGGCCACGCGCACCAGGCCGCTGGACGTTTCTGACCAGAGGCTGTCAATTTTACGGCGGTGACCACTGTGAGTGAGCACGAGGAAGAGCGCGGAACCGTTTGGCACAGTCTGGACCAGAGCCCCGCGCTGTGCTTTACCTGGACCACGGCGCGCATCCAGAGAACCGACCCGAGGTGGACACAACCCTGCGCTCGTCTGTACAGGGGCTGCAGACGCGGTCACACACGAAAGACCCTCCGCTCGCATCACACCGGGACCGGGAGCCTGCTTACCGGCAGTTGTCTCATTCAAAAGGATTATAACGAGGACACGCCGCTGCTTTTTCATAAACTTTTCACGCACGGATCAAGATTCTCAGGTAAGTCTTACCACGAGCATCGGATCATTTTTATTATAAGTTTAGGTCGACACAACATTGTATTGTTAAAACATATAGAACAAACTTATTGAAGCCAAGTCTGATTAAAGAGTGAATCCATTTTATTTTACAAATATATTGCCTAATTCAATAACTGCATTTAACGTGGCTGTTTCTAACTACATAACTGACAAAATTAGAATTGATGGCAAAATATGATTATTATTATTATTTCTTATTTCCAGTGAACTTCTTGCACTGCTCCACGGTTATGTTGTGCAGGTTCACTGATTGAACTGGCATCAGACAAAGCAGAGCAGCCGTGCCACGAGCTGGAGCTGCTCTCTGGAGCTCATAGCGGCCAACACAGAGAACTCTTTGCGCTTTGCGCTTAAGTATAAGACCGGCAGGGGCAAAATCGCCCGGTTAGTCAGTTAAGTAAATGCCTTATATGCATTGATTAGTCAACTTTAAAAGACAAGACAAAAGCTCTCAAAACTATTAACTACCACATGTCTCAGACTCAAACTATTCATACAAGATTTAAACTGGACAGTAGTTCAACCAAAAACCAAATGAAAACATATAACAAAATAACTCCATAATTTTGGTCAGACGGCCCTGCTTTATGATGCAAATTAAATCATTTTTAACATGACATGTATTTCATAAAGTCCCTCCTTTTGCTGAAAGCCACAGCCAATTAAAGCCTAGAAGGATCAAACTTTGACAAATCAAAGTGCAAAAACGGGTTAGCAAATATGACAGCAAGTAGCGCCAGAATCAACCTAAACTAAGATGGCAGCTCCCATCGATGTACGCGTTTCTGCTGCTATTGATTCTGTTTTTGCAGAAATACAGAGTTTTCCTTTTTGAAAGAAAAGTGACACTTGTTCAATCGTGCACATTGGATACACCATTACAATTCGCTGCTGGGATTGGGTAAGTACAAACTAAGGTAGAAAGCACACCCAATCAGCCTGAAGTATTTCATTTTCCCAAACACTTTCAGCGGCGAAGGTTCCAGATGGATAATATGGAAGAACTCAAATCGAAGTTCAACACATCTATCTGGAGTTAGCCAGGCTAGTGCACTCTCTCACTGAGCCTCAAAAATCATTTTCAAATCAACTTTCCTCTGATAGTTAACTCTGGCACAGTTTTTCAGTCCATAAAAAGTGTCTGGGCTCGTTTCTCAGCTTCCTGCTCGTGTCAAAAAAGCCGACACAGTCTCTACATTTAAGATTAGGCTTAAAACATTCCTCTTTGAAATTGGGCTAATGGTCAGGCCAGTTAATGGTCAGGCCAGTTTGGAACAGAAACTAAACCCACAGTTCTAGTCGGGCTGCCTTAGGAGCAAGTATACTGGGGTAAGTGTGGTGGCTTGGGTGCTGTCTTCTCATTTCTCCTGTTTTCCCTGCGAAGATTATTTAACTACTAGTTTATCTGTCGCCTGTTCTCTCTTGCATAGTGTTTAAAAGTGTTTATTGTTATATTGTATTATTGAATGTGTACTGTTTTGTTTTTATTTTCTGTCATTCATGTTTGCTGGGTTAACTTTTTTAAACCTTGGGAAGTCCTCAGAGACGACAGTTGTGATTTTGGGCTATACAAAAATAAATTGATTTGATTTGTGTGCGTGACCTCTGACCTCTCCTTGTAGAGCTCGTCCAGGCGCTCGCTGGCTCTTCCGTCGGCCCCTCCCATCAGGGCGATTTTGGGCGGAGCTCCGTCCAGGAAGTGGTGCGGCAGCATGAGGTCGTCATCGTTGGGCAGTTTCCGAGACGACAGCGAGGTGCACGAAGAGGAGGGGGGCAGGGCCAGCTCTAGCCCCGCCCCCGGGCCACCAAACCCCGCCCCCAGAGCGCGCAGGTTGTGAGGCTGGTGTTTGAGCTCATAGTAGTTTGTCAAGTCCATGTGCAGCTCTGAAACAACAAACAAACTGATAATTAGATCGTTCATCACTACATATCGGCTGTGTTGTGTGAATATATACAATTTTGAGTGGCAAAGAGTGCCATAGCAACATAGACTTTATTTTAGTGTCCTGAAATAAAAGTCTATGTTATTATAATTTCTATGCAAATATTCGAATGCAACACAACATTAGAGTTTGGTCTCTGCAAACTTTTGGACATTTCTGCACTAACAGAAAACAACAGATTGATTTATGATTGTCCCTTTTAGATATTCCATGGATAAGTACCGTACTATGTTATTATTAGGAGTGAGTTACCTTTGAGCTGATGGAGCACGTCACTTCTTCCAGACGAGGCTAAAGTCACGGCCTCCTGCTCCAGTTTGTACTGCAGCTGCTTCAGCACCTCCTGCAAGACACACAGCACTTTGCATCACACACAGAACACAAGACTAAACACAGGACTGACTCTGTGGTGATAAACAGGGTGTATTTGTGGCATTATGATGATTTTTTTCACTTATCCTAATGTGTAAGGAGCGGTCATCTCACTCACAAACCATGCACAAGTATTCTATAAACAACTGAGGTTAAGCACAAAAAAGGCTATGTGTCACTACTGTCGAACTGGTCAAAGTGTGTTTCAGGCTTGAGGATTTAAATGTGGCCCTTGCAAAACTGGAAAAACACTTGTAAATCTAATCATTTACACGTTTCTTTGAGATATGTGGCAGTGATGTTGTAAAAGTGTCTTGAATGTAAAACAGGCCAACAGCGCCCCCTGCTGCTGCTGCTGCTCAGACTCTCAGCTGTGAAAGACTCAGAGTGGAGTTACAGTGCTGAGTCAGTCTGCAGCTGGGCGTCGTACACAGAAGACACAGCTCTGTGAGTCTTGTGTTTCTTGTTGAAATGGAGCAGAACTCTGCGGTGGAGGACTTCCTGACCTGTCCTGTGTGTCTGGAGACCTTTAAAGAGCCGGTGTCTCTGGGCTGTAACCACAGCTTCTGCTCCAGCTGTCTGCACAACTACTGGGACAAAACAACACCAGGATCTGCCCCGTGTGTCGCAGGAAATCATCTAAAGAGATTCTGATAGTGAACTTTGCTCTGAAGCAGCTGAGACTCTCTTTTTCACAAAAGCAGCGAGCTCCAGCAGAAGAAAAGGAGAAGATCTGCAGCTCACACCCAGAGCAGAGCCCTCTGTTCTGCCTGGACGAGTGTCGCCGTCTGTGCCCTGCCTGTGAGTTCTCTTTTCACGCTGGACATAAGGTGGTGTCTGTGGACTCAGGCGTGAGTGAACTAAAGGAGCGCTCCGGACACGGCTCAAGCCTTTGGCCCAGAGGAGAGAGCAAGTGTTATTCTTACAGCGGCAGTATGAGGAAATAAACTTTCATGCACAGACACAAGTGAAGGAATGTGAGCGACAGATCAGGGAGGAGTTTGAGCGGTTGCACCAGTTTCTGCAGCAGGAGGAGGAGTCTGTGCTTAGAGTGCTGAGAGAGGAGCAGAGCAGACAGACTAACACTATAGAACCACAGCTGCAGAAGATCAGAGAGGAACTGTCCACTCTGGAGCAGAACATACTCACTGTGGAGCAGCAGCTGAAGAGACAGAGCATGGACTTTATCACACAGTACAGACACGCTCACAAAAGCAGCCAGACTCTAGTCACACAGCCCGACCCAGAGCTGGGACCAGGACTGCTGATAAACCAGGCCAAAGTCCTGGGCAACATGGGCTTCAAGGCCTGGACCAAGATGAGAGCTGTGGTCCACTACAGTCCAGTCATCCTCGACCCAAACACTGCCAGTCGATTTCTCTATCTGTCTGAGGACCTGAGAGGAGTGAGACATGGAACAACTAAACAACAGATCCCTTTAGTCCCAGAAAGATTCACTAAATACACTAATGTTTTGGGCAGTAAGGGCTTCAGCTCCGGCTCGCGGCAGTGGGACGTAGAAGTGGGGGATCATCCAAACTGGAGCATTGGTGTGGTCAAAGAGTCTGTTGACAGGAAAGGAGAGATAGATGCTGATCCTAAAAATGGATTATGGTGTCTAGACTTTGTCGACGGAGCGTACATTAACGTTGTTGGTAAAACTCTAAAACTGAATCGAAGCCCTCAGAGGATCAGAGTTCGGCTGGATTATGACAAAGGGAAACTGTCTTTTATGACGCTCAGGACAAGACGCTCATCTGTTCATATGGCGAAATATTCACAGAGAAAATGTTTCCGTATTTCTCTGTGATGAAGCTGGTGACGCCAAAACCAAAGAGATCAAAGTATTTTCCACTGAAGAAAAATAAAAGGCTCTTTTTAGATTAAAGGGGCACTGTGTAAGATTGAGAGGAAATTTAATAATCACTTATAGTCCACAAACATTTAAATCATATTTATTCTTTACAACATGAATACTTAAGAGAGCACTGTTAACCAATCCACATCAATTGTGATACATTTTTACTTATTTGAAATGTTTTATTACAGGCCGGAATGTGAATATTGACGCTAGATGTCAGCATGCTTAATAGGCAAAATGCACTGGAAATGCTCCCCCTGGTGTTCAAAAGTGGGATCACTTTATTATTATTTTTTTTTACACAGTGCCCCTTTAAGAGCCTTTTATTGTTTTTACTTTCTGAACTATGGCTGCATCCAGGCAAAAAATGATCCAAAAAACAATATTTCATAATAAGCTATAGTTGTTGTTGTTGTTGTTGTTGTTGTTGCTCCTGGTGGTGATGATGATGGCAATGATGAAGAGTATTTTATTAAAATTTATAAGGAGCTGATTGGTCTGCTTATTGAGTAGGGCTGGAGTCTTGTCAAATGTATTGCATCAACCAAATCCCAGGAAATTGTGGTTAATTTGGGAACAATTCTATGGCTAAGTTTAAGATTGGGGCTGAGTTGAAGGTTAGCAACAGTATTCAAAAAACTATATTATGATAAAATAAATAAATGAATAAAAATACTAGATACAGATTATAGATTTGGGAAATATTGTGCCAAAAATCTAATCATGAGCTCATCTCTGATAATCTGCTTTTTTGATAAAACTGCCATATTGCTCTTATAACATTTGTATTGTAGATAGATAGATAGATAGATAGATAGATAGATAGATAGATAGATATTAACCAAAGATGGGGTAAAATATGTGATCAAATAAAAGAGATATGTTTTAAGTTGAGAACATTATAGCCACGCCTCTTCTTTAGTCGACTAACCCAGGGGTCCCCAACCACCGGTCCGGGGCCCAAAACCGGTCCGCGAGCCATCTGCTACCGGGCCCCAGTGGATCTTTTAAGATGTATTTTATTTTTTATTTTATAGTTTATCACTACTTCCTTGTGCTTTACTATGAAAATATTGTGTCATTTAACCAAATAAACTGCAAATTGAAGCAATAAGACCTAAAATTATGCACAATAAGCATTTTGCGTTGTTGTTATTGCCGCTACCCAACCTCAACCGGTCCCCGGAAAAGAAAATTGTGACTGTACCGGTCCTTACAAGAAAAAAGGTTGGGGACCACTGGACTAACCAATCAACAGGAAATGTACTTACAAGAAAAAACGTGGCGTTCTGTGCGCACGGAGCAGCTACGTTATCGACACAGTAATAAATACATCTTAACTACACAAATGATGCTCCAGCGTGAACGGATTCATCATCATAAACTACCAACGAAAAGAGTCCAATCCTCACCTGAAGCATTCAGAGCTGAGGCTGCGTCAGGTCGGCTCCTCCTGCCTGATCCAAGCTGTCGTACGTTTTCTAAGAGCTTCTGTGCTGTTGCCTGTGAATGCTGCGACTTCACTCGGTCCCCAAAGCACGACGTAGAGGCACAACGTAAACCTAGACTAGGACAGCACGCTCACAAGTCTCTGCAGACATACGCACCCTGCAGCTGCAGTAACTTACAAAACAACTGTTTGTGTAGTTTTAATGTGTGCTGGTTCGAGTTTGTCCTGAATTTTAAGCACATTTTATGGGGGCTAGGTGGGTCGAGTTGAATTTTAACTCGGGCGGGGCGAGTCATGAAAGAAGCTGACCCGCGCATAACTAATCAGTTCAGACTCACGGTTCAAAATCAGCTTCAGGCTCTAATAAACCAAACTGGCAACGCAAATAATAGAGTCATATGAGGCTCTTCTACTGGATAATTCTCCTGAGAACCAACACACCAATTGTAAAAACATCAACAAATGAACATCATGTCATTTGCTTTTTTAATTAAGATTTACAGTGACATTCAGTAAAAATAAGATTACATCTGAACATGTTTATCTTGTATCTATGACACATATAAGTCATGTTGCAGAAATTTGAATCTTATATACGATTCCTTCAAAAGAATACAAATCTTTTTTTCCATATAAATTCTTTCATTGTTCAGTTTTTGTCCTGCTCAGAGTAAGAGACAGTTGGACCAATCAGAGTGAAGAATTAGCTTTATGAAAAAACTGTTTTGATAAGGTTTCATTTTAGCAACCTCAAGCGCAAACGAACAACACTCAGTACAAGAATCATGAAAAAACCTGGCTCCATCTCATCGCCTCGGCCCGGTGAGACAGACTGACTTCATGCCAAACGTCTCCGTCTCTGTCATCTTTCTCAGGTGTTTAGTCGTCTACAGGTGCAGAGTAAAAGTAACAGAGACAGACTGACCTTCATGCCAAACGTCTCCGTCTCCAGCTTGCTCAGGTGGTGGCAGTTGTCCTTGAGCTCCCGTCGCAGGTGAGAGTTCTCCTGCCGCAGAGCCTCCACCTGGTGGGCCAGCTGGTCGTACGAGGCCACCGCGTCGGCCATCTTTGTGGTTATTCTCTACTGTGCCACCTGCAAGAGGGAAAGGAAACAATTTTTATATATACTGTGTAGGGCTGTGCGATACGACGATACATATCGTAGTGACGATAGAAAAGTGTCTATCGTTCCATTTCTCTTCTATCGTTTCTATCGTCTGTAACCTAATTTGATCAATCATTAAAGCAAATAAAAGTTGTGTGTGTGGTATTAAACATGCTTTGTCACGCGTGTTAGAGCGTAACTTTAACAAAACCATAGTTAAAGTAGTTTTTGTACATCCTACTTTCCTTCCCTCGCCCAGCGCACCAGCGGGCACGTCTTTGAGCGTGTCAGAAAAGAGCGAGAGGTGGTACAGAGCGCTGTCCGGGGGAAGTAGGAGTGGCCTGGGCTGCAGTCAGCGCCGCAGCCGTGAACGCAGACAGCCGGTGTGGTTTGCTTTTTCCTTCGCCACTCGTTGTCTCTCTCTCCAGTGTTTCACCGCGCCCTGCCTGCCGTGCGCACGTCCCGCTATATCCACGTTCACTCTGCCTGTTTGTCCGCGCGCTCTCGGTGCAGGTCTGCGGCCAGAACCTCGTGGAGCGCTCCGCCTGTCTCCATGCACGCACTACCCACTGATGACCCAATAACGCTCCGCTAAACACCAGCGAAACAGCGCTGATGAACGGGACAAAGTGCTCCTAATCACTTTGCTCCGTAGTTTACTTTGTCGTATGGCTGTTGTTGGCGAGGGGAAACTAAAGCAGCCCCAACCTGCAGGTGTTAAAGGGCCAGTGCCTAATACAGCACAAATAAGCTATTAAATTCAACAAAAACTATATAGGCCTATATATATTTTTTGTTTTGTTTAATCTAACTTTACTTGATGAGTAAATTAGCAAGTTGTTTTATAAATGGATTTACTTAGATTTTACAGCATTTACACAATTGAAAAATCATTGTTTTACTACATAAACATGTTTTAATACAATTATAAACATAGAAAACGTGACTTCTCTCTCTTCCTCTTCACTATAATGAGTCTCATTTGTGACAGTTCAGTTAAATTCACTTCAAAATGAAATTGAGAAAAGTAAGCAATGAAATAGCGTATTCACTTTACAGAGAATAACTGAAAACATACTTAATTATGGTATATCGTGATATACATCGTTATCGTGATATAAAAAATTTTATATCGGGATATAAGTTTTTTCCATATCGCCCAGCCCTAATACTTTGTTCATGGACAAAAATGTGAATTACAAATTACTGGAAAACATGTCAACAGTGGTGGACAATTTATTGGAATGTATTAGTGTTGAAATATGTCTTGAGAATAGTAAGAATATTATTCTAAGCTGTTTCTACAGAGCGCCAGATTCGAGCATTGAGGAATTTAAAAAATGGCTTGAAGAAATTTTTTTGCAAGTAAATAAAAAAAGTCTTAGTCTGTGGAGACTTTAACATTGATTTGTTAAATCCAAATAAACTTAAATTATAAATGATTTCACTAACACTGTATAGCATGAATCTGTTTCCAAAAATAACAAAACCGTCTTGGATTACAACCCACTGTGCTACTCTAATAGATTTTTTTTTCTATGATTGGACAATACTTCTTTAATGGACTTTTTATAAATGACATCAGTGACCACTTACCAATTTTTACAGTCATTAATACAAAATTAAAAAAAGAAAAAGGAACGGAGAAATATACTAATCAATGCTTGAAAACAGAAAGAGCCATTGAAGTATTTAAAAATGATTTACTTGTAGAGGACTGGAATGAAGTCTATTTAACCCATGCTGTTGATTTAGCATATGACACATTTTTGAATACAATTATTGCTCTATAAAATAAAAATTGTCCAATAAAACACCTTTCTAAAAGGGATAATTTTGACACAGAAGAACCCTGGGTAACTAAAGCCATTCAGAGAGCTTGTAAAAAGAAAAATATGTTATATAGGAAATGTATTAAAAAGAAAACAAAAGAAGCTGAAGATAAGTATAAACTTATAAAAACAAATGAATTACTCTTATAAGGACTTGTAAGAAAGATTACTTCACTAGACAGTTGGATATAAATAAAAACAATGCAAAAGGAGTTTGGAAAATATTAAAAAAGTTTTGGGAAATAAATCTACGTTAAATGAATATCCTAGATATTTCATTCATAACAATGCAGAAGTAAATAATATGGAGGACATAACAGATGGATTTAATAATTTTTTTTGCAAATATTGGTCCTGAATTAGTTGCAGAAATTCCTTCTCAAATTACTGAGTAAACTCCATCCTTAATTCAGAGAAATCCAAACTCTTTATTTCTCAAGCCAGTGGATGAAATTGAGAAAATGCAAAAGTAAAAAGTCAACAGATTTCAATGACTTAGATATGATTATAATTAAACAAACAATAAATGTAACTGCAAAACCATTATCATACATCTTCAACTTATCATTTCAGACAGCTACTGTGCACAAAAACATGAGAAAAGCGAAGGTAATTCCATTATTCAAAACGGGTAACAAGCAGCATTACAAAAACTATAGGCCGGTATCACTATTACCACAATTTTCAAAGAGTTTGGAAAAACTTTATAATTCAAGGTTAGATAAGTTCATCAAGAAATATAATTTGATTAATGACAATCAATATGGGTTCAGGGGTAAACGATCCACCGCACTTGCTTTACTTGACTCAATTGAAGACATGACAAATCACAGATAGACAAAAGGAAAAAAATCCTCTTTTTATCACTTCAAAAATCTTAAAACTCGGTCAGCTTCCATACAGCACAAATAATGTACAAGGCTCATAATAAACAGTTACATGTAGGTATCCAAAAACATTTTATTGAAAGGAAAAGTTCTTATAATTTAAGGGGACAACATCTCTTCAATTTGGCTCGAGTTAGAACATCAAGAAAAAGTTTTTGTATTTCTGCTTGTGGTGTTAGACTGGAATTGTCTGAACGAGGAGCTTAAACAGTGTTCTCATTTAAGTAAGTTTAAATATATGTATAAAGAAAGAATTTTTGCATTCTACATTGAACAAACTTAATCTAGGTCAAGATGATGCTTGTAGAGAGTATTAGAGGTATAGTGGCTTGGATTGATATGAACAAACAAAAAAACATAAAAATAAAAATATAAACAATAACATGATATAAAAAGAATAATGAATGGATCATAGGTTATGTGATGACAATACGTTTTGAGTATGTGGCTATTTAGTGCTGTAAGAATGTGAAGTTTTCACTTCTTGAACGTGGCCGGATCATCGAGCTGCATAAGCAAAGCCTCTCACAGCCTCTCACTGCTGCTGAGGCTGGACACAGTCAGACACTCATTCTAAATGTTCAAAAAACATTTTGAAAGATCCTGAGCATAATAGAAACAACAAAGTCAAGGGGTAGACCCCAAAAAATGACACCTGCGCTGAGCCGGAGGATCCTAATGGGTGTTTGTCAAGACACAGGGCAGTCCTCGACCCAAATTATGGCCCTCACTGGAGCCAACAGCAGCACAATAACCATCAGACCAGGGCCCTCAGTCATGACGGGATGCTCCTGCAACATCTGCACCTAACCAGCCGTCGTTTGACGACCCTGCACCACCTGAAGCTCCAGCGTTCCACTGAATGAAAAAGCAGCCCACACCAGGATGGAGCTCCCTCCACTGTGCCGGTAGAAAACATCTCAGGTGGATCTCCTTTTAATGTCAGTAACGTTGGAAGTCATCTGGACCGTCAAGGTTCTTTTTTTTTCTCATCAGAGAATAAAACTTGTTCCACCTTTCAGTGTCTCATGTTTGCTGCTCCTGGCAAACTCTAAACGAGCTGTTTTGTGACTTTGAAGGAGACGAGGTCTTTAAAGTGTTTTATGTTTTTGAAACCCTTTTCCTACAGATCCCGTCTGATGGTTATTGTGCTCTAGTTGGCTCCAGTGAGGGCCATAATTTGGGTCGAGGACCGCCCTGTGTCTTGACAAACTCCCATTAGGATCCTCCGGCTCAGCGCAGGTGTCATTTTTTGGGGTCTACCACTTGACTTTGTTGTTCCATGATGCTCAGGATCTTTCAACAAATTTTTGGAACATTTAGAATGACTGTCTGACCCCGTCCAGCCTCAGCAGCAGTGACACGCTGTGAGAGGCTTTGCTTATGCAGCTCGATGATCCGGCCACGTTCAAGAAGTGAAAACTTCTTTGCTTTAACCATCAGGATGGCATAACTGTCTGAAAGCCTGACAGAAAAGGAGAAATTTGAGCAGATTTTGGCTTTTATAGCCTTTGGTCTTAAGATTTGATCAGCTGAAAAACAGCCTTTTTCAGTTTATTATTATTTTCTTTAAAATGACAAGTTCCAAATTTTTTTTGACACACCCCCCCTTCTTGCTTTTGCATATTGTAACTCTACTTAAAACCTCATTAGGATCCAAATGTGCAAAATGTGAATTTTAGCAAATTTTCAACTGGTCTTAAGATTTTGATCAGCGCTATATATATATTTATTTATTCATATATATCTAAATCTCTCTTTTTTTTCAGGATATGTATTAATTTTTTTCAAAATTTGATATTTTAATGATTTTTTTAATAATAATAATTGTTCAAATAAACTTTAAATAATAGGAAAAAAATGTGATTTATGTTGGACTGACAGAATACCTATCTAAATATTGAGATGCCAGAAAAAGAATCATACATTTTTTTCAATAACGTCCAGATATAAAGCAGACACATGTTATTTACTGAGGAAAAGAGCCGAGTGTGAAACAACTGGGCTGAAGCAGGAAGTGTTTAGGGGCGGCTCCTAAGAGGTTACATAAGCAGTTTTCTTGTGAATAGAAACTTAGAGAGCGACACAATCTTCAGTGAAACAGCAACACGAAAGTCGGATCAACAAGAAAGGAATTCAACCAGAGACCAACAACTAAAACCCAAAAAGTGAGTACATTGTTGACATTCTTTTCAATAGAAGTATTTTGAGCCTAAATAAAGGATAAAACAATAGATATTTCTATGACCAAAGCAGCAAAGTACAGATCTACAGATGAAGGCGCAGTAACATGTTGATAATGTAATTCACAAGTCATTATTTGTGACAGGGCTTGGCGATGGGGGATGTGGGGTCTACATTTGTCAAAAACAAAAGACAAATGCGAGAAAAGAAAGAAAGAAAGAAAATTGTTGTATCGTGTTATGCAATTGTTATTTGTTGTACAAATGACAACATAACAACTTAATGAGAATTACACTTTAAAATCTATGAGAAGCATTGGGTCGTAGGGGTGGGAATCTCTGGGTGTCTTACGATTCGATTCGATTTCGATTCATAGGCTCACGAGCCGATGCGGGTCCGATGCATCGATGCATCTTTCGATTTTTCAATGTACTATTCAATAAAAAAGCACCAATGTAACAATAGGTGGGTTTCAGGCGACATCACAACATTCTACAGGCCAATGTTATTTCAATGAGGTGGAGGGCAGCTAAAATGAAGATCATTTAAATGCAGATTATTTTAGTGATACAAAAGTTAAATGGGTCTAGTCATCCCAGAAACTACCACTTTTTAAGTTAGCAATTTTTTTTTTTTTTTTTCATAGCAAAGTACAATGTTATTAATGGGAATGCCTCTTGCCCTCCACCTGGCTTATAACTGCCAAGAATTCTAGAATATGAAACCCACCTATTACAGCAGCCCACACACGCACAGTGACAGGCTGACAGCGCACTAGAAGTGCACCAGACAGGAGATCCTGCTTGTCCCCCGTGGACTCGGTGTTATTTGTTACCATGGGAAGAAACGGGCGGTCAGACCGTCTGGAGCCGACCGGATTCAACACTCTCAAATTACGAGGCATCGAGGGACATATCGCTTGAAATCCCATTCATACGCATCACTGTTTCGACAGGGAGAGCCGCAAGACCGTTGCCTGCGATGTGCGGCTGCGCAGACCTGCGAGGAGCAGCTCTTTGCGCCAAAGTATAAGTCTATATACCGGAGGCAACAGCCACGGACCCTAGTCATGCGTCAGCGCGAGCGCATCTGCGTTTATCCCATCAAGTTAGCGTTGCAGACAGTGTTGTTTTGGACTGATTATAAGAAGTTCTTTTGACTGTGATCGCTTGAAAAGCAAACACTGATGTTTATTTAGTTTCGAAGACTCGCTAGCTGCATTTCCTGCTTTGTGCGTGCTAGCTGTGATCTCTCACTGAGGAGTTGCAGCAGCGGAGGAAAACTTTTGCGGAGGAATAAATGAAGGACTGTCTTTTAGCCACGCGGAGTTTCAGCAAAAGAACACGATTTAGCGGACGTTGGGATGTGTGGAGCTTCAGCTTAAGGTGAGAAATGATACCAGTCATGTGATTGTCGAATGTCAAAAGGACACAATAATCAGTAGAAGATTCATAGTTACGTAGTGATCAGTCACTTCTCCAGTCCTAGGGGGCTGTACGAACCAGTCTACCGGCTTGTGCTTCCCGTTAGAGGCGGAGGTTTTGAAGCTTGTTGTGACAAAAGTAGCGCGAATAAGTTTATTTAAACGGTTTATTTTTAGTTTATTTAAACGGGAAATTTCTGGACTGTAATGTGCAAATGCAGTCATTTAAGTTTCCACTAAAATCGATTTTTAACAGTTCTAAATCGATTCAGAATCGTTTTACAAGAATCGACGATGCATCGGAAAAACGATTATATTTCCCACCCCTATTGGGTCGTAGATAATCTCATTAAAGGCACAACAAGGGTATCGACTGAACTGTTGTCATGGGGTTGATACCCGCTCCTGTAAAATGTTATGGATCAGCACCAATATCTGACCCCAGTATTGAAACCGTCCATCACTAAGCCCTAGGCATGCACATTGTTAATAGTTTAATAGTCTTTTCTCTTCTAGCAATGGCAGCGGTCAGCTGTGTGCTGTCAGAGGACGAGATCCACTGTCCCATTTGTTTGGAGATCTTCACTGATCCAGTATCTACTTCATGTGGCCACAGCTTCTGCAAACGCTGCATCAACCAGCACTGGAACAAGAGCTCTATTCTCCACTGTCCTGTTTGTAAGCAGCACTTCAGTAGCCGACCAGATCTGAAAACCAACATTGTTATGTCACAGATGATCACCCAGTTCAAGACCACTCGCCGAAAAAAAAAGGTCACTGGTTTGAAGCGTCAAGCCTTAGGAGTCAATGATGTGCCCTGTGACCTGTGCTCTGAGCCCAGGTCCAAGGCACAGAAATCTTGCCTGCTGTGCCTGGCTTCATACTGCCAAGACCACCTCCAGTCACACGTCTCAAACCCTCGTCTGCAAAGGCACCAGCTTGTGGACGCTACTCAAAACCTGGATGAACGCATCTGCCTTGACCACAACGCACCCATTGACATGTTCTGCCGTAAGGAATCCAAGCTCATCTGCCTGCAGTGCTTTGCTGAAGAGCACAAGGACCACATTGCAGTCCCACTGAAAGTTCAACGAGAAACCATAAAGGGAGAGCTGAAAGAACTAATCCTGAAGAGAAAGCAAAAAATACAGGAGATACAAAATTCTGTAGAGCTAAGTCAGCAACATGCAAACAAAGAAATTGAAGATGCTGTCAAAGTCTTTAATGCCTTGGTAGCAAAAGCTCAGCAAAGTTTGCAAAGTTTCAAAAAAAACACTGAGGAAATCCACCAGAAGACAGAGAAAGAGGCCACAAAACAAATTCAAAAGCTAAAGCAAGAGTTAATCGATCTGGAGCACAAGGAAACAGAGATGGAGGAGATGTCTAGCTCTCAGGACCACCTCCACTTTGTGCAGAAGTTCTGCTCAATCAAAAGTAATCTGAATGACTGGTCAAAGGTGAAGGTGTCTGCCACCTATGGGACACTGCTAGACGCAGTCATCAAGCTGCAAAATGTGGAGTTTGAAAACGAATGCAGGAAACTCTACCGCGCTCATCTGAGCAGGCTGCAGAAATGTGCTGTTGATGTAACTCTTGATGGTGAAACAGCACATAGGAATCTTCAAGTATCTCAGAACATGAAAGAAGTTACACACACTGACAAAGAAGCCAGCTCTGTTTCTGTGTTTTCTAGTTTAACTGACAAGTCCCGGTTCTGGTCTTCACCCTATGTTCTAGGAAAGCAGAAGTTTTCTTCAGGCCAGGCTTACTTTGAGGTGCTGGTAAAAGACAAGTCTAAGTGGGCTTTGGGTGTAGCTAATGATTCAGCCAACAGGAGCGCAATAATCGAGACAAACAGAGCTTTTGGTTTTTATTGTGGCCCCTTCTGGCTGATGACCTGGGATAATAATAATACCACCTGGCAGAAATTGGGGGCAAAAGAGTGTGGCCAAAGTCCCTCCCTGAGAAAATCGGGGTATTTGTTAACTATGACAAGCGTCTTGTTTCTTTCTATGACGCAGACACTGCAGAGTGCATTGGCTCAATTACAAACTGCAACTTCTCAGGAGACATCAGACCTATCTTTAGTCCTGGAGAAAACATGAATGGAAAGAACTCTGCACCACTCAAGGTACGGGGTACTGGGTTTGGCTGGTTTGGCTTTAATTTGATCCCTTAGTTCCAAATGCCGAGAGTAAAACGTAATAAAAAGTTCATCTGTTTGAGAAAACCTGGCTCTGAAAGGTCTGTCATCTGCTCACTTAGCTGTATAACTAAATATTAGATGAATATAGACCATTTCCCCGCGGTAATGTGAGCTCTAGTGTTACTTTCTGTATTTGCTTTCATCTAAGAGTTATAACTTTGTTATTTTTGTAAATAACGCGAGAAATCGGTGACATACGGTCGTGTGATCATAATTAATTATACCCGAATCATCCCCCGTCCTTCTCCTGTTACTTTCATGTGTTTTGCGTATTATTGTGTCGTTGTCGATCTCACACATGCTGTTTGTTGTGATTCTGAGCCTCACGTGCGTCTCAGCCTGGATCACATCACTGTTCACTTCCTGGTTTTGTTTCGCTCTCGGTCCGTTTACGTTCACAAAACAAACGAACCGCTCCAGAGCTCGATTCAACCGAGCCGAGACCGACCTCTCCAACCGAACCAGATTTGGACATTTTAGACCGGATCAGAATTCGTTTACACGTTCACAATTACCCAATCGAACCGAACTATCCAGACAAACGAATCCTGATCCCAATCAAAAGTGTATTGTGAATGCACCCTAAGGTAAGCCGGCACTTTAAGTCAGTCCCAACATTTCTTGAACGCTTTTAGTGGGGGAAGTTTCAGATGGATAATGTGGAAGAAGTCAAATTGAAGTTCAACTCGTATCAATGTGTTAGTGCCGTAAGAAAGGGGGCGGAGCCAGAGCAGTTATAACCAGCACACAGTGAACACAGAAGAACGTTTATGATTTGACTTTACCATTTAAATAAGATTAAAGTACAAGTTTTTATTATTATTAAAACTAGGGCTGGGCAATATTGCGATAAAAATTGAATCATGAGCTCATCTCTGTGACATTCTGCTTTTTTATGAAATCGTCATATCGTGATTTTTATTTTTCTATTTGATGCATCTGTCTGTTCAAAAATTGCTTATTTTTTCAAACCTATTATTCATAGTCTCAGTGCACCTTTGGGCTTCTTTTTTAAAGTCTCTTTTGGACTGCACTTTTAAGCCATAAAAGAAGTGAAGCTTAGCAATTTTTCATGTTTGAATTATTCAAATATTACAATTTATATAACTGTAACAAGGATTTTTAGCATGTTTTCATGTCTAAAAGTCTTTTTAAAGAGGGCTTATCATGTAAAATCAATGATTCAATGATTTGAACATTGTTATAACTACATTCCTTCATCATTAGTTTACTCAAAGTTGTATTTGATATGATTCATGTTGTTTGAGTAATTTTGTATTCGTCTACAGCTTTTGCTCGAGTGTTCAAACACTTCCTGTTCTTCACCCCTCCCACTTGTCTGTATATACTTGTTATAATTCAAAAATGAACACTCACAACACTCAAAGCAAAGCATATGTGGTTCAAAACTGTCCCATAGTCACTTTCCAACAATAAAAACTTGTCAATTAAAATCTGTTGCTTGTTAAAGTTACATTTTAAAGTGAAGAGGCGGAGCTTAGTACTTCTGCAGTTTTATACAGGAAGTCACTGGAGCTGTTTCTATTTTTAAGTCGTTTTAGATCATTTTAGGGTTGTACAGTGAACAAAATGTAAATTGCTGATCTGCATATGTTCTAGTTTATTACTAAAGAGTTGGAAAAAACATGACAGTGCCCCTTTAATGTAAGAAAAACACATGATATGGTAAAATCAATACAATACAAAATGTTCTAATCAACCAATTCCTTTATTAACTTTTTATTGAAGGGCTGGGGCGTGTTTTTCTGAAATCTGGCAACGCTAGTAAGATTTTGACAGCTGGATTTAGCTATTGATAGCGAATTGTGCTTACCTCAAAGACAATAGGAAAATAAACGATTACAAGAATCGTGATAAAATCGAAATCGTGATCTCGCCCAAGAAAATCATTATACAATTTTTTTTATATCATTAGGCCACCTTCCCTACCAGAAACAGAAACGATGTCATTCTACTTTATGCATTTAGCCCACATTTAAGGACAAATACAATGAGTGTGTCTGTTACAGTTGAGCAGATGTGGGTCAGACTGGAGCTAAAGCTAGCTCAGGTGTTAGCGCAGAGCTCAGCTGGGACGTTTAGCTCCGCTCCACCAAACACAAACTAACCTACATATGACACACTGACACTGTACCAGATCAAACAAGCCCTGCACAAGTCGTTCCTCTTCTTCTGTTGCACGATTAGCAAACCTTTTTTCCTTTTACCTCAGCCAAATTATCTGTTCCTAAACTAAATCCTAACCCTAACCAGATTGTAACAAAAGTAAAAACAAATGCTAGCATATTAGCCCCTCACGTAAAGCAATGATTATAATGTTTATAGATAAAAATGCTACAAAAAGAGCTAATTAAAGTAGGGCTACAACTAACGATTATTTTGCTAATGGATCAGTTGGGATAATAATCTTCTGTTTAATCGATTAGTTGTTTAGAACACAAAAGTCACGTGACTACAAGATTTTTTTCCCAAATTTCAAATCCAGACAAATGCTTGAGGACGTTTTGGAGGTGTTGTCTATGTTTACTCACAAAAAAGTTTTTTCCATCAAACACTGAAAACAATGAGCTAAAATGATCTTAAATTGGACCATGAGTTCTTCACTGATCTAATTAAATAGCCATTGTTTAATGATGAGCATTGTTTTATTGCCCTAAAATAAGATTTACCAGTCAAAGGGTTATCATTAAAATATTGTTTAGCTAAACATAGAGAGAAAGATAAGCATTTTCTCATTTGAAATTAGCAAAAAAAAAAAGTCTCTACTTAAAATAATCACTTCAGTCACATTTACTCAAATCAAGATCACATTTTGTCCAGTAACACAGTCTGTGTGTTTTTTTCTTGTAAAAGTAGTTATTTTTCTTATCTTGTATTATGACACATAAAACATTGTGTAATGTTCTTTTTTCAGTTCATGCAAGTTTGGGAACCTATTAGAGACCAATTAACGATGATTCTTTTGCTAAATGAGTTAACGATTAATTAAATAATCAATTAGTTGTGATTAGGGCTGGGCAATATTACTGTATATTGCATATGTATATCGTGATATTCATGTGGAAAAGTTGAAAATCGCAATATGAGTGTACTTGCACCAATGCAACTGAGGCAAACCGAAATTGCCAGTGTTGCCAGATTTCAGAGATTAATAAGCGACAAGCCTTTAAAAAAAGCCAAAACAAACCATCTTATCATTAATAAAGACTTTAAAACACATTTTGTGCTTAATACATCAGTCGTTAGTGGCTAAAATTCACAACCCTTGACTGTCAAAATTCTTCGGCAAATTTCCAAATAAAGAAGACAAAGTTCCTATAAAGATGCAGACTTGGCAACTCTTTTCAATTTCTTCTGATCTCTCTAAAACTCTAAAACCTTGAACCAAAGTAACTTATGCCCAGACAGTGGAGGCTCTGCAGAGGCTAAAACACAAAAAATGAAAGAAGTAAAACATGGTGTTTGAAAAGGGAACTTGCATTGTAACTAAAATAGCCTGAAACACACACACACACATATAAAAAAAAAAAAAAAAAAAAAAAATGATCCCCCTCACCCTTCGCGGGTGGTCTCATCCGCTTTCCAAGCTCGGGTCCTCTACCAGAGGCCAGGGAGCTTGAGGGTTCTGCGCAGTATCCTTGCTGTTCCTAGGACTGCACTTTTCTGGACTGAGATGTCGGATGTAGATCCAGGGATATGTTGTAGCCACTCATCCATTTGGGGTCACGGCCCCCAGTGCACCGATCACCACAGGCACCACTGTTGCCTTCACCTTCCAAGCCTTCTCCAGCTCTTCTCGGAGCCCTTGGTATTTCTCTAGTTTCTCATGCTCCTTTCTCCTGATATTACCATCGCTTGGTATTGCCACATCCACCACCACGGCTCTCCTCTGCACTTATCCACCACACGATGTCTGGTTGGTTCGCCATTACCATTCTGTCTGTCTGTATCTGGAAGTCCCACAGGATCTTGGCTCGGTCATTCTCTACCACCTTGGGAGGTGTTTCCCACTTAGATCTTGGGGTTTCCAGTCCGTACTCCGCACAGATGTTCCTGTATACTATGCCAGCCACTTGGTTATGGCGTTCCATGTACGCTTTCCCTGCCAGCATCTTACACCCTGCAGTTATGTGCTGGACCGTCTCAGGGGCCTCTTTGCACAACCTACACCTTGGGTCTTGTCTGGTGTGGTAGATCTGGGCCTCTATGGCTCTGGTGCTCAAGGCCTGCTCCTGTGCAGCCAGGATGAGCGCCTCTGTGCTGTCCTTCAGCCCAGCCCTTTCAAGCCATTGATAGGATTTCTTGAGATCAGCCACTTCAGTTATGTTCCGGTGGTACATCCCATGTAGGGGCTTGTCCTCCCATGATGGTTCCTCCTCCAGCACCTCATCATCTGTTCCCCACTGTCTGAGACATTCACTGAGCACGCCATCTGTTGGGGCCTTGTCCTTGATGTACTTATGGATCTCGGATGTTTCATCCTGGATAGTGGCTCTCACGCTCACTAATCCTCGGCCTCCTTCCTTTCGGCTAGCGTACAGTCTCAGGGTGCTGGATTTGGGGTGGAACCCTCCGTGCATGGTGAGGAGCTTTCGTGTCTTAACATCTGTGGTCTGTATCTCTTCCTTTGGCCACCTTATTATTCCTGCAGGGTATCTGATCACTGGCAGGGCGTAGCTGTTTATTGCCCGGGACTTGTTCTTGCCATTGAGCTGACTTCTTAGGACTTGCCTTACTCGTTGGAAGTATTTGGCTGTTGCCGCTTTCCTTGTTGCCTGTTCAAGGTTGCCATTTGCCTGTGGTATCCCAAGGTACTTGTAACTGTCCTCAATGTCTGCTATTGTTCCGTCTGGGAGTGAGACCCCTTCTGTGTGGATTACCTTCCCTCTCTTTGTCACCATCCTACTACATTTCTCAAGCCCGAATGACATCCCAATGTCAGTGCTGTAGATCCTGGTGGTGTGGATCAGTGAGTCGATGTCTCGCTCGCTCTTAGCATACAACTTGATGTCATCCATGTAGAGGAGGTGACTTATGGTGGCCCCGTTTCTGAGTCGGTATCCATAGCCAGTCTTGTTGATTATTTGGCTGAGGGGGTTCAGACCTATGCAGAACAGCAGTGGGGACAGTGCATCTCCTTGGTATATGCCACATTTGATGGACACTTGGGCAAGTGGCTTCCCATTGGCTACAAGTGTGGTTTTCCACAACTTCATCGAGTTTGCAATGAAGGCCCTCAGAGTTCTGTTGATGTTGTACAGCTCCAAGCATTCAGTGATCCATGTGTGTGGCATTGAGTCATAGGCTTTCTTGTAATCAATCCAGGCTGTGCACAGGTTAGTGTGTCGGGTTCTACAGTCTTGAGCAACTGTTCGGTCAACCAGGAGTTGGTGTTTGGCTCCTCTGGTATCTTTACCAATGCCCTTCTGTGCTTTGCTCATGTATTGATCCATGTGCCCACTTATCTTAGCCGCAATGATGCCTGACATGAGCTTCCATGTTGTGGAGAGACAGGTTATTGGCCGATAGTTGGATGGGACTGTACCCTTTGAGGGATCCTTCATTATCAGGATCGTTCGCCCTTCGGTTAGCCATTCAGGGTGAGTCCCATCCCTTAGCAGCTGGTTCATTTGTGCTGCTAGGCGCTCATGGAGTGCAGTGAGTTTCTTTAGCCAGTAGGAGTGGATCATGTCAGGGCCCGGTGCTGTCCAGTTTTTCATACCTGAGACTCTTTCTTGGATGTCTGCCACTGTGATAGTCACTGGATTCTGTTCAGGGAGATTGCTGTGGTCTTCCCTCAGATCCATCAGCCACTGTGCATCGCTGTTGTGTGATGCCTCCCTCTCCCATATACTTTTCCAGTACTGTTCACTTTCCAGCCTTGGTGGGTCTGCTCTGCTGTTATTACCCTGCCATTGAGAGTACACTTTCGCAGGTTGTGTTGCGAACAGCCGGTTTATTCGTTTGGCTTCATTCTCTTTCGTGTATCTCTTTAGGCGGCTGGCCAAGGCTTGGAGCCTTTGCTTGGCAGTTTCGAGTGCTTCAGGTATGGACATCTGGCTGTACCTTCTGGGTATTGGTCTTTTCATCGCACCTCTTTGGGCCTCTGTCAACTGGCTCACTTCCCTCCGAGCTGCCTTGATTTTAGCCTCCAACCTTCGTTTCCATGGTGGGTATTGTTTCTCATGGCTCCCATGGTTGCTCTTATAGCCCAGCACCTCTAGGATCACTGATGCTGAAGTGTAGATCAACTCATTGGTTTCAGTGATTGTCGTGGTAGGTATCGCTCTCACTGCAGCATTCACATCTTCCATGAGACTTTCAGATGGTACTTCACTTAGCCGTTGTAACTGGCGTCGGGGTTGCCTGGAGCTCATTCTCGCCATGATTCTATCTTTGAGGTCAGTCGCTGCCTCGCTCAGCGTGATCGCACTCATTGGGGCTTCGTACCCAATCTCTGGTTGGGGAGATGATGAAATCTCCCCTCTGACCTGGCGTCCTGGCTCCCCCTTGCCGTAGCATTTGTATTTGTGTTGTACCTCCTCAATCTCAAGTTGTGATAGCAGTTGCCGTTTGTGGATGTTGGAACACTGAGCTACTAGCTGTTTTGCCGTCAACCTTGAATGTGGGTTTCGCACCGACCATTCATTCCACATTCTTCGCATGTAACCCCTCTGACTAGGGTTACTTGAATAGTAGCATTCCAACAGAGCCCTGTTCTCGCATCTAATATATATATATATATATATATATATAATATATATATATATATATATATATATATATATATATATATATATATATATATATATATATAATATATATAATATATATATATATATATATATATGTTAGGATTAATTTGAAAAAGTGATGCTGTAAACATAAGTGCACAAATGTCATATTCACCTACGAATACTGTATTGTAATAGTTGAGCACTCACAGTTGTTCAGGTTCATTGTTGTAACCCTCCTCCTTTTATTCTGATCTGTAACTAAACTGTAATATTAACTATAAAACAGCTGTATGTTTATTTTACATTTTCTGTTTCTTTTGCTTCAAACTAAAACAACTGAACCACATTTGTATAAAAAAACATTCTTAAATAAATAAAAATCGACTTATGCCTTTGTCTGAGTCTGTTTTTAAATCTAGTCCAAACGGTGCATTGTGGGTAAGAAACATCAGTCGGATTCGGGGGCTTTGAAAGATGAGAGGTCGCCATGGAAACGGACCAATAATGAGAGAGAGAGAGAAAGAGAGAGAGAGTCAAAACAAAGAGCCTCCTCCCTTTGAAGTCCCTCCCCCTCTCTCTCTCTCTCCGCCCGTTTCCCTGGAGACCAACCCCGTCTCGTTACCGCAGCAACCTCATCCTGCAGCATCAGAGACAAGATGGACGGCCATATGGAGCAGGAGGAGAAACAGAGCGACGGGACTAAATCAGGACTACACCAGGACTTAAATGGATCTATTAATCAGCCGCTTTTATCAGTTTAGTTTGAGTTTGCGGCTCCAGTGTAAGAAATCACAATATTATGTATCCGAGATCAAGTTGTAACTATGGGCCAAAATAGGACTGGACAATATCGTGATAAAAATCTAATTGTGAGCTAACTGTTGTGGCAATCTGCTTTTCTGGTGAAATTCCCTTCTCTCTATTTAATTATGGAATAAAAATAGTTATAGTACTATTAAAATAGTCTTATGCATTTTTGTGATGCTGTTTCAAGTCAAGTTCCAGGTGAAATTTAGCAAATTTTCAGTTTTGATTTACAAAAATATATCTGTTTATGAATGAAACATGAATTTTAGCATATTTTCAAAAGCTGTTATTAGTGTTAAAAATGTCTCAATGTTCTAATTAATTGATTATTTGAATAACTTTATTTATGGGCTGAGGTCGCTTGTCTAGGGATTTTTTTCAAAAGCTTTGTCGCGTATTTCTGAAAATCTGTCAACACTGGTGAGTCTTTTTCGGCTCTGAGTGAGTGACAGCTGGATTTAACCAATCACAGTAAAGTGTTAGTGCTATGAGGATTTTGACCTAGGGCTGGGAGATATGGCAAAACATTATCACGATTTTCCTGGAGACAGATCACGATTTCGCACCCTAACCCTTTGAGTTACAATCATCTGCTTTTTCTGAAAGTTACTACTGTATTTTGGTTAAATATTTGTTTAAACTCCCAGGATTTCATTGCATTTTTAAGGGAAAATTACTTCCTGTAATTTTGAGCTTTTGTTTGGCTATCCTTCACAATTTGCAAATTAACCACTGTAATGATAAATATTTACCACAAAGACACATGAACCTGGCTCTATGAGATGGATTCTTGCAATAATGGAGACACCCCCACTAGGGCTGCAGTCGATCAAAGAAATTCTTGTTCGACTAAAGACATGTTCCATTGGACGATTAATCTTCTAAAAGGAGGCACGGCAAAAGCTCTAAAAGTTTATTTTTTGATCGTATTATTTTTTATGGCAAAACTGTTTTCTAAAAACAAAAGACTATATGCAAAAACAACTATTTGTGCAGAAAATGAAGAGGAAACACATTATTTGTAGGTGGCCATGGTGACAGACCAATCACAGCGCAGCATTGTGTTTTGGGAGGAAGCATATTCAAACTGGGCAAGTTAACGTGTCAACGCATCACGTGCTTAATTGCGATTAATTGATTCATGCGATTAATTGTCGGCGTTAATGCAGGTCACGTGATTCAGTCCAAATCTGAAAGCTCCCCGCTCTGCTGCACCTTTTTCTCCTTTTCGCTCTCATAAACAGTCCACAAACAAGGTCTGTTCTGCTGCAGGAAGAGAGTTCTGCTGTAAGACTAAACTCCAACTGAGTTTTCAAATCATCCAAAAAGACGCAGAAATCACAGCCTGTTAAAAACTTCAAGGAGAATCAGCGCTATATCAATGGCAATGTGTGAGCTTTTAAATACATGTTTGTGACGTTGATGGATTGTTTTACTTCCCACAGAAAATTTAGTATTAGGCTGGTTTTCAAGGTTCAAGGCTTCTTTATTTGCCTCCCTTGAGAGAAATTTTTCTTGGACCAAATGGGCCGCTGCACACACCAAAGACACATCACCACAGAAAACACAAAAACCAAGATGCAATACATCCCTCCTTACATTCTTACATCATTTTTCATTAACAGTTTTACTGAAACCGGTACAACCAGAACAATCCCAGAACTGGACTAGGTTTTCATATGGACTGTAAAAGGATTAACCCAGGACTAAACAAGACTCTTTCATCAGTAAGAAAAAAAAACATTAGCTTGGTTTTATAAATATCTGTTTAGCCTAAAACAAGATGAAATAATTATCTGATCCTTAAAATATCAACAAAGCTGATCACTGCTAATAAAATATATGGATGTGATACTGATCTTATTAATTGAATTACAAATCAGACATTTTTAAATATCAGTTCCGATCCAGGATATTTTGCTGGATCAGGTAACAACTAAAGTTGTGCCTTTAATGGACATAATGAGACATACTGAGATTGATCCAGAATGTTTCATGTCTAACATTTTATTCAGATTAAGTTGTAATTTGCACTATAACACTATATGACCACAGTTCTGTTGGGTTTGTGTTTTGATAAGAAAAAAAAAACATATACTTTAGTCCTTAGTACACTAGAATTGGCTGATATTGGAAGTATTGGAATCTAATGGGGAAAAAAGCTGGATCAGTGCATTTCTAATTTTTGCAGAATTTGTGCAACTGCATTTAACAAAAAACGTGACTTCTCGGCTATTTCCAGGTTCAGACAGTCAGGGCGTTTACATGGAGGCCAGGAAAACTGGATAACTAGCGTAGTCCGATTTAAACCAGTTTTCCAAAGCGCATGTAAACCAGGGCAGACCTGTTGAGGAGCCGTAAACCGGTTTTCGGAAAACCAGTTGGCGCACGTGGTCCCGACCGATTGTAGTCTGATTTCAGACTCAGGTAAACAGACAATCGGTCTGCAGCTGGACAAATGCAACTGAGCAGCTCACAACCTCTGTCCACTGCACATTCCAACAATAAATTAAGAATTTTAGAAGTATAAAGTGCCTTGCACAAAGTGGCTCACACAATCTCACATTTACCTACATCTTTAACAAAGTTCTACATGTTTAAAACAGTTCTACATGTTCCAGAAAAAACTGTGTGTCTCTTAACAAACAGTATTACAAACAATTAATAAAAATAAACAACATTAACAATGTTAAAGTAATTCAACAAATTATAGCCTTAATCCTGCAGTAGTGAATCTGACACAGCAGGACCAGTCTATCCAGGGTAATCGGTTTACTCTTGTGCATGTAAACAGGAGCAAAACTGGTCCAACCGGTTTGAGGGGAAAACCAAGTAGAGTCCGGTTTTCTAGCCTAGTCTGATTTCCCTGATCATGTAACCGCAGTCACTTAGACCTATCACATTTACATATTGCCTTGGTGGCTTTATCCAGATTGATAATGTGTATAACCAAATTTAAAGTGATACATATGAGTCTGGTGTGAGACAGGTTACTAACACACCAAATGAAATCAAAATGAGCAAAAATGTGATAATCTGTCATCTGGGCTTTACTGTAAGAACTCAGCCGAAGCACAAAAACATGAGAAACTAAGTGAACGTGATGTTGTACTGTATATTAGACTCTCCTAACCTACTTTGGTCCGTCCTCTCGAGTGGAACTGCGAGGCGTTGGTGATTCTGGGACAAAGCTGACCCTAATCCACTGAGGCCCGAGTCCATCAGAGCAGCTCAGATTTACTGACCGACAGCGAACGCACCACAGCAGTGAGTCAGCGCAGTTTGACAGACAGACAAATGTGCAGTTTCTCTCTCTCTGAAGCAACAGACTCAGCTCTTCTGGAACATTCTCTAGTAGTGCATTCAACAGAAATCTAAACACACAAACTTGTCTTGTTTTAAACCTGTAAGCTCTGGTCTAATCTGTTTTAGTCCCTATTCTAGTTCCTGATTGTGACGCTTTGTAGTCGTGGTTTCATTAACTTGATTTGGTACGGTTTATGCTTCAAGTTTAACTCTAGTTCAGTCCTGGTATTGTCCTGATTTAGCTCCTTTTTGACTTGATTTAGCACCTTTTTGACTTGATTTAGCCCTGTTTTTGACTTGATTTAGCCCTGTTTTTGACTTGATTTAGCACCTTTTTGACTTGATTTAGCCCTGTTTTTGACTTGATTTAGCCCTGTTTTTGACTTGACTTAGCTCCTTTTTTACTTGATTTAGCCCTGTTTTTGACTTGATTTAGCACCTTTTTGTGGCCTGTTTGGTTCTTTGAAAATAAAACAATATACATATAAAAAATATAATTATAAAACAAACAGTATAATTTCTCTACAAAACTAACTTGGAGCTCAGTTGGTGCAGCTCTATCGTGCAGACGACTGTTCAAACAACTGTCTGATTAAATATCAGCCAAGATAAGGCTGATGATCGATGTGGCCGATATATGCAGACATTCAAAAATTCGACCTCAAAATATCGTTCGGCAGATATATTGGTCTATCTCTACTTTGAAACACAGAAGCTGTAGTCATCATTTCAATTACATTTATGTGTACAGCCCAAAATCACAACAGCAGTTATCTCAGAGGACTTTACATTATGTTGATTTAGCAAACAAAATTAGTCAGAAAAATCAAACAATAAAACCAACAGACACATAGAAAATCAGCAACAGTCGTTATAAAGGAAATGCAAAATAGGCAAATAAAAATGATCTCAGAGCATCCCTGTCCTTAGACCCTCCTTCGCAACAAGAAAAAACTCCAAAAAACCCACAGGGAGGAAAAAGAGAAACCTCGAGGAGAACCACAGTGAAGGAGAGATCCACTCTCATGGACAGACAGGCTGTAGATGTGACCAGGACTGACGCGTGTCCAGATGCAATTAGACCTTTAAGTGGATCCAGAAATCACTTTTAGGGAAATTAATTTTCTAGCAGAACGAAGACAGCCAATCAAAGCAAGGCAGAATTTGAGCTCACTGACTAGTGTTAACATTTATATTTGGGGTAAGCAACAGTTTCACTACTGTAAACTAGGGCTGGGCAATATACAGTACATTGAATTTTAGTTATTATAGTGAATGTAAAGGTATGAAAGAATTAAATATTAGGTATGTTTCCAACCTGTATCTTAGAAGCTATGAGCTCTTTATCCCCTTCAAATAGCAGGATAAATTTTTCAAAAAAAATATTTTAGAAAAATGTGTCCACGTCTAATACTATGGCAAATGCATAGCTGTATTCAGCCATAAATAGATAGTGGTTAGTGCTTCATATAGACACCTCATTGAGCTCCACAAAAACTTTAAATTTTTTGCAAACCTAAAAAGAAGTAGCTCTCGTGGCGAAAAGGTTGGAGTTCTGTTTCAGTCCTGTTTTAGCCTTAGTTTAGTCCCGTTTCAGTCCTGTTTCAGTCCTAGTTTAGTCCTGGTTTAGCCTCAGGTCCTGTGCATCGTCCTCTGACTGTTACATCATCATTGTCATATTGACTTCCTGATTACACACTGTCACATGATCAAATGTGACCTGAGGCACAAGGTCAAAGGTCACAGTATGACATCAAATCATTCAATACTGTTATGTAAAAGACAGTCTGCAGCAATATGAAACATTTAACTCATCTGACACTGTGGAGACAGGAAACCCTTTTTCTAAATGTACAATATTGTTTTCAATCATGAGCTACAATAAATTACCAGAATTACATCACTCTATCTCCCATAATCTCTACAATACCACATAAAAGTTACTTATTTGAGATAATGCAGGGTCTCTGTTTGGAGAACCGTAAAGGATTTTATATTTTATAATGCGTATTTTGCTATGTTATCAAAGTGTATTTCAAAGTGTGTTCACTTTGTGCAGACAGACTGCTGTCTTTCCTCTTTCTTCAGATTGTTCCTCGTGTTTAAAGTAATGACTTGCTTTGACCTTTATCTCTGAACTGATGCTTGTATGTAACTTCCCATTTGTATACGTAAGAGTTAAGCTGAATAAAAAGAAACTCGGGGGCTGGTGACTCTTTGGTAGCGGGACGAGCTGTAACAAGCACCATGCACTACCCTTGCAAGTAAAACAGTTTCCTGACTAGGTGTTTTTATTCTCAAGAGAAAGTTCTGTCACGCGCCTATTGATTGTTAATAACTGTGTGATTTCCTGACAAATCCCTACCACTAAAACAACCTGATTATAATTATTTTGGAGATGAATATTACTTTCAATGAATCGTTAAGTTGTTTAGATCACGAAAGATCCACAAACTGGAGAGTTTCATCACAGCTCCTACTGTGTTAACCTGGACAGCCAGAAGAATTTTCTATTGATATTTGTGAATCCACAAGCTTGAGACAAATCCCTCCGGGCTCCACCAGCCTGATTGGTTTGGAGTAGAAACCAGTGGTTTAACGGCCCAATCACATTGCAGCAGGGGCGAGGGGACTGTTAACAAAGACAACGCCTGAATCAAGCAAAACAAAGATGGCAGCTCCGGTGGATGTTCGTGTTTCTGCTGCTGTTTTAGCAGAAATACATAGGATTTTCTTTTGAAGGAAAACTGAAACCAGTGCGATTCGATGCAGTGAGTGAATTTCTATATGATAAACACATATTCATCTGGCGTGAGCCTGGTTACTACCGGGGCAGACTGATGAAAGCGAGGCTGCCATTTTGTGCCATCGGCCCCCCTGATCCTGACCAACCATTCACACACGCCTGATCCACACGAGCCAATGTGGATGAAATGTCTTTACTAATGACACAATGACAGTCTCTCCTCTATTCTTCTCTATATGACACTTGAGGTTCCAGTGTCTCCCATCCAAGAACTGCCCACAGGAACAACATGCTTAGCTTCTGAGATCTGACGAGATCAAACACTGACAAGCCGGTATGTTTACGAATAACGCAAGCAAAACATAATATTCCAAAAAACAATATCATGCATTTTTTGTGCTGGTCTTGTCCTTCAAACCTGCTCCTGAGCACCAACACTTTGAAATCCCAGGCACCAAAACCAATTCAAAAGTGTAGTAAAGCACAAATGACAGTCATGTGTTTCCCACATCAGGAATTGAGTTAGAGCTTCAGCTAATGACTGCAAAGGAAACAGGAGAAACAAAGATCACAATCACAAAGATCTACGACAACACAGATCCGGGACGTTCAGAACCGTGTTTTCTGAGGCTCAGAGGAGAATGAAAAATATCTTACAAACAAAACTAGAACTATGTTTTGATCAAGGAGCAATGTCAGAACAGGTTAAAAACTCAAAAAAGTCAATTGTGCCTTTTAAGTAAAACTTCTGACCTGATCCAGTTATTATTTAAGTAGGAGATTTTCTACAATATCGTGCTATCAGGAGAACACAATTTATAGCTTCTTCTTCCAAAAACAGCTTAGACGTTCCCACATTTAAGCCTTTGCCGTGATCCGACTTGAACATTTCCGGCTCCAAACGTGATGGATGTGAATCTGAAACTTGACCCACTTCGACTCCAGCAACTCGAATGACTCACTCTGACTTCACGCACACGACTTTTAAAAAGCTCTGTCATACCAAAGCTCAAAATACAAATACTGCAACTCTGGAGGCACATTTTTAAAACACTGACATCAGGATAAAAAAAGCATGATTTTGTTTGCCGTTCTAGCAATTAAGAAACAAGGAATCGTTGTGAATTTCCTCTTTTACTTTTCTATTTAAAAGAGTTATATATTAAAATTGTACGTCTGTGACAAAACATGTGATGAGTGCTTTGTCAAAATAGGTACGCACTGATCCAGCTTCAACAAATCAGATACAAATTCTTCTGCATTCAATGTCATTTTCAGTACCAGTGTAGGGCTTTTTTAATTCCTGAAACTCAGTAAACTCGTTAGAAAATGCATCAGTGTTGTGTGTAGCTTTATGTAAATACACCAACACTGATGATAAAAAAAACAATTGAAAACATTAGAGATGCTCTGAGTAAACATCTGTCAGTAAATAGACTTATTAATCAGAATCAGAAAAGGTTTTACTGCCATTGTCAGTGATATCATTGGATACTAACAGGGCTATGCGATATAACAATACAGTTTAGAAATGTTTTTCTATGTTAAAGATGTTCCTTTAGTCTTCTCTCAGTAGAATAGTTTAATCGTTTTCTTTTATATATGTTTTTAGAAATAAACTATTATATATGTAGACCAATATTTTACATTTAGTCTTTAGTAAAACACAGAATATATGTAAAACAGCATAGAAATAGAAAGAGGTCTATTTACTTCTTGTGCAAAACTGTAGAACTCATAAGCCCTGCCTCTTTATTGTAAGATTTTAATGTAACAGCAGCAAATTTTAAAATTGTCATTTATTGTTGTAAAGTGGTTATGTGACTTTAACCATACATGATTTACTAATAAATTAAATTGTTTGATTAATCCCAAATAAATACAGACAAGTGGCCAGGGATGGGTGGTACGTGAGGACAGGGGTTTTCTGAGCTGCAGGACAATGTAAGATTACTCAAACTACAGGAATCAATCTTAATAAAACTTTGGGTAAACTAATGATGAGAGAAGACAGATACAGTATAACAAGGTTAACTTTACAAAACTACTTTTACACAATAGGTCTCCTTTAATACTTTTACATGTTTCGATGGTGACTTACGTCTTCGTCAGAAGCGCCACAAGATGGTATGGGTGTGATATATATTAAAAGTTCTTCTGACAGACCTGTCAGGCATCACCAAATTTGGGACAACTCAAAGATCATCAACCAAGAGGCAAATAAGTACAAACGCTGGATCGAAGAGGCAACAGAGATCAGGAAACGAGGTGCAGACACAATTAATCGCAATGAAGGATCATTTCAACTTTCCAACACATGGGACTCACTTCTCCAACAGTCAGCAACCGGGTCAGGGTGTGGTCAGGAGCGTGGTCAGCCTGACAGGTCTGTCGGGTTGACCACACCTTAGAGCAGATCTGGCCCCCAGGCCGCACATTTCCCAGATCTGCTTAGAGGAACTTTTAACATATACTGTACGTCACACTGACCATCGTGTGCTTCTGACGAAGACGGAAGTCATCGTTGAAACTTGTAAAAGTATTTCCAAAACTTCAGCCTTTGTCTGATATTTTTCTGGTCAAGCTAATTTAGCCATCATGTAAATTTAGAGGTATTTTAATCATGTGTAAATAGAGATGATAAAACTGTTGAAAAGACCAGTTTGTCATAGTTTAAAAAGATGACAAAGAGAAGATGAAATAGCCATTCAAGCTGTTGAACTAAAATGACTGAACTGTACTGAAATTATAAACTTGTCATGCATAGTAAGTAGTATAGTTGTCTGTTTTATTAGTTTTAGTCCACAAAAGCCAAAATCCCCTTCTTCACTGTAGATTCACATTTGTACCAATCAGCCAGATAGCCTTAACTTCAAGGATGTACTGTCAGAAATATAGAGATATACAGCATATAAATGTAACCAACCTCAAGATATGAAAAAGAAAAACATATCGAGATATACATGTCCATATCGCCCAGCCTCGCTTGGCACCGATATCTGATCAAAGTATCGGATCAATGCATCCCTACACCAAACCCAGGTTATATATTTTATTATATTCTGGGTTAATCTAGTTTCTCCAGTGAAATCTTTCTTCTTCTAGTGATCAACAATATCTACCTCTAAAACTAAATAGAGAAGAAGACATAATGGTGCATCACAATAAAAATATATCTTGTTTTATCAATAAACAAAACAAACAAACAAAAATCTTATCTTTTGTTGTGTTTTCACAATATATTACAATCTCTGTTATCAGAACCACTAGAAACAGTACAAAAATACATTACAATGCAGGCATTCACTAAACTATTCAGCAAAAACTAAAGCATCAATTAGGCCTACTTAAAACAGCACCTATTATTGTGTAAGCTGTGCAATCAACGAAAACCAAAACAGTTTGAAACAAGGAAAATAATCTAGATCTATAAATAAATAGAGCTTAAAATTGTCAATATTTCGACATTTAGACTCATAGCCTCTTGAAAATAATTTTTAGCAGTAAATAGCAGGCCTACTGTACAAACACCTGAAGTACGCAGGTACTTTTGTCTCTCAGGCCCGGAGCCGCAGTGACATTCATCCGCCCTCCTCCACCAACAACAACGGACCCATTTTCCTCCCGTTTTACCCGCGTGAATGCCGCGTTTGTCCCGGTAAACCGCAAACACACTGGCCGCCTTTGTCCGCGTCTCTTCCGCTGGAGCTCACCTTTTCATCCGCTTCTTCTCACGCTTTTCTGCCTGACGCCATTTGCTGCTGACGGTGTGTGCGCTTCCCTCGGCCCATCCCCCCGTAGCATCCTCAGCATCACCGACCAGCAGCTAGCCCGAGCAAGATAATGGGATTTACCGAGGATTTAAAGGAGAAAACGAGTGGATTTTAGCGTTTAATCTGCGCCAAAGCTGAAAAAGCGCAAAGACGTAACGACGCTAATTGAGCAGATGGTTGCGTAAAAACGTGCGCGAGGCAAATATGCTCGAGATTAATGAAAACACAGCAGGATAACTGATGAAATGATGGATGATGGATGTAAAAGTAGTGTTGTTTTTGTGGTCTTACCTCATGTCGAAGCGCGAGCGGGTTCTGACTGGTGCGGAGGGGCGCGCGCTGTTTCTGCTGCTTCTGTTTCTGCTGCTGCTGCTCAAGGAGGGGCGCGTGCATCGTAATGAAGACACAGATCGAACACGCACGCGCACTGAGATTTTGGGTCACGGGCTGGAGACAGAAGAAGAGATGCTTAATGTTTAATCACAGACACATTTCTTTTAACGTGGTGTCTATGGCAAATTATATTAACCTGCATGTAGTTCAGATTTTGGAATAATTTATTAAAACAGACACAAAAGAACCATATTTAGGTCATTTAGTTGATTAAAGGATTTCATGGTTTTCGTCAATGTTTTGTTAAAGTCACATTTTTATGACTAGACTGGCAACATGGTGAATTATGACTGATGTGTTTGTCAAATCATAAAATATGAATGAATAAACAGATCAAAAGTCTTTATTTTGTTTACACTCATTTGTCAATAAAGATTTTGTCAGATCTCTGAAGTTAAGCAGGACAGACACTAGATGGGAAACTTCAGTGTTCGGGAAGCCCAAAAAATATGACTTCAGAATTTACAATAACCTTATCCAATGACTTTCCTAAAATCATAAGACTAACCTAGTGGCCAGGCCGCTGCACCTGCTGAAGACACAGTTCCAGGTAATACACCGTCAGACAGGGACGTGCACAGATAGAGCCCTGGTGGTGCTCAAGCACCTGCCCTTCTGGCTCAAGTGCCCTTCTGGTCAACCTTTTTTTTTTTTTTTTTCCTCGTTTTTTTTTTTTTTTTTACTTCATGAAGACAGCAGTGATGTAAAATGTTTTAAACTGGCCTACTACCATATAATAATGCAGCTGCTTTGCTCCACTCTGCGCTCTCTCTCCCTCTTTCTCTCCCTCTTTCTCTCTCTCTCTCTCTCTCTCTCTCTCTCTCTCTCCTCTCTCTCTCTCTCTCCCTCGCTCACGTGCGTTCGTCTGTCGCAGCTCCGTCCTGTGTTCTTCCCTTTCCATGCCCTTAACAGCAAATAGCGTGGAATCATAAACTGCAGGAACCATTTGAAGTTCATAACGATGTTCTACACAGCCTAAGCTTTTAGCCAGTTTTTATATTTTGATAATCCGTCTGGTATTCGCAAAGTTATGAGCAAAACAGCTGATGAAACTTTACGTCTGCATGAAATACAGCGGCGAAGCGCGCGGCGCGGCCCGGGAAAGATACGCGGCTGACTTTTAGTAGCCTAAAAGCAGCACAACACACGTATTTCCAGAAGAAGTGAGCACAACAGTTTTAGGCAGAATGTAGTTTGACTGCTGACTGCTGGCGGCCCCTTGCCTCGGCTGCATCAGCCCCTCTTACCCACGTTTTCTTGTCAAATATCTTTCCTCCCTCTGAATCCAGGTGTTTAACCTAAGTTTAGCTCCTATTCTATATCCTCTTGTGTTGTTGTTCTAGGATCTTTGCTGTATGAGATCGTTATGAGAGGCTTGTTTTTACAGTTGGCTTGATCTAGGCTGAGTTGTGCCCAGAAACTCAGGCTCATGGAATAGAGATTAAAGGGCCCATATGACATTATTTTAATGTCTATATTTTGATGTTGTTTCCTCATTAAAACATATCTGGAGTTATATTTTGTTGAACTTTTGTCTATTTAACTCACAAATCCAGCATTCTTAGCCCGAGTTCTTCATTTAGGCTGAAAACAGCCTGTTGGCAATGCAAAAAGTGCCCCACTGTGGTTTAAAATTCCACACACCTTTACTGTAACCATTTTAGCCTTGAATTTGTTTGTCTTTAAGATTGCAGCTATTGTTTTAGCCTTGTTTTAGCCTTATGCATCTTTTATGCAACAGAGAATAAAATCTCATTTGAACAAAAGGTGAACAAAAACATTCAGTGTGTTATGCTACTGCAGGCCTGGGCAAACATCGACCTGTGGGCCAGATGCAGCCCTCGGACTGTTTCAATGTGGCCCCAGCCCATTGTGGAGATTAGGTGTTAGTCATATTTATTATTATTTTTTTTAATATATTGACTTGGCTATGGAGCATGTGTCATTGCTTGCTGTCCTAATACATATCACAATAAATGGTCAAAATAGTAGATTAAAAAGACTACATTTAACAGATAAACTTGCTGCAATAATAAGAATTTGTTACACAGTGACTGCAGTTTGGTCCTCCACCACTAGCACAAGTTCCCTTAGGAAAACATATTTGCCTCCCCTTGTGCTTCAGTATTGTATAGTATAATGGTTCATGGTAAAATACCTGGTATTTTCAAAACTTCCATTTAGCCACATCACGAGAGCATGTTAGGCTTTGAGGCACAGTATGAATGAAGGCTAGGTTAGGCCTGTTTGTCAATTCAAAGTGCTGTTCTTAATCTGTGGATGAAGGTCAACAAATAGATTCCAAAAATACACCAAAATATGGGAAATTAATCCTATTTTGAGCTAAAATTTCCGGGGGAGGCACCCCAGACAACCATGCAAGGGTTCACCTGACCAAATATTTTTTATTTAATGAAAGATGGTCTGCCCTGTCATTAATCTCCCAGGCCACTTTAGTTCCCTAGCCTGCACTAGCTGCAGAGAGTAGGACAGAGCAAAAAGAACTGAAGCTCCACTGGGAACCACTGACACAGGATTTGGACACAATTAATCAGTAAACTATAGATGCAAAAATCCACAGCCTGGTCTAAAAAACAACTACATTTGTTCTGAAGTAAAGAGTGGTTGAAATAGAGAATTTGTTAACTAAAAATAGCCTAGATTGCAGGAAATTGCATCTATTTTAGCCAAAATCTCCAGGGGGAGGACCCCCTGACCCCCCATATAATAACAATTACCTCTGTACATTTCTTTACTCTGGTTTAAACCTGGTTTGTGCAACGAGCTGCAGTGAACTCTGGCTGCACACATAAAAATGAAATATGCATACTTCTATGAATTTAAAAATGAAGTCTCCTCCATTTGGGAAAGTGCCCTTTTTTCTGGTTTGAGCACCTGCCCTTCAAAATCTCTGTGCACGTCCCTGCCGTCAGATTAATTCTCCATGTATTCCATAGCTTGCTTACTGCTTGAATTTGGATTAATAGCCACTACATTGTCATACTGAAGCACAAGGAAGTAGTGATAGACTATATAATGAAAATAAAATAAATATTGAAGAATCCTCTGGGGCCCGGTTTCAGATGGACCTGTTTTGGACCCCGGACCGGTGGTTGGGGACCCCTGAGTTAGAGAGAAACATAGAAAACACGACTTTTAATGTGTGGCTTCAATACTTTGTTCTCTTATTTATAGATGCATAACAGTGAATCAAACACATGCTGAGTTTTACTATATAATTATATTAAAATGCACGTGAATGCAATAGGATCTGTGCACAGGATGTTAGTTGGCTTGTTTATATTCAAAATGACTAACTTCTGTACTTCTGAGCATTTTCCGTTCTTCTGATTTGTAAAGTCTTAAATATGTTTTCAGAAACATACCACAGCTCACTATTTACAGTCTGATTATCTGAATATTTATTCATTTTATACAGATTTTGTTAAAACCTCATAGAAATGAACCCAACAGGAAATGCTCATGCGTATACGTTAGCTTTATTGAATAAAAACAAGCCAACTGACATTCCGTGCAAATGAGCCTATTCAAAATACAGTCTAATAAAAATAACAGTATTCTGTAACTAAATACACAATCTAAGTTCCAGTCAATGCCTCTGGAACACCGTGTGCCACAGTGAGGAAATCATCATGTGTCTTTGGCCAAGACACTTCACTCACATGTCTGTGTACAGTATATTCAAGCTTCCATCAGACTGCCTCGGGGCAACTGTGGCTACAACAGTAGGCCTATCTTACATCCACCGAGTGTGGAGAAAATGAATATAATGCTCTGACTGTCATGAGAGATATTCCTTCATGTGTCAATATTGAATGACTAAAAAGGTTTCTTTTTTTCTCTTTTTCTCATAAAAATGTTTTTACCAGCTGGATGCATTCACATTCCAAAATGTTTTGACGTCCTGAGGCCAGAGGAATCACGCAGGAGCCAGTGACTTCTGGACTGGACCTATTGACTTTTTCCACTAAAACAATATTCATTTTTTCTGCCCTATGCATTGACTTCTTTTGGCTTGTAAATGCTGTGATGTCACGTGTGCAGAATCTACTTACCTCAGAATAATGTGGACATAATTATATTTTCATTTCACAGTTTCAAATATAAAACTGTTTGTTTGACACAGTCTCATCTATATTTTATTTTGCAGTCCTGGTTTTGTCCACGAGATGGCGCTGCCTGACTGTGTTTTCCTCTGTTTCTTCTCCAACATTAATCATGAGGTTTGTGATGCGCAGAAAAGTAGGCTACATCCTCATAAAGCTCGTTTTTGACACAACGTACCTCCTGCTGGAAACAGAAGCTGAATCAGAGTTTTTTTTTTTGTCAGAGTCAGTGCTTTATCAGTGCCTCAATGAGAATCAACCTTCTGCTATGAAAACAAGCTGATCGTTTTGCTTGTTTGGCGACATCCGGTGGCCAAAAAAGAAGGTATTTTCTTGCATTTCAATTATTCAAAACTATTTTTTAAAGCAAAGTTTATTCAACAGACTTTTTAAAATTCTGCATCATTAGAATGTTCCAAAATGGAAGAAAAATGGTGTTACGATAATAACTGACCTTATATTCATAAATAAATAAATTATATCATTAATTAAAAGCTATTGTGTGGAAAACTAAATGTACTTCCGGGACTATCTGTGTCTATTGCAGTGCATGAGTACCTGAATGAAGTATTGGTTCCTCACAGACACAGGACGTCTCTGCTCCACCGACAGTCGTCTGCTCCGAGTCCCAGAGGACGTCCTGCCTGTCACCTGAGGACCACAGTCAGTCGAATCTTTAATATTTTTATTTCAAAAAGCATTTTTATAGTAACATTTTTTTCTGTTGCTGCTGTTTTAAATTTTTGTAGTACTTTGAGATTTGCCTTCCAAAAGCAAAGTGCAATACTGTAGCCTAAAATTCATTCATTTTCTAACAGTTATTCTCGTTAGGGGTCGCGAGTGAAAGGAGCCAATCCCACTGACTTTGGGCCTTAGGCGGGGAGCACCCTGGACACTCATCGCAGGGTTAGAGAGAGAGATCATTCAATATCTCATTCACTTACAGGAGAAATTTGCAGTGATGCCCAATTAACCTAAACATGCATGTTTTTTGAGGTGGGAGAAAACCCACGGTGACACGGGAAGAATATGCAAACTCCACCCAGAGAGATGGTGAGATGTTGATATGGTCCGACCCGGGAGTCGAACCCGCGACCTCCTTATTGGGAAGCCAGAGCTCTAACCGCTCTGCTACCGTGCACGATGCATCCCGTAAAAAAAATCATTAATATCAAAAGATTTTTTTTTACCTCAATTTATCTAAGTAGATTTTTTATTTTAATGTAACCAGGAAAGATTCAGAGATCTCTTTTTCAAGGAAGAGATTGTTATTTAGTCAAATCTTTAATAAGGTTAAGGTTTATTAGGACAATTCACATTAAAGCACAAAGACAGAGATGCTTTTATGAGATTTACAGCTCATTTCTATCTGTCGTCCTGGGAGAGGAGGCGCCACTGGACATGTTTTCAGTGGTAGGGCAAACTGGAGCACCTGGAGAAAACCTATGCAGACATGTGGGCTGAGGCAGTCTTTTGTTTGTGTGATTTATTGAACATTTTTGTTAATTTGTCCAGTAAAAGTAAGTCACATCAGTCAGAATAACACAATATGAAATCTGTAACAAATTAAAAATAATGATAATCATGATCAAATATGATCAAGTATGGGTAACATCTGCATTTTTTATTCATTTAACACTAAAAGTTGCTGTTATAGAACCACCAGCGCAGATCTAATCAAGAGGTCATATTTAAGACTTTTTAAGGTCACAAAACATTAAATTAAAACATGAGTCATGACTTAAAGTATCTCACAATGGTGTTTCTTTTTCAGAGAGGTATCTAAGATATAATTTTTATTTTTTACTATACAATTGTAAAAATCTACAGCAATCGAGCGTTACATCTGCTCCATCAACCAAATAACAATAGAAGAAACTGAAAAAGTTCAGTTTTCTGACAGAAACAGCTGCAGCAGTGTGAAAAAAATCAGGAAAATATTTTAAGACCCACAAAGGCTTTTTTAAATGTCTATTACAGATTGAACCACTCATTTCACAAAGACGTTAAGATCAATATATTTAAGATTTTACATAACATTTTTCAAATTTCATTCCAGGCCATTTTTTAATCATTAAAAGGTACTTCTCGTTCATAACATAAATATCACACTAGGTGGTTGCCTGTTAGAAATTAGGCCAAAACTTGTTGAAATTTTTAACTAGAACCACAAAAACATGCTATACTCATTCATTTTGTCAAATTTCTGTTTACAAAATCTGTTTCTCCACAAACTTAACGTAAAACTATCATTTACAATTACAGGTATTGATCTAGAAAAATAAATGAAAATTTAAAAAATGTAAAGACCTGAAAGCTTGCATACAATGTGGGTGAAGTGTCTTGCCTAATGACACAACAACAATTTCTCACCTGTGCCAGTAGCTTGTCTGTCAAAGTTTTTACATTTAAATCACGTTCCAGTTATAAGCTCCTTTAATTCGACAATTTATTTTATAGGCTTCAACCAAATCTCAAATCTTGTCATAGTAAAGACGCTGAACCTGGCGTGGGGCTTATTGATGAGTAAAAAGTACAAACGTAAAACTGATCGTTTCTGGCACTGACTCATCTCATTAATTATCGTTCATTTCCTCACGTTTATTTTAAAAGTCGTATATTTAACGCGCTCATGCTATTTTCGCCCACGCGCAGTGTAAAGTCTTTTTCTGAAGGTGTTTTACGTGACGCTCCTGACGTCTGCGCGTGACGCTGATGGACAGAGGAGGCCAGAAATACTAACTTCCGCCCAGACGCGGCCTTTTCACAATAAGAGATTCTCACTGGTGCCGTGATTCTGATGTTTCTACTGCTAAAAAATAATACTGAGATGTGTACATACATGACAGTCATGTGTTTCCCACATCAGGAATGTAGTTAGAGCTCCATCTAATGACTGCAAAGGAAATTACACAGGAAACAATCAAAGTGATCTAATCTGCTAAAATGGGTCTGAATGAATTATAGACCTAAAATATCAGAGATGCACCGACATCACAGTCAGAACAGTTTTACCTAAAGCTCAGATAGGAGCAAAAAATATTTCACGGACAAAATTTCTACTGTGTTTTTTAAGAGGAAACACATTAAAACGCACATTGTCTTAACTTTATCTAAATGTTTTCTCCAATGAAGAGCTGTTTACGTTGTGGAGTGCTGTACTACAGGGAGCAGGCTCTTGAAGTGTGTGGAGTTATGAAGTATGTCAAAGACAGCAGCAGCTTCAGGTCAGTTGCTATCACGTCCCGTCTGACGAAGACGCTGGACAGGCTGGTCCTGGGTCACCTGGAGGACGTCGTCATCTTTCTGCTGGCAGCGCTGTGAGAAATCCATTTTTTGTCTTCTTCTGTGCCTTCAACACGATTCAATCTCTGCTCCTGAGGGACAAGCTGGAGACGACCAGTGTGGACTGTGACCTGCAGAGTAGATCTTATCTCACAAACAGTTTGTCTGTGTGTCTGACCTCCTGACCTACAGAGTGGGGGCTCCACAGGGCTCCGTCCTTGGGCCTCTATACATTTTGGACTTCAGAAACCCCACTGACAACTGCGTCCTGCAGAAGTTCTCTGATGACTCTGCATCAAACTCATCACGAATGGCGCAGAGAAAAGAGGACTAACACTAATGCTATAGAGGAATTATTTCAACACGGGTGATGCGCGCACCTGGAATGCAGAAAGACCCACCACTGATTGACAGAAGCTGTAGCAACATTACAAGCCACTGCTGTTGTCAGCTACAAGAGCTTATAACTGCTAAATCAACATTTGTGAATAAAATTCGATCCTACGACCATTACACATTCAGGAGAGAGAACAAATGGCAAGAAAAACACAGTTTCAAGCATCAGAAGCCAGACGTCTGTCATACTGGTTCATACTTGATTGAAAAAGCTGCTCTCATCTCATTTTGTTGTCTTATTCAAAGAAGTTTCCCCGGCCAACTAAATGGACAGCATGTCTTTCTGCATGAAGCATGCCCAGTGGAGCGGAAAATGATGAGTGATTATCCCTCTTTAGATATACATTTTACACTTTGCTATTTGTGTGGGGCTTGTGGTCCAACTGTGGTCCCTGACCCTAAATGGTTAATTGCAATCCTGGGGGCAAGACAAGATGTGAATCGGCATTTTAATATTAATTTTAACCTCCACTATTTGTACAAAATCGTAATGGCCATTAAAATGTGTATTATTGGCCTTTTAATTGTTGTGATGTCATGTAAAAGCCTTCACAGTTGGGCAGAGCTCTTATTGTGAAGGGCCCAGGCGGAAGTGTCCTCAGTGCGGTTTGAGAGATGCGCAGATGGACCGGAGGACGCTGCCGCTGCTGCCGGAGACGCTCTGAGTCACACATCGGGGCTTCACGATGCTCGCAGCCGCTCCAGAGTAGACCCAGACTGGCCACACGTCCACGGTAAGTCCGCTCTCCTTCACCTTCACCGTGGGACGGGGAACAGCGGTACGCGGCTCGGCCGAGAACAGCGCGTCCCTCCTCGGCCCTGACTCCACCATCACCACCAGCATCAGCATCAGCATCAGCACCACAGAGAGGGACCGTGTGCGCGTGCGTGAGGCGGGAGGGCGCGTGCCACCGGTCTGCGCGCGTGAGAGAGAGAGAGAGAGAGGAGGAGAGAGGCTCAATGGTGCAAACGTGTGCGTGAGAAGGAGCGTGCGTGAGAGCGTGTCGTGACGCTGCAGAGACGCACGCGGCTTCACACGTCTCACGGTAAAGCGACATAGGATAAGATGAGAAGAGGAAGAGAGGAAAAGAGAGAGAGGGGGGAGACGAGGGAGCTAGAAAGAGAGAGGAAGGAATGAGAGAGAGAAAGCAGGAGGAAAAAAAGAAAGAAAAGAGAGAGAGAGAAGAGAGAGAGAGAGGTGATAAAGAGCGAAGGAGAAGATAAGAAAGAGGGAGAACAAAAGAAAGAGATATAAGATGGAGGAGAGAGAGAAAATGAAAGAAGAGGAGAAAGAGAGAGTGAGAAGAGGTGTGGGAGAATGTCTGTTGTGTTTTGAATGAAGATTTCGGACTGACGCAAGTAGAAAAACCTCCCGCAGTGAGTGTTTTATAAGAACCAAAACCAGGACTATATCAGGACTAGACTAAAACCAGAATCACAACCAGGACTCCTTGGGGGCCAGAGTTAGTGGAGTTATTTGGGTCTCTGCTGGTCTTCCCTCGTCCCCGCCTCCGCACAGGAAGTGATGCCGCGCGTGGGAGGCAGTTTCCACGGCGATGTTCCCCGTCTCTGTCTCCACGGCAACCGCATCGCAGCATGTCCCCCGCAGTCCCGGAGTCCTGGTTTAGTTCCCTTTTTGTCCAGGGGTTTATTTCTAGCTTTGACCTTATTTTTGCTCCACTTCAGACCTGGATTAGAGCTAATCAGAGGTAATAATAGACTGTTTTGTTGTATGTTTATTTCTGATTTTAGTTCTGGTTTTGTTAGAGGTTTTAGACTGCCACTATGCTTGTTTAGACTGGTTAGATTATTATGTCTTTTGTACACGAGGGCCTCATTTGTTAAAGGAAACAAAAACACAACTCACATTTGCATCTCACTCACAGACAAATGCAGACTGTGAGGAGGGACATTCATTTTGTGGAAGATCTTAGTCTGTATGTGCATCTTTCAAGAGCAAATTGAGTGCAAAAACGCTCAAAAATAGCACATAGTTTAATTTGGAACTATAAAGTGTGACTTATGTTTAGATTTCTCAGAACAAGCTGGAGACTTATTCATTGTCATAAATGCTGCTGTTTCAGAGTTCAGTCACTGCGCTGGTTTGAAATGAAGGTTTCCGGTGTAACACAAAAAGAATCTGCACCCATGTGACTAACTTCATGGGTTATGGCAGTGACGTGTTGTGATGATGTTTGTGGAAACGTCTTACTATAGAGGGATTTTTTGTTTATCAACACGGGCGATGCGTACACCCTGCCTCCAGAAAGCTCTGCCGCTCATAGACATAAACAGTGAAAACAAGTTTAAAAAGCTCCATTGTCAGCGAACTAAAGTTTATCACTTTGTGAAAACAAACGTTATGCTGCTAAGTCAACATCTGTGAATGAAATTCAATGCTACAACCCTTAAAAGTTACATTCAGGTGAGTGAAAAAATGGCAGGAAAAACAGTCTCAAGGTTCAGGAGACAGACGTCTTGTCAGACCGGGTCATATACTTGATCGAAACGACTGTTCTTGTCCCGTTTTGTTTTATTCAAAGAAGTTTCCCCATGTAACCAGACGGAGAGCGACTCTTTCTGCATAAAGCATGTGCAGTATAGGGCAGAAAGTGACGTCGACTGAAAATCCCTCTGTATCATTTACTCTTACCGACAATTTAAAAAATCTGATCATGTCACAAAAGTGAAAACTATTCTGGAGCTTTAGTACAAGATTCAAGCTCATTCTCTCATGTCATTGTGATAAACATCTAAAATTAGTCTTGGTTTAACATTGTTCACTTGGTTTAACTTTAGTTTGTGCTTTTATTAAACCTTAAATCATTCAAAGACTGATTTGAAACACATTGCTATTGTTTTCTTCTCACTCTGCTCTCTCTGCTTATTATTGTCAATACACAATGGAACAAAGAGTTTAAATTGTTTAAAGAATCGTTAAGTTATTAACCAATTAAAATATAAATCAATACATCTGCAGCTTGATTAATGTAAGTCTTGACTCGCGTCAGTCTGCACAAATCCTTTTTCATCAAAATTACGTCGGTCTGTCAGCTCGTGGAAATGGCCTGGCTTTCTTCTGTCTTTGATAAGTTCCAGTGTGCAAAAATAATCAATATTATGCAAAACTCCAATAAAGTTTGATCATTTTGGCCGCCGCCGTTAAACTCAATGCCGGCCCGAGATACGTGGTGCATGCTGGGAGACACCAACTGTTCACGCGAAACCAAGGAACGTGTCATTTTCAGAAGACTGGATACAAAAACTAGAAAAAACAATACTTTTTCCAATACTTTATTTTGTTGTGTTTAAATATATTTGAGTTGGCAGCTGGTTCAAAAGGTCACTGTTTTCATCAATATTTTAAGCCAGTAAAAAAAGAGAGGAAAAAAAATGTGTGGCATATATTAAGTGAAAATTAAACAAGCAACACCTACTTTACTTTCGACCCTTTCGAAAAAATCAAGAGACAAAACGGCCTCACTTTCCGAGAATGATCCAGATGCACTTCCTCAGTTTATATTTGCAGTTTAGCACCTCTGTCTCTAACTTACTCCTTTCCCTCTTTCTTTCTCTCTCTCATCTCTCTTTGTCTCTCTCCCACCCTCCCTCTTTCTCTTTTACCTCTCTTCTCTTTCTCCAATTTTCTTTCTCCTCCTCTCTTTCCCTCTCATTCTTTGCCCCCTACTCTCTTTCTTTCCTCTCTCTCTCCCTCCCCTCCCTCTCTTTCATTCTCTCTTCCACCCCCTCTCCTTTCTCTCTCTCTCCCCTGATTCTTTCTCTCTACCCCTCCTTTCTCTCTCTTCTCTCTCTCTCCACCCCTCTCCCTCTCTCTCTCTCCCCCTCTCTTCTCTCTCTCTACCCCTCTCTCTTTCTCTTTACCCCCCTTCTCTCTACCCCCCTCTTTCTCTCTCTTCTCTCTCTCTCCACCCCTCTCTCCTCTCCCCCTCTCTCTCCTTCTCTTCTCTCTATACTGCCCCTCTCTCCTTCCTCGTCTTTCTTTCTCTCTTTCTCCCCATCTCTCTTTCTCCTTCTCTCTTCTCTACCTCTCTCTCTCTTCCCCCCTCTCTCTTCTCTCTTTCTCTTCCTTTCTCTCTTTCTCTTCCCCCTCTCTCTCCTCTCTCTCTCTTTCCCTCTCTCTCTTCTCTCTCTTCCTTCCCCCCTCTCTCTCTTCTGTCTCTCCCTCTTCTCTCTCTCTTACCCGCCCCCTCTCTCTCTTCTGCCCCCCCTCTCTACTCATCCCCACCCTCTCTCTCTTCTTCCCCCCTCTCTCGCTCTCTTTCTCAGGTAAGCCTCAGACCTCGGTGGCCTCGTACTCGTTTTTTTCCCAGCATGCCCGAGCAGAGTAATGACTACAGTGTGGTGGTGTTTGGAGCAGGAGGAGTGGGGAAGAGCTCTCTGGTCCTGCGTTTCGTCAAAGGGACCTTCAGAGACACGTACATACCCACAGTGGAGGACACGTACAGACAGGTAACTCCAACACTTTGATACATGTGGGACATGCATGAATAAAGCACATAATCTAAAACTTAACCCTCAGGTAACCTCGGGACCATTTATGGTCCTTTTGAGCTTTTTTTTTTTTTTCAAACTTTTAGATCTCGGCCAGTTTTTATGTCAGACCGGTGAAATTGTCCACAGATTCATGAATCGAGTCAAATTTTAAAATGCCACCAAAATTTTTTTTCTGACACTTTCAGTTAAAGAGCTTGAACAAAAGGGTACGTTCGTCACCTCGGGGACCATTAATGGTCCCCATTTTTAAACAGCCATAAAATCCACATAGATTAATATTTTTTGTACTTTCAAAACTCAGATCTCTTCATCTACTTCTCCTCTGCTCATACATGTGTAACTTTTATATGTGAGATGTATATTTTTATTTTACAAGGCCTTTTTGTCACAAAGTACACTCCAAGTGACCTATAAAAAATTAAAAATGGCATATTTCCAAAATTAAAACAGTGAAGTGGAAAACTTGAGCTATTTTTATTAGAGCCTAGTATATGTCAATAATTTATGGTGAAAAAAATTTTGTGCATTTTTGTGTTTTGAATGGGAGAGGTTTTAGCCAAAAAGTTACGTTCGTCACCTCGGGGACCATTAATGGTCCCCATTTTTAAACAGCCATAAAATCCACATAGATTAATATTTTTTCGTACTTTCAAAACTCAGATCTCTTCATCTACTTCTCCTCTGTTCATACATGTGTAACTTTCATATGTGTGATGTATATTTTTTATTTTACAAGGCCTTTTTGTCACAAAAGTACACTCCAAGTGAACTATAAAAAAATTAAAATGGCATATTTCCAAAATTAAAATAGTGAAGTGGAAAACTTGAGCTATTTTTATCAGAGCCTAGTATATGTCAATAATTTATGGTGAAAAAAATGTTGCTGCATTTTTATGTTTTGAATGGGAGAGGTTCATGTACAAAAAAAAGCATATTCTCCATTGACTTCCATTATAAACGCATGTTTTGACTAAATTAGTAGAAAAAGATGAATTTCAATCAATAGTTGATCAAAAATGATTTGATTGTGTTGGTCTGAAGTTAACGACAGTGTGTGAGTGCAGCACAGACACTGTGACCCTGTGACTGCCCCCCTGTGGCACTGTGGGGAACACAACTCTGCACACACAAACAGAGACAAAACAAGAGCAGCTCAAAGAAGCACATCTCTGCTCTGATCACAAAGTCTCACTGCTGGATCATGTTTGTGGACGTGTCACAGTGTAAACAAACACAATGAGCTGCTCTGGACATTCTCACAGCAGACCTATGTAGTATACAATGAGTAGAAACAGTGGTAAAGACAAGGTACTTAGTTGTTTTAGAGTTGCAGAAAAAGAGGATTTTCAGAACCGAAGATGAGGAGAAGGATTATGAACTGAAATAAAACTAAAACTACAGAAACACACCCGACAGGTGACAGGGTACAGCTGACACGGGACTAGACCACAAGTCAAAGGTCAAAGGTTAAAGGTCAAACACTTCAGAGTTAACGTGTGTCACAAACACAAAGTAGTTTCACTCACGGCAGAGAAACTTTTCACAAACAAGCTGAGTCCTGTGGAGCCAATTAGGTGGAACAGAAGAAATATCCAAACTCTTCCACATCAGACAAGATGAACCGTCTGTGACTGAAGCAAGATCTTGGGTCAGACAAGATGGGGAGGTTGTCCATCTTGGAGAGTCAGGAATGGAAAGGGTAAGATTCTCCTCTTCACTATTTTCATAATTACTTTCATTCTATACTTTTATTTATCATCATGATTACTTTGCTTCTTCACAATGCTTCTCTTCATTACCATGCTTTTCTCTCCTCTTCTCTTCATCACCATACTCTTCTGTCTCCTGTTCATTGCCCTACTTCCCTTCCTTCTCTCTCTTTTTCCTCCTCTCTGTTTATTACATTGTTGAACTTCTAATCTTCCAAAGTCTTTTCCTTTACGTTCTCCTTTTCTCCTCTCTCCTCCTCCTACATAGACTCTAACCTATCTATTTCCTCCTCTGACACCTTCTCCACACTGCTGCTCTGATCTTCTGAGGTTTCTCCACATCTGGAGCTCTCTTCTCCTCTTCATCTTGGCTGCTGAATTCCTCTTGTCCGATCAGCTGCATAACAGCCTCCAAAGCCTGATCTTTACCACAATGTCTACTTATTTTATTACACAGAATATCCACAGTGAGAATGTCCAGAGCAGCTCATTGTGTTTGTTTACACTGTGACACGTCCACAAACATGATTCAGCAGTGAGACTTTGTGATCAGAGCAGAGATGTGCTTCTTTGAGCTGCTCTTGTTTTGTCTCTGTTTCTGTGTGCAGAGTTGTGTTCCCCACAGGTGCCACAGGGGGGCAGTCACAGGGTCACAGTGTCTGTGCTGGACTCACACACTGTCGTTAACTTCAGACCAACACAATCAAACCATTTTTGATCAACTATTGATTGAAATTCATCTTTTTCTAATAATTTAGTCAAAACATGCGTTTATAATGGAAGTCAATGGAGAATATGCTTTTTTTGTACATGAACCTCTCCCATTCAAAACACAAAATGCAACAAAATTTTTTTCACCATAAATTATTGACATATACTAGGCTCTGATAAAAATAGCTCAAGTTTTCCACTTCACTGTTTTAATTTTGGAAATATGCCATTTTAATTTTTTTTATAGTTCACTTGGAGTGTATTTTTGTGACAAAAAGGCCTTGTAAAATAAAAAATATACATCACACATATAAAAGTTACACATGTATGAGCAGAGGAGAAGTAGATGAAGAGATCTGAGTTTTGAAAGTACGAAAAAATATGAATCTATGTGGATTTTATGGCTGTTTAAAAATGGGGACCATTAATGGTCCCCGAGGTGATGAACGTAACTTTTTGACTAAAACCTCTCCCATTCAAAATACAAAAATGCACCAACATTTTTTTCACCATAAATTATTGACATATACTAGGCTCTAATAAAAATAGCTCAAGTTTTCCACTTCACTATTTTAATTTTGGAAATATGACATTTTTTATTTTTTTATGATTCATTTGAAGTGCACTTTTGTAACAAAAAGCCTTGTAAAATAAAAAATATACATCACACATGTAAAAGTTACACATGTATGAACAGAGGAGAAGTAGACAAAGAGATCTGAGTTTTGAAAGTACAAAAAAATATTAATCTATGTGGATTTTATGGCTGTTTAAAAATGGGGACCATTAAATGGTAAATGGTCTCTATTTATATAGCGCTTTTCCACCTTACAAGGCACTCAAAGCGCTTTACAGCCAGGGATCCACTCACCCAGTGTACGCAGACACTGAGGCAATGTGGGTTAAGTGTCTTGCCCAAGAACACAACGACAATCTACTCCTGTCGTCCCACTGTGGCACCTGGTGTTCCGGCGGTCTCCCATCCAAGTACTAACCAGGCCCTTTCTTGCTTAGCTTCTGAGATCTGACGGGATCAGGCTTTGACAAGCAGGTATGGCCCCCGAGGTGACGAACGTAACTTTTTGGCTAAAACCTCTCCCATTCAAAACACAAAAATGCACAAAAAAATTTTTCACCATAAATTATTGACATATACTAGGCTCTAATAAAAATAGCTCAAGTTTTCCACTTCACTGTTTTTAATTTTGGAAATATGCCATTTTAAAATTTTTTATAGGTCACTTGGAGTGTACTTTTGTGACAAAAAGCCTTGTAAATAAAAAATATACATCTCACATATAAAAGTTACACATGTATGAACAGAGGAGAAGTAGATGAAGAGATCTGAGTTTTTGAAAGTACGAAAAAATATGAATCTATGTGGATTTTATGGCCGTTTAAAAATGGGGACCATTAATGGTCCCCGAGGTGACGAACGTACCCTTTTTTTGCAGGTTACCAGAGGGTTAAAGAGAAACTACGTAAACACAGAAGAAGTTTTTTTTCACTGCCAAACTTTAAATGGGGTCAAAATTATTTACTGTTTCTGGACGTTTTTTGGCGTTATGTGTGCAAAAACGGCGACTGTGCTGCCACGATCAGTGCATTTTCAGTTCACGCCGACGTCACAGCGAGTCGACACGACAGATGAGCTGCACAGGTGGAATATATAAACTCCTCCCTCTGACATCGATAAGGCAAGCTGGAAAATGGTCGCCCGCTCACATCATAAGCAGATGTGCTTATATAGGTTAAAGCAAAGGCTTCTTACATATGTCTCCAAAGTTAATAAAAAAGAATCTTGATGTGCTAGTAAGAAACTAGACCTGTGCACAGCCTCAAAGCTGTGAACTTCTCTGCACGCCAGGATCGCTCCGACACGAAACTCACCTCACTCACAAGCTCGCTGTCCATGTTTGGTGCTGTCAATCAACGTCTGTTCACAAATAACCTGGGCGTCACTTAAAATTCCTCCGTGCATTTCCCATAAAACGGTGAAATTGTAGACCCAGAGGACCCTGCTACACGCTGCAGTTTGAGTTGAACCCAACTCGTCTTAGAGTTTGCATGTTCCCGTGTCTGCGTAGGTTTCCTCCTACATTTTAAACATGTCCAATGTGCCTCCCCCTCTCCTCTCCCCAGGACTAAGATTGAAATTAGCTGTAAAGCTAGAATCAGGTACAATCATCTCTGCCATGGAGCTTAAAGTAATTGTACATTGTCCTTAATAAACATTATGTTACTTCAGACGTAAATATTGTGAGCATGGCCATGTGCGAGAGATGACTATATATGGGCAACCGGCCTGTAAAAGAGGTGCTTTCAGTGTGGTGACAGCTCCGGTCTGTGACGGGACGTGGGCGGTACGTGTCTGCAGCCAGACGCTCTTGTCTGAACACTTTCCCTAATCTTAACAGTCTATGAAGCTTTTTATATTACCATTCAAACCTAATTCAGCAGGGGTTTCCAAAGTGGGGGTCGCAAGATGTGTTTTCTCTCTCCTCTTGCAGCTGTTCAGTGGTGTTCTCTCTCTCTCCTCTTGCAGCTGTTCAGTGGGGTTTTCTCTCTCTTCTTGCAGCTGTTCAGTGGTGTTTTTTCCCTCCTCTTGCAGCAGTTCAGTGGTGTTCTCTCTCTCCTCTTGCAGGTGATCAGCTGTGACAAAAGCGTGTGCACACTTCAGATCACAGACACCACGGGGAGTCACCAGTTTCCAGCGATGCAGCGTTTGTCCATCTCCAAAGGCCATGCGTTCGTCCTGGTTTATTCCATCACCAGTCGACAGTCACTGGAAGAGATCAAGCCCATTTACCAACAGGTACAACCGGGACCGGGGCAAGTACAGGGACAGACCTGGTGTATTTTGTGACTTGTGATATGACCTCAGATTAAATAACAGACGCAGGGCTTTTGATTTGAAAAAATGTGAACAGAGTAGTGATATTCAGGCCAGATGGATTACACCAGATGGATTCTCGCAACATTTGTGATTTTCACTAACTTTAGAGCAGGGGTGCTCAAAATTAGTTTTTCTGTGGGCCAAAATTTTCAGATTTTTTTTTCAGCAGGCCAAAATGTATTATATTAGCCCTGTTTCCATAGACTCGAGTCGGGGGGGGGGTACAGTCCTACGCTGTTTCCACTGCGCAATGCGAGCCGTTCCGCCCTGTTTGCTGGGTCCAAAGCGTGCTGCTTTTGGCTCTGCTTTTACCCTGGAGCAGACCTTACAGCGGTCCCCCCTTTAGCCTCAATGATTGGACAAGACAAAATACAGACTCAGGCCAAAACCAGACGGAAAAGAGCAGAAACAGACATGAAATAATGTACCTCACCTAACGCCGACTTGATCTTGTGACAAACCGTATTACCACTGATGAAAACTTGTTGCTCTGGTTGACTTAACAAAGCAAATCTAGCGCATTAGCATCAGCTGTTTCCCGTTTGAGGCAAAACACTCTAAAAAATTGTAAATCCTGTGTGTAATGTGTCCTACATAATCCAGCCTCAAAGCATTGAATAAACCGGTGGAAACACAAAGGGAACCGATCTGGGGGACCCAGAAAGTGGCTATATACGTGCCAACTTAACACAGTTTTGTTTAGCAGTTAATAGTTTATTTGCAAAGAGATGATGATTAAATTGTCTTTTATCAACATGTTTTTGGAGATTACACTTGATTTGGTGTCATTTTAACACACATTTTTTAGTACAATACTGACTATTTAGACAGCGCTTTTTAAACCCAAGTACTGCCCAGGTCCAACCTGCTTCGCTTCAGAGATACAGCGAGATCCGGCTTTGACAGGCTGATATGGCCACAATTTTGAACAGAAGTCAATGTACCTGTTTATATTTTTAAGCAGTTTCATATCAATTTAGTTTTTTACAATTATTCAACTGTAAATTACTGATATATGTATGTCATCGTGTTTTCTGCATATTTAGGCTGAGTTGCATGTATCATGATCAAAGATGGAACATTGTCTAAACCTAAAGCTGCCCTGTACTTGTCTTCTTCCTCTGCAGATTGTGTCAATCAAAGGCAGCGTGGAGTCCATCCCCATCATGCTGGTGGGGAACAAAAGCGACGAGATTTCCCAGCGCGAGGTGGACACGAGTCAGGGCGAGGCTCAGGCCAAACAGTGGAAGTGCGCCTTCATGGAGACGTCGGCCAAGACCAACTCCAACGTGACCGAACTGTTCCAGGAGCTTCTGTCGCTGGAGAAGAAACGCGACATGAGCCTGAGCATCGACGGGAAGCGCGGAGGCAAGCAGACGCGCGCCGACAAACTCAAGGGAAAGTGCAGCGTCATGTGAGAGAGCGAGAAACACGGGAAAAACGAGACTGCAAAACGCCAACTCTAAAGCACGAACCCACGTTTACATGACTTTCATTTAGTGCCATAAACGACACAAGGGACTGAGTTTTCACCGGAAATAAAGGGAAATGTTTAATTTAAGGGACTGATATTATCTAAAAAAGACTGTTTTTAACCCTGTTCTGACATTGTTCCTGTTCAAAAACACAGCTGGAGCAGTTATTTAGCTTCTTTCACACTGCTTTCTTTAATTTGTTTTGTCTTCTCTGCTGCTTTTGCTTACATACAAAACCTTAATGAAGAAATTGACAAAGAAAAGTTGAAAATTACAGGAAGTAATTTGAGTTATAACACAGAAACTCTCCACTTATGTCGCCAAAAAGCAAGTTACTGACACAGCTTCCTTGGAGTTTTAACTAGGGCTGCAACAACTTAATTGAACAATCATCAACTATTTAAAAAAAAAAAATCAGATTATCAAATAATAATCAGATGCACTTTTTGAGATAAAGAGTTACTCTATAGGGCTGGGCTATTAATCAAAAAATCGAGAGGTCGAATCAAATTGTCAGTTAGTTGGTTGTGGGTGTTGAATAGAAAAACCAAAAACCAATTCTTTGATAGTAAAATGTGTGGTTTAGTGCAAAAGTCAAACTTTGAGGCAGAATACTGATATATAATTTTTGGGGCATATTATAGGACATATTTAAAAGTTTTTTGTTTATGTTCATAAAAGCCATTTTTCCTTTGTTTAAGGTTAAACAAAATCGAGATCGATCAATAAAACTTGACTAAATAAAACTTCATTTTTCCCAGGTCACCCAACATCATTCTAGCTTTTTAAACCTGTCTTGGTTTCTTTGAGTCAATGGAGGCAAATACTAGGACTCCGATACACAACATTGCGAACACAGGATATTATGACTTGATATTAATTAAGTAGTCAATATTTTTACATAACGTCCATGTGATTTGCAAAACAGTAGATTTATGGTTCAATTTTATAACAAACTACAATGACGATCTATTGTCCCAGCCCTAGAACAGAAAGATTTATTGTCATTGTACAGAGTACAACCAAATTACTTTGGAGTAAGCCCCCGGCTGCTGCACCTTTTGCGCGCCGCCACACAGCTCTTCCAAACATATAATGTGCCAATTGCACTGAGAGCCAGATAATCAAATCCATGTTTACTTTTAGGAGAGCAGCAGGCAGCTAGGTTCTAAGAAAAAGGGGACAAAAAAAGACAGCAAAGCAAGAAATAGTAAGAGGTGGACGCGACAAGATAGAAAGACGTCTGCACTGTACAGAAGCAGGAAAAGTGACTTCCCGCAGCTTTAAAACACCCAGAACATACACATACACTGTGTTCAAACGTGAATGAAGCAAAACGCAGCTCCAGGTGTGATTTTTGAAGCGGAAACCGCTTCGGAACAAAGTTACGTCGAGAAAATACCTCCGTTTCATTAGGACGAATAGAAAATGCATTGTAGAAACTTTATTATATTGTAAAAACATGAATCTAACTCACAACCCTTTTTCTGATGCATCTGTTTAATCATGTAATAATGTAATATTTAACAATGTAACCAACCATGACGCACAATATTTACATTATATATTTGAAAAGACAATGGTAAAGGGGGATGAGATTAACGTGAAGCGATGCAAAGAAGTGAAAATATTGTGACTGAGGGGCTGTTTGTCGATGCATAGACACACAAAACCAATGCACTCTCCTAAACACGTTGAAGTGGCTTTATGTGTCAATGGCTCTCACTCAGTTCCAATGCTCTTGGCCTACAAAGCTCAAAATGCTCTGTTACGCCTTGTGATGTCATTAAGTGATGGATTTTAAACATTTAATCGTCACGTTTTTCGACCTGAATACATATATATACAGGTATCTATATTTTTATTTTTTATGCTATATCAGTCACATGTTTTGTTCACTTATAATGCATTCTGAGTCTCCGAACTGTTCATTCCGATGCATTTAAAGTCCCTATTAACCTGGGAGAGTCACTGTCCTTTTTTGACCCCTGCGTCCTATGTCCCAGCAAATGTATCCAAATCCACTTATTTGTCCCGGTTTTACACAAGACATGTCCCAGTTGTCCTGATTTTTGACCACTGTTGCACTTTCCAACAGTGGAGAAAGGAATAAATTGCCATTTCCTTTGTCTAAATAGAGAAAACCAGGCTTGAAAATGACCAAAACACGAGATAAAATTCACAGATTTGCACTGACAGAAGTTTCATATACGTGAAAGTGAATGAGCCATGAATTGGCTCTGTGCACGGAACTTCAGGTGGCTTGTTTATGTTCAAAATAGCTAACATCTGTACATTCAAGCATTTCCTGTTCAGTGCATTTCTATGAGGTTTTCTCTACACCAGCTTAAAATGATAAATACTCAGAAGATCAGACAGTGACAGTGAGTTTTTTGGTGAATGTTACAGAAAACACAAATCAGAAGAATAATTCACCATAGGACACTTGTGTTTTAAAAAGAGACGTGTTTGTACCTAAATGCTAATGCTAACAGGAAATGCCTGTATGTAAAGACGTAACTATTTTGAACATAAACAAGCCAACTGATGTTTCGTGCACAGAGCCAATTGACTAAGTGCATAAGAATATACTTTTTTTTCCTCCGCTATTTTCACCGAATGCTCATTACCCTTCACAACAACTTGAGTGTGTCCCAGTTTTTAATTTTGAAAATATGGTCATCCTAGTTTGAAGCTTTTTTACAGCTGTATTCTAATGATACTTAGCCACAAGGTAACAACAGCAGACAAACTTGGTGAAATTTGGGAACGTTGGAAAATTCATACTGTCTACTTTTACTTTCCAACATTCTTTTTTTGTTGAATTAAGTTGTAAGCTTATTTACCTGACAGTTTCGGCGGCAGGACTTCCGTCTTCGAGTCTTCTATAGAATATTTCCAGATGTGGCCAGTTTGACAGATTCTGGTGATGGTCTCTGCCCATTGTGTGAGTCAAGGATAATGCTCCCTCGTCTCTGTTGATGGTCCGTGTGTCCCGCTTCATGATCTCAATAGCCTCTTGTATCCATCTTTGTTCTTGTGTTCTTCTCTTCCAATTAGTTTTTCCAAACCCATAGAAAAAGCAACACAGGAGAACCTAAAATCAGCCGAATACCCGAACCCTGCAAAAGATAAAAAACCACAGTATGAAATGAGACAAAGCAAAAATGATTGGAACAGAAGAACACAAATACAAAAAATGGATACGAGAAACTGGATTGATATTCTGTTGTCTTGCCCTTTAGGAGGAAAATAAAGGGCTCAGACAAACATGTCCAGTATCAGCCATAACAATAACAAATCAATCTATTATCAGGTTAATACAGAATTAAACCCCTACTTAGAGGCAGGACAAAAGTATAAAGTATTTTCTCAGTTCACTTCCATCAGATGGAAAATGGATGATTTTAGCACGTACACTGCAATCTATCTTAAAGACTAATTTTAAGATTTGTTCACTTAATAAGACCAACCAATCTTACTAAGATTATTTGACCTTATCTAGATATAAAAACGTATTTTAAACTAGCATATTTCTGCTCAAAACAACTAGGATAGTCAACTTTTCTTACTGCACTGGCAGATTATTATTATTTCATTTAAATACATCTCAATCGTCTTAAACCTTGTCCGCACTGCAGAAACTATTTATCTAGACTTGCTTAAAATGACTTGGTTCAGATTTTAATCCAGAGTTGAGCTGTTTCAACTGGATAAGATTTTATTGCTTATGTAGTGTAGAATATTTCACTGGTTTCAAGATACTTTTTACTGGTTATAAGAGAAATTGTCTGAAAATAAGAACAAAATTTGCCAATTTGGTAAGAACAATTTTCTTGACCCACTGGCAAATAATTTGGCTTAAAATAATAAGCAATGTCTTGAAATCAGTTCAAAACACTTTGCAGTAGGGATAATAATCTAGTCTCTACAATAAATGGCGGTTAAATTTGTCAAATGCTTGAAATTAGGTTCAAATCCTACAATCAAGCTTGTCTTGAAATTCATTTTTGTAGTGGATAACACTTTGAGGCTTTTTTATTTTACTTCTGTTAAGATTAACACAGAAATCTCCAATGGTTCTGTTAAACCCAAGCAATTTAAACTAGGCTAAACAATAGCTGTAGCTTTAACCTTGGGTAGTTTCCAGCTGAAAGTTTCAAGCGATTCTAGAAAAGTATATTGTAAAAGAAACACGTCATAAAAACGGACTGCCATGCACTTGCTAAATCAAATTATATAATATTTTATCTGCCCCAAAGTAGGGCACTCCAGTTTCACTTTGTTGCTTGTAAAAATATGTTTTATTACAACAAAATAATAATGCATGAGGATATTAGCTCTAGGAAGTTGTTGGACAGATTTAAATACGTATATCTCGTGTTTTGCGTGAAAATCAGGTAGACCAGCTTTTGCTAAGAACGTCCTACTTACTTAGTTACCACTTAGTGACATCACAAGGTGGAGCAGACAGAGGTGCTTTCAGTTTGAGAGAAGAACAGCTTAAATATGCAGGATTTGTGTGCTAAACATGTGTGAATGAAACAAAACACGACTCCGAGTGTGTTTTTGACGAGGAGACATTATGACATAGAAAATACAAATTTAGTGTAATGTATAGGCCCTTTAAGTTATGGTCAGAAAAGCCTTATTTAACTTCTAAGATATTTACAGTGGAACAAAGCATGAGTTTTGTTTACATGGTTTTCTTTAGTGCCATAACGAACTGGAGCCGGTCCAAGTCGCTGATATAATCTTTACAAGCAGCGAAAGGCCGGCGTCTGGTCTAAAAACGCATGTGATCCAGATTTACTCAGTGGATTTCTATGGGATTTACTGTTTCTGTGTCATTGTTATGCACTTTCAAACGAAGAAAATAAAGATCAAAGTATTGACAAACGGAGATAAAGTCATGTCATTTGGGGTTGAATTATAAAAAGTGCTTGCAAATTGGTGGAGCTGATTGAACTTAAATGCAGTCTTAATTTCTATTTTCTAGAGCTATAGACCCATTTACTGTTAGTAAACAAAGGTGATTGCATGCACAGCCTGGTGACCTGAGTAATGCGACTGTTCCAGGCTTTTCAAGCAGTCAGTGAAAAATCGCAAAACTCTCTTTAAAAGGCTCACTTTTAAGAACAGCAAGCGACTCCCAGATCTATGTACAGTTATTGAATGCAAGCATGCATTAATAAGTGTCCCAGATTCAATGACCTAATATTTATTTGTATTTGGTGAAAAAACTTTGTGTTCATAAGAGATAAGCTATGAGCTTGCAAATTTATTGATGAGTATGACATTGTGACTGTAACTTGCAGAAAAGTATAGGGAGTGAGTTACGACAACATTGCCAAAGTTTGTTGTGTAATTTGTGTTAATTAATTATCAACAGTGGAGAGCTGCAGACTCACAGTAAACAGTTTAGTGTTTTTAGTACTACTTACTCGTTTTGTAAACAAAGTTATGGATAAACTGTGCAGAGGACATGACGTAGGCTCTGGACAGGTCTATTGACCCTATTTTGTCCCGCCTACTTTTCTAGGACGTGCACTTCCTGTTCAGTTGCATTTAGCCTGTAGATTTCAGTCGATGGGTTTATTTTAACTGTCATTATATTTAATTAAAATTGCCCCACAAGACAGACAAACAAATACGTTAGCTACCTTAACAGAGCTAAACAGGAAGTGCATTTCCAAGCCAAGTGGGCGGGACAAAATAGGGTCAATAGGCTCTGTGCAGTTGGCTTGTTTTCGTTCAAAATAGTACATCCTGTACAACCATTTCCTGTTCTATTCATATGAGGTTTTCATTACATCAGTTTAAAACAAATAAATACTTGAAAGATCAGACAGTTGTGGTGAATGTTACAGAAAACATGTAAATGTAACATTCGCCACAACTGTTAAAGACTTTACAAACCAAATATAGGCCTATATACAGTATATTTCACCATTGGACACTTGAGTGTTTAAAAAGAGACGTGATTGTGTCTAAATGCTAATGCTAGCAGGAAATGGTCGTATGTACAGAAGTTAGCTATTTTGAACGTACGCAAACCAATGAAGTTGCACAGAGCCAATTCAACGTCAGACTTTTTACAACAGGCTACATTTTGCACACTTACTTAAAACATTGTAGACATTGTAAGTCTTTACAACAGAGTTTAGAAGAGTTATTCCTAATGCTCGATTATTAGACTTAGATGAGAGACGACAAATTAATTTTAATTCAAACAGATACTTGGACAATATACAATATGCATTAGTGTTAAACTGATTTTACATTATTTTTAATAAGAAAACACTTATTTTATGTTGCAAATGTTTTTTATGTTTTCTGTGTCGAGTAACATATTGATTTGCACAAATGTGAATTAATGAAATGGCTGGGTCAGGTCTTTGCTCCCTGTCTTAACCTGTTTTGCACATGAGCAATTGTTTGTTAGGCCTTGTTTTGGGAAAGAAAACTCCACAAATAGTAAACTCTCTCATTCTTAGTTTGGCTTTCCCATTGTTGTTTAGTGAGTGTTAAGACCAGTGGTTTCCCAAAGTGGGGTCCGGCCGGGGATCCCTGGGGGTCTCTGGACCATGTGTAGGGGGTCCCGAATTTTTTTTGAAACATTGGTAATTTTTTTAATATAACAATTTCTTATGATTTACCATAATAAACATAGAACTTTGGGTTGAAAAGATAAATAGCTTTGAATAGAAACATGTAAACCCATAAAAATGATCAAAGGAAATTAACCATTTATTCAAATTTGATATATAGAAATTAGCTTTGATTTACGAATTTTAATGTGATACCAGAGCGAAAAGTTTTAGGGGGTCCTTGGAAGATTTTTGAGCCGATAAGGGGTCCCTGGTCTGAAAAAGTTTGAGAACCCCTGGTTTAGACTTTGAGTTGACTGCAGCCCACACCCTGCAGAACAGACTTGCTCCTCTTGTATACAAATGCAAATACACAGGACTTTATTGACATGTATATTTACTGAAAAGAGGAAGAGACAACACCCACAGATCATCTATGTGTGCCTCACATGTTTAAAAATTGAATAAAGTGCAAGTTTGTGTTTTCTCACAAAGTTCTGCTTTTGCACTAAACGTTTTTGAGGAAAACAGGATTAAATGCGCCAGTTAATGCCAAGAAGCCCTCTAGTTTTTACAATTCAGCTACATTTAACACGTAGCTTTTTTAACATTAACTTTTTAAATAATTTACTTGCCTACACAATTTCTTACCTGAATCAATGTGGTTGTTTTTCTTTTCACTCTTGAGTGAAATGACAATATAATGTTCACTTTTCTTAAACAACTGCAACAATCAATTGAATGAACTGCAGAAATATCTGTAGTTTATTTGTATAAGTGCTAATTAGTAAGATAGCTCCTTGCTAGCACCACGACTTGACTTGATTTGAGCTCATTTTTGGCGCCACCTCTGTTTGAACCACGTGATCTCGCTCCAGCCAATCAGACGCGCAGGACTCGTAACTATTTACAACTACGTCCTCTTTCTCTCCTCCGCCTCCTCCTGAGTAGTTTTTTCTTCGGCTCTCGTGTTCACCGTTTGCGTGCACAATGCTGAGCCTGTAGTCCCGTGGCTTTCTCCGTGGGTTTACCCTCGTGTCGCTACGATGTGATTGATTATGTGGCTTTTTCGTTTAATTCAAACCGACAGTCACGCAGAGGACGCGACGTAAACACGGTACGTACAGTTTTTAGAGGCAGAGCGTCCCGTCCCACGACAGAATCTAAACACTGCACACGATGGCTCCTTCACTGGAAAGAAAAACATGAAAAACTAATGTCTCTACAGTTACCAGTCGACTATTAGTACTCTATTGACAATGGTGAAGAGTAAATAGTATAAAACTGATTGATTAAAGGTGGGGTAAGTGATTTTCACACTGCAAAAACAATTTAAATCTGACAACTCTTTCTAATAAATCCGTCAACCTAGTGTTAATAACAATGTATTAAGTTTTGGTTGCAATTTTGACTTTAAACCTTCTTTTTCCTCTTTTAAAATGAAACTGGAGAGGACCACCCAAGCTCAGCCAATCAGAACGCTGCATTCTGCTGCTAATTGAAACTATAATTCTTTATTATTCGATTCAGAGACTACTCTGTGGACTCAGTTTTTCACAAAGTGCTGCATTTATCATAGAGTTTTTGATTGAAATGACAAAGTTTACTTATTTACAACTAAAAACCTTAGCTACCCGAACTTTAATAAAAGTAAAAGTATTGTACTTGAGTAAATATGGCCTATTTGTACTTTACTAAGGTAGCCTACATTTTATATTGGATGCATTTACTTCTACTTAATTAAATATGAGCTTTTAGTGCACTAAATACATATATTTTGATGTTATAATCATTTTAAATAGTTTTCATAATTTATTTTGCAAACATTTTTATTTTTGATTTGTAATACACAAATTTTGCATTAAATTTTTTTAAAAATCAATTTAATTTTTGTGATTTTCTTAATTTAAATCCTTAAAACTAGCATTAAAATGTTACATAAGGATGAAAAAGGATTTGTATATTTTTTCCCAACACTGGCTATATACAAAGTTGTTATATGTTTAGACAGTATTTGCTATAATCTAAATAATATGTATACAATATTCTTGTTAAGTAGCCCAGTCCTAGTTTGCAAGCAGTTTAGTGCAATTAACCAGTATAGTAGTAGTCTTAGTTATTCTCATTGTACATTGAGCTTTTACAAAAAGATTTGATCAAAATGCTGAAATATTGTTGCTGAATGCTTTAATGAACACAAATACCATGCATGATTTACAAAAATGTTGCAGCTGAGTTGTCTCAAATTCAAAAACGTTTCCAATATTTTGTGTCTTACAAAAAAGCTGCAGCCCTAGAGACAAAGTTGAACCAAAAATATGGGTTTTGTTGTACGCTACTAAGGGAATTAGAATGGAAAAGAAAATGTGTTTACGTAAAGTCGCATATTCAAGGAGTTAACATGTCTGCAGAGGTGTCGCATTTTGAATGGTCACTGTTGTTTATCCATCACAAAGACTGAAAGTTCAAATGCCTCTCTGCGGACAAAGTCTCTGCAATTGACCAAAAGTTTTACTGTGCTTTGTGGTGTCTGCTGTAGTTTGGGGGTTTTGTTGTCCTGTAAATCCTGTCAAAATTATGAATGAAGTAAATTGGAGTTTCTGTCTTTCTCACTTGTTCTCACAGTGTTCTTGTAAACTTGAAGGCCGCATTGAAGATTCTGAATTCCCACCAGAGATTCTGCTGCCAAAGACCGCTGCGAAAGCTTTACTCAACAAAGGTAAAAGAGCACAACGACAACCGCTGTTTCTAGTTTATTAACGCACACTTGTGAATGTAAATGATGTTTAATTTGTGTAGAGTCAAGTGAATAAACTGACAAAAGAAAATGAACAAACACAGTTTTGTGTTTAAGATAGCTTTATGTCTTACAGATAAAAAGTCCTTTTCTGATGAGATCAGCCTCATGAGATGTATAAGTCAGGTTTTTAGCATTATTGTTTGTACTGTTTATAGCAATATTTTGACTTCCTTGTCAAGGAGAAAAACATTGCTTTCACCTATTAATCAAAGTTGCCACATTTTCAGAGAGCAACAAGCGACCAAAAGGGTTGCGCAATCTGGAAAAAAAAAGTATAATTACAAATTTAGACCCCACATTGTTTGGTCTCAATTTTCGATTCAATTTTGTTTTGCTTTTCCATAAACAAATGAAAAATGGTTGTTAGTAATGATTTTATAAATATATATGAAACAAACATTTAGGCTAAATGTTCTATATCGCAGTAAAAATGATAACAAATTTTGACTTTTGCTCCAAACCACACAAATAATTAGTTACCAGTTCGACACAGTATAATCTGGATCTCTTGATTTTTCGATTAATTGCCCAGCGCTGCAACCAAGTCTTTTAAAATGACTTTGTAATGACTTAAAACATGAAACTATGCTTATAGTCTAGATTTCTGTTCTATAATTAGTGGCAAACGCTCTAAAAAAAATAAATAAATCACCTTTCTATGATTTTTCGCGACCATCAGATTTCACAAGTAACTTTCCATAAAACTAAAGCCCAAAGTCAGTTTAAAGAAGAAGACTAGGCTGCACTGATGGTCAGGGTTACATGCAGTCAGAAGTGATCAGGCAGTCTAAGTCATAACAATGTGGCTCTACAACAGGGCTGGGCGAAAAATTTAAATCATAATTTTCTTAGAGCCATTGTTTTGATTTTATCACAATTCTTAGACTATTTTTGAGGTAAATAAAATCATCCACTGTTGCAGAAAGTTTCCACTTCACAATAACTGGCTTTAGCTGTCACTCTTAGAAGGACAAAGGCTTCAGTGTTGCCAGATTTTCAAAGAGAAACAAGTGACCAAGCTTTTAAAAAACTCCCACAACAAATTACCTCAGCATTTCAATAACATTTTTAAAAAATCGAATAATTTTAACACTGTGTCACCTCTGAACAATTATTTATTTTTTTTGCCGTATTTTCATAATTTTTTCTAACATTCATAACGACTTTTAGACATGAAAAATCCACGTTTCAGTCATAAATGTATATATTTTTGTAAATTACACCTGAACAATTGCTAAAATTCATCACAGAGATGAGCTCACGATTTGATTTTTATCACAACCTTGCCCAGTCCTACTCTACAAAACACAGTTTGCAGAAAACATAAAATGGACTCTGTTGTAACTAATCCCAGGCAATTTAGACTAATTTTTAAATTTTTTTTACCCACAGAAATAGAGGAACTCAACAGAGGATTACAACCTGTGAAAACCTACAGAAGATGGAAAAGTCCTGTGCAAAAACTTAAACCACCATTGCTTGGGAATAACGCAAACTAAAATTTAAAATGTCCAGAAATATGTTTTCACGTAAGGTCCCATTAAGAAAATTACTTCCGAAACCACCAGCTGACCCAAAACAAACTTCAAATTTGACCAAAGCGGACAAAAACCCACTCAACCAGCGTATGAAAATGGACAGCAAAAGCAATTTCATAACTTGCAAATGGGAACTGTCGCCAACGAAACAAAACAAGATCAACAATTTACAGGAACAAAAGTTGAAAATGATCAGTGTAAAACAGAAGAAAGTCAACATGGACACCAAAATTACTTTATGCAAGTTTCAGGAGAAGTACTTGAGAGTTCTCAGTTTTTCAAAGATGAGAAGGAAGACATCAAAATTAAACCCTCAGACATATTTAACAACACTGGTTATGTTTCAAACCAGTCCTTTCCATACCTACAAACTTCAAATCCAAAACCCATTGAAATTGCCGACAAATCAAACGCAGTACAGGCTTGTGGTATCTCAAATCAATCCTTTCCAATCCTGCAATCTTCAAATCCATCGCCCATTGAAATCTTGAACAACTTAGTTGGGCCGACTTTAAATCCAAATCCAATTGACAAAACAAACACAGGACAACCTTCTGTTTTAAACCAACCCTTTTCAGCTTCAAATCCGCAGATGCATCCTCAGTCTGGGCTGAATAATTACCTTTGGAGCCAACCATATCGACATAGGAATAAAAAAGTAAAGCGCACCTTTAGTTTGATCAAAGGAGAAGGAATTCCCATCAGACCAAAAGTCCAAAAGGAAGATCAAACACATGATTCGCTTGGAAAGAAAAGCGTAGTTAGTTGTCCAGCTGTCGAAGCAGAGGCTGAAAGTGTATCACTCTCAAAAAATGTATCCTCCTCTGAACAGAACTTTGGGATGCCTCTTGTACCAACAGACAACTCACTTCCTCAAACTGGCTTGTCTGTGTCACTCTTAAATGCCAATAGTACAGAGCCAAATATTTCACAAATTACACAAGCAGCGGTAGATTTCAGTGAAGTTAACACTTGCAGCCCAAATCCAGTAACTTCTGAACAGCCGCAGAAGGAAAACCTTTTGGGAGTAACTCATCACAATAAGTTCAACAGCATTCTAATAAAACACAACTTAGATTTCAACTTGTCTGAAGACGTGGCTGACTTTGGAGCTTTTTATGCCAAAATAGTGAATTCTTTAGAGGATGCAGCAAGAAAGTCGCTCACTTACGCCAAACAAGGAGATAAAATACAGTTAGAACTGCAAAATCCAAATATTAAAAACCCTGTTAGTGTAATTTTAGCTGATGAAGCTCACCTGTCACAGCTGACTACTCTTCTAGATCGACTCGGAGAAGCTAGCGCCAAAGCTAACACTTCTGTAAGCCAGTTAGAAATGTTTGCTCAAATTGTGCAAGTGCGTGTAAGCACAGGAAAACGAAAATTAGAAGAGTGTGACAGTTGTGTTAAAAAGGCACGCAAGCAGTTGTACGTTCCAGACACTTCCAATGACGAGCTTTGTTTTGCGATTTGTTTAGCATATATGCTTAACCCAGGAACAAATGATGCTGAGGCAGTTCTACAAGGAGCGGAGCTTCAGAGTAAAGCCGGTCTCTCCAAACAAACCGCTGTTGCTTTTAGCGACATTGCAAAATTTGAGCAGGTCACAAATCGCAAAATTTTGGTGTTCTACCACTCAGAAAACTCGGAAGGGCTAAGCTTGTTTGAGACTTCATTCAAAGAGACAGACACTTCGCCTGTTTATCTTTACTCGAAGGACAAATGCTATTTCGGAATTTTGAACGTTCAAGGATTTACAGGAACATTTTCTTGTGAACAATGCCTTCAAGCTTCGCGTTTAATAGAAACTCACAAGTTTGCAAAATATTGTCCTGTCTGCTTGGACCCCACGTGCGGGCATGAGGAAGCAAGGCCGTCGAGTGTCGAGACTGCTTTCGTACATGCCGCTCGAGCTACTGCTTTCAGGCGCACAAAACCCCTAAAGGTCAACTCAAACTTGGCGAATGTGACTACTGTAAAAGATGCAGAGTTTGCAACAGTACCTACTTCATACCTTTTGAAAATATTGTCCAAAACCAACCGTTTGAACATAAGTGCTCAATGTGCCTTACGTGCGGCGATAAACTGGACAAAGAGGGACACAAATGCTACATTTTACCAATGAAGGTTAACAAAAATAACAGTGATACAAATCTGATCTTTTACGAGTTCAAAACCTACATTAGTGAAGCTGGAAAACACGTCCCCTTCGTGTTAAGCGCCAAAACGTTACAAGGGGAAACGTGGACTGCGTATGGCGAGCACTGCATTGTGAATTTTCTTTTGGATTTCCAATCTAATGCGTTCAAAGGCACAACTTTTATTTCACATCATGCTGACAGCTCTATTCTCCTTGCCAACATGCTGGAAATCGGAGAGAAGACAAATGTGATCACGCAAGATGGTAAAACAGTCTGTATCGAATTGCCAGTTCGTGAGCAGAGGTTTACGGACGCAGCAGAATTCCTTCAAATGCCATTATCCGCAATACCGGACGTGTTTGGATTCAGCCCGCCCAAGACATTCTTCCCAGTTCGTTTTATTTCCAAGAAAAATTTGCTATATATCGGTAAATGCCCTCTACCTAATTTTTACGCCGTTGAGCTGATGAATACCAAAAGGAGAGAAGCTTTCGAGAAGGTGTACAGTTGTGCTAAAAATTACATATTCGATTTCAAACGTGAAGCCCAAATTTACTGCGAAGAGGATGTCGATGTTTTAAGAAAGGCATGTGTTGAACTGCGGACATTTTTCGTCAACGGCTACAACGTGGATCCATTTAGCTGTGAGTCACTACAGACATTTGGCATGAGCGTGTTCTGTGCAGAGTTTTTAGCTCCGATGACGTTGGCGATCCCCCCACTCGACAAAAAGTTGTACAGAGATGATTGCATTGAGTGGTTGGAGTGGATCATGTTTTCACAAAAGTTCTTCATACAACACGCACTGAACGACGGTGTTAAAGTATTGGACAAGGGAGTGTACTTTGATGGGTTCTCCGACGCTAACGGCAAAATAAACTTATGGGAGTTTGTTCCCTGCTCCAAAAATACCTGCTCTGATTGCTTCCCGTCTGCGTACCAAGAAGAGCGGGATGACAAATTATATGAAATACGCAAAAAGTATTATCCAAGTGAAGTACGAGCTGTCAAGATGCAAGAACACGTTTGGAACCAATTGAAGGAAAAGCATGCGGTAATCAAGGACTTTTTGAAGCAATACTTGACACCACAACCGTTGACACTGCAAGAATTAAACAACGGAAATCTGAGCGGAGTGTGAAATTGCGACATACGGCTGGCCCAGAGGAAGAAATCCGTTTTGCGCAAGTGAATCTGCTTTTTTCGTACATTTTGGCAAACCAATCTTTCCCAGTTGGCCATCCAGAAAAGATTGTAGAGAATTTCAACGATCCTCAGGACTATTTTGGACTCATAAAGGCGGTTGTTTACCCACCAAAAGAGCTGCTGTTGCCGTTTTTGCCTTACAAAACCACAGCGGGGAAAACGGTTTATACTTTATGCAGGACTTGCGATAGTTTGAACAATCAGCAAGGGCCATGTGAACACGACGACGATGAAAGAGCGTTAACTGGCGTGTGGGTGACTCCAGAGTTCAATAAAGCTCTTCAACTTGGCTACAAGGTCAGAAAAATCTTCGAGGTTTGGCATTTTGAGCAATTTGGCGACACGGTTTTTGAAGAATTTGTGAGCAGTTTCGTCCAAGGTAAGCGGGAAAGTTTAGGCGGCCATTCTGAACCGGCAAATATAGCGTACGCGTACATCTACGAGCGCTGTCTGGAGGAATTCTGGAAGGCATTCGGAGATCAGAGTTCACAGTTAAAAACAGAAATCGTGACCAGTGATTCAAATTTTGTGGATTTTATATTTTCCAAAGAACTTGAAGTGGAATACTTTCAAATTCTCAACCTCGCATCTGCGCTTGTACAGTGGAAAGACGATGTGCCTCCAAGAAAACTGACTGCGTTTTTGTTACTGCTTTCATCGCTGCGTACGGCCGTCTGCATCTTTACAGCATCCTGGAAAAACTCAAAGAAAACGTGCTTTATTTCGACACGGATCAGGTCTTTTACGTCGCAAAATGTGGACAAATGAGCTGGAGTTTGGAAGAGATTTGGGGCAGCTGACGGACAAGCTAGAAGGAGAAAGCATCCAGGAATTTGCATCCACTGGACTGAAAAGCTACGCCTACCAAACCAAAACAAAGAACGTCGTGATGAATGTTAAGGGAATCGTGCAAACTTTGGAAAACTGTGAGAAAATAAACTTCAGCGTCAAAGATGTGGTGAAGGGTTTTAGTTCAGACGATGATGAAACGGACAGAGATTTGATCAAAACGAATCTGAAACCGGTTTATGATCAAAGAAGGCTGCTCGCAAACGGAAATACTCTGCCTTTTGGATACTAAACCAGACTGGCTGCAGTTGATGTAAAAATAACTTGGTAGAGTTTTGAGATACACTTGAAAAAGATGATCATGATTGTGTTTTTGTAACATGTGAAAACTGCTGAAATGTGCCTGAAACATGTTGAAATACCTCACAAAAGATGAATTTCTACTGTAAATCAAGGCTTTTTCTACCTCATCTATAGAAATGTGAAGTTTAATTTTTTATTCTTTTGTTACTAAATGTCTAACAAATGCTTTTTACGAAAATATATTTGTATTGTATTAGGCAAGATTCTAAAAACATGTAATTAAAATGTCTTTGAATTTGGATATTTTTGCTTTCATTTTCTCAGATTGTTTTCTTTATACCAAATATTATATACTATAGTCAAATAATACTATATACTAAAGTCATATTTTGCTGTCACAATGGCAGCTTCACATGTGTGAGATCTGCTACCCTCTGGTGGTGAAATATTGTCTTTACCTTTCTTATTTGGCCTCTATACTTGACCAATTCTTTTCATTATTTTTTTTTCAGACAAAGATCTTGACAAACCTGTTTTTAGGTTTAGATATTGAATTTTTTTTCAACCGTTTTTAGTCACTAAACAGCTATTTTCTGGTTGAAAGTTTGCTATACTTTTAGCATATTTTACTAGTTCAATAAATTCTAAAAAGAAAAAAAAAGTTGCCTCCCATTTGAGCAATACAACAGTTGAATTTTCCATTTTGGGCCTTTATTTGAAGAGAGAAAAACATTTTTCTTTTAAACTCAACATTTTTTTATTAGATATTTGAATAATTTCAGCTCTGGGACTGCCAAATTTTGATTTTACAGCTGTTGTTTTAGCATAAGCTAAACTGTTTAACTTCCTTCTCTTAAAATATTGAGCACTTCAAGGAACACTGCTAGAGACATTTGTCCTCTGCATGTGACATCACAGAGTCTAACCCAGCATTTTATAGATGTAGACCAGTGGTTCCAAAAGTGGGGTCTGTGGCCCACTGGCCCCTCAAATTGTTGTTTATGTAACAAGCATGACAGAAAATGGACTCTAAAATAATAATAGCTTTCTTACTACTTTACTACTGTTAGGTCTACAAACATAATTTCTTTTTCTTTTTGCGAATATCTATTTACAGGACTATTATTCAAATTCACTTCTCTAAGTTTTAACTTGTATAATGGCCTTCTTCATATTAGTTTACTCAAAGTTATAATTGAATCGATTCATGCATGTTGGAGTAATGACAGTTTGTTTCAGCTGGAGCGTTCAGGTGCAGAATCCTCGTTTCACTACCACATATCCTCCACTGTCTGTATTTACTGAAATTCAAAGATAATACTCAAGACACATATATGTTTAAAACTGTATAGCACTTTCCACAATAATATTGGTTATTTTAAGTCTGGCTTTAAAGTACATAAAATGAAGCGGGGCTTGTCAGTTTTGGCTCATATTGAACAGGAAGTGAAGACTGTTCTATTTTCCAGTCGTTAATTCAACTTTAAGTACCAATGCAACAAAGGAAAAGTCATGTGAGCTTGTTCTAGTTTCTACTAATAATAATAAAAAACAACAAAGGTCCCCTTTAATTGCAGAGTGATAACTAGAATCGTGACTTTCAGCTAAATAATAGTTGTATTCAGCTGATGTTGACCTTTATTGTGGGACACACCATAATCTGAAGAGATCCATCTAGTTCCTAACTCTCACAAATCTTCAGTACAATTAATATCCACGTACATTTCTGCAAAAATACCTTAAAAACATTATTTTACAGACGTCAAAATGAGACTTGGTGACCACTGAAGCACAGCCAATCAGAGCGCTACATTTGGCTCCTTTATTTTGATTTAGACTGCACAGTGATCTGATTTTGTCACCAAATCTGCTGCTTTTGCAATATACTTTTTGGTAGAAAAGATAAAGTTTATTCATTTACAACTAAAAAAGTCAAGTACTTCACCTTTAATGCAGGAAACACAACTCTGGTTTTGACGCTGAAACATTCTAACAGCTAGAAACTCACAGAGATCAGTTTTATGTATTATAGAGGTGATCAAAGTTATTCTATGTATGTTCTGTTCAATCCATTTTCCTGTATCCACTTTGACCCAACCTTCTGTGTGTTTCCCTGGAAGATTCTACTCTCCATCAGCATCACTCTGCAGCCTCTGGTCTGATCTCCTCTCTCGCCTGTGGTTGGCCGGCGCAGACTCGGAGCCGCTCTGATTGGTCTGCTCGGCTCTGGTCCCGCCTAGCGCTGGGGCGTGTGCAGAGGAAACATCTGACTGTCGAGAATCAGCTTCTGTGAGAAAGGAGGGAAGCTTCCGGGAAAGAGAGGCAATCTGAAAATAATAAAGACATGAGCGGAAACGAACTGGCCACATTTCAAGCTCAGAGAGAAAACTAGTGATGAGAAAAGAGGTGATTCAAACAAAATAATCAGTTCTGTCAAGGAGCAAAAGTGAAGAATTTAGAGAGAGAATTGCAGTTGACTAAGATTTGATTAAATTAAACTGCAAAAGTTTAATCTTTATTGGTTAGAAAAATTTTTTACCTGAAAGAATGCCTACTAAAATAATCATTACTGCCTAGGAATAATCAGATTTCTTTGACAATGAAAAAGAGACACATCTCAATGGGTTAATCCTAAATAAAGAAAATTAATAAACAAACAAAATGATGCACAAACAGACAAATGTGACAATAACAGAAACAATTTGAGAAAGTATTAAAAATACACTGTAACTTTTTTGCATCGTAAAAATAAACTTGAACAAAAGCAATCTTTTTTTGTTTACTTGGATGTTTGTTTGTTATTTACCGTACCATTGACTTTAAGGGCCTATACTATTCCATCTGGACACCCGCCCCACCTCCGTCTCCAGGATTAGTCTGTTCTGCTCCTGCTAGACGAGTCATTTCCCTCTGCTAATGACTCTGGCTCTACAGACTTAAACTCTATGACCACAATATGTGGAAACTTCATTCTGTCTTCTAGTTTATCTTTGTTCTTGTAATAAGACAGTTGTAATAAACTAGGTGCCATTTACCTGACAGTTTCGGCGGCAGCTCTGACGAAGGCGGAAGTCCTGCCGCCGAAACTGTCAGGTAAATGAGCACTTAGCTTATTACAACTGTCTTATTACAAGAAATATAAAAATAAATCTATGACCACAATTTTGCCCTTCTGTCTAAGCGCAAGTCTTAGAGCTAGTGGCTCGCTCCAAGCACTATACACTGTCAGAAGGTGGCTTCAGCCAGATGTGGGGGTACAGTTTCCTTCAGTGAACCTGACACGTGCTCACGTCTGTGACCAGTGAGCAGGGCATCACATGCAAAAGTGAACTGTAGCAGCAGCTTCCGTTTGGAAAAGTGTAATAAAAAAAAGTTTAAGGTTAAAATGACATAAGCATAAGCATATTAATCTTAAAAAAACAATTTATTAAGATTATTTGACTTGTTTTAAGATATTTTTCCTGATTTACCTTATCGAGATACAAAAACCTTTTTAAGCAATTTGTATTTGTTTTAAGCCATAATATTTGAATCAAGAATAGATTTGCTTAAAAATCGTGTCAAGAAAACTTTAAACTAGGTTGGTCACATTTTCTTACTGCACTGACAAATTATTTCACTTGAAATAAGACATTTTTACTTTAAAATAAGCAAAACATTCTTATTTTTTGAAAGCCATTTTTTGCAGTGTACGGCGAGTGGAATACCCCAAACTAATACTTTAACTTTCTTTTCAATTAAAACATGTATTTGTTTTTTATCCAGTCAGGTGTCACTTTAATGTCTACAAATTGTTTATTTTAGGGCTCCTTGTCTTCTAATAGGCTACTTATTGTAAATACTGGTTATTAACGTTTATGCTGTAAACCCAGAGGAAATGCAGTCTTAATCAGATTATGATCATGTAATCTGATTATTCTAGTGATCCAGGTAATTTCACTGAATGTGCTGATGTTGTTGTAGTGGTGCAGTTGTCCACCAGGTGTCGCTGCAGCCTCACAGATCCACACTGAGGATGAGTCAGTCTGAGTCATGTTTCTAAGTCTGAACAACACTTCACTGTTGTTCTGTGTCACGTCTGGATGAGCTCACCGCCTTTGAGAGTCTGTGCAGAAACAATCGTGTCATCATCTTTACTGTTTTTGATAGAAATCTGCAAAACCTGTGACTCACAAATGTCAAGTCATTCTGTAATCTTCATTTAGAAATCTGTGCATGAATGTCTGTTGTGACTTGTGAGGGCAACAGCTCATGAGTTTGTAAGTTAAGATTTTAAACTCACACATCACAGCAAAATCTTCCGATGGAGTATAAGGGTCATATAAATTTCTAAATGTTTCAAGTTTATTCTTGTAGCCCAAGCTTTTTTTTTTACTTGGCCCTTATACTCCGTTGTAGAATGTAAAATCACATGAGCAAAAAGATCAAACAACAAAGAATGAAACAAGACAGTGGTTTGGGCAGAAAATACAGACTTTAGGGAAAAAATAAATATATATTCCAGTGTAATGTTGATGTATTGACACAGACATTGTGTGTTTCTGTTTGACGTCTCAACGATCTTCTGCAAAGTGTAAATATTAAAACTGTAATATAGAAAGTACACCAACTCATCCAGTTACAAATTGATTTGTGTGAAGTTTGAATCCCAGTGACAGATTGAACTGAACCTTTGGTCACTTTGCCTCTGAGACAGGGCCGGCCCTGGGCACAGGTGAACTAGGCAGTTGCCTAGGGCGCCATCTGGTGGTGAGGCGCCAAAATGCATCCCTTAAAAACTAAAATAAAATTACATAAGCCAGGTTTTATTTTGTGTCAATAGGACACATATTCATTGAGTTATGACCACAAATAGCTGATGAACTTATACAATTGCAGATTTAATCACGCAAACAACCGCAGGCAAACTTAGGCAGGCATAAACAAGCTTTGCTTCAGCCAATGCCTTTCAGTCACAATGAACAAACCTGTATGTGATTGTGACAATGTCTTATTAATTTATTGTGTGTGTCCTGGCCAAAATTTCAATCTTTAGTATTTCTGTTCTGAGAAATCTTGCCTAGGGCGCCAAAAGGACCAGGTCCAGCCCTGCTCTGAGACCAGAACTAAAGCTTCTGAGCTGTAAAGTCAAATGAATGAGAAAACACAAGAAAATGTGAGGAATACAAAAACAAATTTTTAGCTTGGGGAGTCTCAAAGACCAACACAGTATCATAACTTTTGTTGTAGTTATGATAAGGAAGCAATTTTAGAAAACAGTTAAAAACTCAAAAAGTAAATTTTGCACAATATTTTCATCAGTCAGCAGCCAACTGTTTTTCCGCTATTGTCTCCATTAATAAAAAATAATATATTTTATAACCAACATGTCAGATTGTGTTATTATCAGAAGACCTTTTGTCAGTTTTTATGACTGAGATTAAAAGACCAGCAGCTGATTCATGCTTTTACTGATTCTGCCTTTTCCATCACAACATTCTAACGTTTGTCAAACTCATGAATCTGCAGAAAACCAGCTGCAAACGCACACTGACTCACAGATTTAGGGTAAAAAACACACTGATGATTATTTCAGCAGCCAACATGATTTCTACTGAGACTTATAATCACATTATTAACAAGAAAGGATTGAAATATGGTGCCTGCAGGCTTCTGGATCTTCAAAAGGATCTAATTAATGATGAAACTCAGGCTTGTTCTGTTTTGACATTTTAATTTAAAGGAGCAATAACAGGTTTTATTTTATTTAACCACATAAAATCAGTTTTACAGCAGTGCAAATATATTGTAAAATCATAATCAGATGGAAACGAGATTGCAATGTACTGTGTATAAAGAACATTTTGTGCAGTGAAACCCAGGAAGCGCGCTTTTGTTGTTAGCACGACTAGTTGTTTGTACAGTGGCAGCAAACTTCTCTGAAAATGCTTTATATCTTGTCTTATTCTTGTGAAAATCATTTTGTCCCACATCCACCTGTACTACTCTTACTGGTGTGTGTTTCAGCAGACTCAGTGGTTTTCTACAACTGTAAATATTGATGTTTGTCTCGTCTTCAAACTGCTCAGCCTGACTTTGCTGAATGTGTAAACGAGATTGTACCGTCACGACAAGAAGCTGATAAAGTCCTGCTGTGCACAGAGAAATGTGATCTGACACTAACCTGAGTCAAGACTGAATCAGAACTAAAGCAGGAACACTTAGACTAAAGGGAGCTGGGAATTATGTGTGGTGTCTATCAATGATCAGAAGATAGAACAAATCACATATACAAGTACCTGGGAATTTATTTTTGATTCATTGGGCAGAAAATATGGATTATATTTGTGCAAAAATGAATTAGTAATTACATTTTGGAGAAGACTGAGACCATGCTTCTACATTCTGGTTTGACAGTTCAACAGTTAAAACCCATTACCGTTGCAAAGTCCTTCACAGTTTTTCCTCTTAATTTAGTTTAGTCTTTATTTGAAGAGACAATGTACAAAGACATAATGCTCATAAAACAAAGATGCTCTGCACAATGGGAAATTAGAAACAATCATTATTAGAAAATGCAGGCAGATTGTTACAACAACAAAGAACAGATGAGATCAAGACCAAACCTGCAGGGCCCATGAGCCAGAGTCCAGCAGCTGCAGTCAACCTAGCTTTACTGCTCTTTATATTTACCAAAAAAAATGTAGGTGGAAATTAGATTGTGTTTTTCTTTAGTGCAGAGCTTGTTCTCACTTTTGATTAGAGTCACTGAGATTACAGTCTCAGCTTCACAAAAAATGATGTTGTCAGGGGCGAACGCTCTTTTAAGGAATATTCTCTGTGGAAGGAGTGAGCTGCAATATTAACCTGTTAATGTGGCTTTTTGATTGAATGAGAGGAGCTGCCTTTGGTTGTAGGTCAGTGATTTAAAAAGTAAAGAAAAGAGTTCAAAGATGTGAAAGACTAACAGTATCAGCTCAAAGAGTTCAAACAAACCTGTGTGAAAGTGATGAGTTTGTTCTGATACTGTCGATTTGTTTACTTCTTTTTGTTTACTCCTGCTCTGTTTGTTTACCATTTGTTTACCGTTGTTTACAGTGACATCTACACTGACGCAGCAGCAGGATCAGGTGTCTGCGATGACTCGGGTTCACTTTCTCATTTAGACACAAACACTGATGTTCTTCTGTTCATTTACCTGAATGTGGCTTCTGCTGAAACTTACTTTGCACTAATGTTGTCGTCAAAACAAAAGCTTAACTGTTTTTCTCAGAGACACTTGTAAAGGACAGCTCAGCTGTAACTAGCACAGAAGGCCAGCAACTAAATGGTCTCCAGGTGTCACTGGCGTTGCCCACGTGGGCGTTGAAGTCCCCCAGTAGAACTATGACGTCCCCAGTTGGTGCACTGTCCAGTACCCCTCCCAGATACTCCAAGAAGGCTGGGTACTCTGCACTGTTGTTTGGCCCATACGTCGACACAGCAAGAGACCTGTCACCAACCCAAAAGCGCAGGGACGTGACCCTCTCGTACACTGGGGTGAACTCCAGCACATGGCGGCTGAGCTGTGGGGTTTTGAGCAGGCCCACACCAGCTCGCCGCCTCTCACCATGAGCAACACCAGAGTAGTGGAGCGTCTCTTCGAAAGTGGGTTCCAGAGCCCAAGATGTGTGCGGAGGTGAGCCCCAACCCCAGGCCTGGCTCCAGGGTGGGGCCCTGGCTGTGCCACACGGAGCGACGTCACAATCCTCGATACAGAACCAGTGCAAGTTAATGAACATCTATGAACAAATAAAAATATGCTACAAGGCTATTTACACCTGTGCTTACTGGCAGGCAACAAGTACCACAAGTACCACATATACAAATAGAACATCAGTACAATTGGTTAATTTTAGTCACAGTTTGAGTTGAGTCATACACTAGGTAATGTAGAGCACTCCCGTATTTCAAAAGGATTTCCAAATCTCACTGGCCTTCATAAAAGAGACCATTTTGTCCAAAGACTGTTGTTTTTGTTCAGATTTCAGATAAATTGTACGTAAGAACAAATCACACACTTCCACAAACTTGATAATTACTTATTTCTTTCAGCACAGATCTTTCTGCTTCATCTTTTGCATGTACGCTTTATATTTGAAACCCCTGGTGGTAATGGTGCTGTTCCTAGTTTAATCAAATCATTATGTAGGCCTCCAATATTTGAAAAAGTCACGACTGCATATTCTGTCATCTGATTTTTTTGTGAACTCCAGTACTTTGTGAAAGCTAAAAAGGCTCCAAATAACCAAGTAAACACTAAATGAATGAATAGCGTGACAAGCTCTGGTCGTCCGCTGTTGTAACGCTGACATCACGACTCGGCTGCAACGACACAGTTTGTCCCAAAACAAAGTGTGAGCTCAGGACACCGAGTCTTCTTCACTGTGTCACATTACGGCTCAACCACCTCTGTTTGTAATTGAAATAAATGTCCTTTTTCACAACATCAACACGAATCACTTCAAAGAGACGAGAGCGCTGCCAAAACCATTATGTGTGAACGAGAAGGAGCCAAAGTCAAAATACCTGTGGCGACAAGTTATTTATTTAGTGACGTGGTGTTTGTTCTCTTGTGGTGTTGTACAAATCAAACTTTTAGATGGAGCAAGGTCACGTCTGAGTACTTTTAAAAGAACCAAACAATGAGAAGACATGTATGAAGTATAACATCTCATAATAACTCATTTTGCAAAGTGTAAAGAGCTTCAAGCAATTACAGTATAACTATTCTAAATCTGCACTAACTGTATTATATAAAGTTGTGGAATGTTCCAGGCAGTGGCATTAAACTCATTCGTTCTGCACATTGCTTTTAAAATTCTTTCTGCACAGATCTGGACGCTCCATGAAAACATAAGCTTTACAGAATATATGCATTAAATATTAAGGTGCATATAACAGGTTTTGCAATTTTCTCGTTGTAGCTTAATTTTGTAGATTAAAACATGTTGTAAATATAAATGTATGCTTTTTACAACAGAAGTTTTACATAAAGCAAGAACAAGTTTGCGGCCAAAAGGTTAAAACCAAGTTGAAAGCAGGAAGTAAAGCTGATTTCTAAACTGATGACATCAAGGGACCACAACATTTTCAATATTCTCACAATAAGAACATTTATAGGTCTGTAAACATAAATTTAACTAAATTACTGTGTTCTATTGCATTTTCTTTTGTATCAAGTAAAAAAAATAGTCACATTACATAGTTGCTATAAGGATATCCGGACGATGTCACTTTCGGCTCACCTGCAGAAAGATACGCTGTCCGTCTAGTTGCTGAGGGAACTTCTTGATTAAAACAGCAAAACGTGACAAGAGTTGTTTGATCAGGTATGAACTGTTCTTTAAGTTTTTTTGTATGATCGTATTCATGACAAATGTTGATTTGGCAACATGACTTTTTTTCACAGTGATAACTCTTGTAGTTAGCTGACAGCAGCGCTGGTTAGTGTTGCTGCTACAGCTTGTGTCAATCAGCCGCAGCTCTTTCTGCTAACCTGTTGTACGCTTGAGAAACATTCATTCATTCATTTCTACTGCTTAATCCGTTAGGGTCGCGGGTGACTGGAGCCTATCCAGTGACTTTGGCCTTAGGCGGGGAACACCTGGACAGTGGCCAACTTGCCGCAGGTTAGACAGACAACCATTCACTCTCTCATTCAGTCACTAAGGGAAATTTACAGTGATGTCCAATTAACCTAACATGCATGTCTTTGGAGGTGGAGGAAACCGGAGTATCCGGAGAAAACCCACGGTGACACGGGGAGAACATGCAAACTCCACCAGAGAGATCGTGAGATGTTGATATGGTCCGACCCGGGAGTCGAACCCACGACTCCTTATTGGGAAGCCAGAGCTCTAACCACTCTGCTACCGTGCACCCCTTTGAGAAACAAATAATCCCTATAGGGATTATTTGTTCCTATTGATATCATTTACGAACAAGAAGTATACTTTTCATCCTAAAAATGATGATCATGTGTATATATTTTCACAGACCAACGTCTTCCAAAGTGCTTCACAAGGCAACCCCTCCTCCTCACTCAGGACGCTCTGGAGCAGCTCAGCAGAAGTGAACCGCCTAAACACCTGGTGCCTCAACCTCTGACCAACACGCATTCCCTAACCTGCATGATATTAGTTGGTGGAGAAACCACAGTGACTTGGAGAAAACCACCCAGACACGAGGAGGACCATGCAAACTCCAGATAGCAAGGCTAAAGCCGTGCAGGACTTGAACTTGCAACCATCTTGCTGAAAGACAAAAGCACTTTTCATTCTGCTACCGTGCTAAACTCTGATGACATTTGTAAATCCTTAATGATCTTAACTATGTTTTAAAGGCATTAGCAGTTCAGTGCTTTTGAAGGTGTGGTCCGAGGTCAACTGGGGTGTCTCAGAGACTCTGGAGGTTGTCCACATAACAAAGGTAAAAGAAAGATTAGTTTGTAATTGTATTTGCGTCATCAATTTGCATAATTTACTCCTTTAAGCCCTCACTGAGTTTTTGTTTTTCTGCTTCTTAATCTGAGAGTAAAAACTATTATTCTAATCTAAAAGTAAAATAATAAAAAGGAGCTTTGTGCAACCCTCAGAACGATATGTGGGGCCGCAGTACTGATGAGTGGCAAACAGCCCATAAACATTTTGAGTGGTGATTTGAGCTTTTAGTGCTGTTGTTGATGAACATTTCCTGTTATAAATCTGCGTAAAGCTGTGGAAAAGTCCCAGACACTGTTCAAAACCAACACAATATTGACATTTACAATAAAACGCCATGCAAGTACAGGAGTAAACACAGGTCTCTCCCATAGAAACGCGATGTCTCGGACCTGCCCCTGTAGTAAACACTGGCGTGGACATACATTGGTGGTGTCGTCAGTGTGCTTTGGCTCCGCTGCTGTGTTTCCCTGTTCATACTGTACTCTGCGTGTGAGAGACAGAAACAGCCCGAGCGCGTGTCCTCGGCTGAACTGTGTCTGCAGAGAGGTCCTCGTGTTCCAGCTGCGGTTCAACGTCACGTCACGACAGATCTGCAGGAATCTCAGACATGCGGCTCTGCTTCAGCTGCACAGGGGCGGGGCTGGGAAACACTCTCTCATTTGTTGTAGGAAATGATTGAAGACATATGACAACGGCAAGAAAACTCTATGTCGGGTTAGCTCTTGAAGTGAAGCTTACCTTCCAGACTCCTCTCACAAATGCAATTCAAAGTAGTATTTCTGCATGAAAAAAAAACATAAGAAAAGTGGTCTAAGAGACTTGGACTTGACTTGGACTCGTGACCTCAGAGACTTGGACTTGACTTGGACTTGTGGCCTTATAGACTTGGTCTTGACTTGGACTTGTGGCCTTGGAAACTTGGACTTGACTTGGACTCGTGACCTTATAGACTTGGACTTGACTTGGACTCGTGTAGAGACTTGACTGAGACTTGTGGCTTGGAAACTTGGACTTGACTTGGACTCGTTAGAGACTTGGACTTGACTTGGACTCGTTAGAACTTGGACTTGACTTGGACTCGTTAGAGACTTGGACTTGACTTGTACTCTGGCTTTGGAAACTTGGACTTGACTTGGACTGTTAGAGACTTGGACTTGACTTGGACTCATGGCCTTGGAAACTTGCACTTGACTTGTACTCGTGGCCTTAGAGACTTGATGACTTGGACTTGGCTTGGAGCTTGGACTTGACTTGGACTCGTTAGAGACTTGGACTTGACTTGGACTCGTGGCCTTGGAAACTTGGACTTGACTTTAACTCGTGACCTCAGAGACTTGGACTTGTGGCCTTAGACACTTGGACTTGACTTAAACTTGTGGCCTTAGATTGACTTGACTTGGCCTTAGAGACTTGGACTTGACTCGAACTTGAAACTTGGCCTGGACTCTTGGGGAAAAGACTTGAGACTTGGCTTGGACTCTTAAGACTCGGACTTGATTCTTGACCTGGACTATAGAGCAAAGACTTCAGACTTGTCTTGGACATTTGGGAAAAAAATCGAGACTTGACTTGGACTCTAGGGAAAAGACTTGAGACTAAACTTGGACTCTTAGCACTTGGACTTGACTTGTACTTGAAACTTGACTTGGACTTGTGGGCAAAGACTTGAGACTTGGACTCTTGGGGAAAGACTTGAGACTTGGACTCTTGGGGAAAGACTTGAGACTTGGACTCTTGAGGGAAAGACTTGAGACTTGGACTCTTGGGGAAAGACTTGAGACTTGGACTCTTGGGGAAGACTTGAGACTTGGACTCTTGGGGAAAGACTTAGACTTGGACTCTTGGGGAAAGACTAGACTTGATGGGAAACTTGGACTCTTGGGAAGACTTGAGACTTGGACTTGGGGAAAGACTTGAGACTTGGACTTGAGGGCAAAAACTTGAGACTTGACTTGTGTGACCGGCATGTTTTCGCTCTGTGTTGTTTGTGTCCTGAGCGGGGAGTTGAACAAATGCATTACCTAAAGGGAACGCTCCCCTTAGCCAGTTTGCCAGTCAGATCTTATACCTGAGGGAGTGAGTTATCCCCACTACCACACACTTCTCCGACCTGGTCCCTCGTGTGGGTTTAAACCAGTTACACCTGGACTCTTAAGACTTGAGACTTGAATTGGACTCTTGGGGAAAGACTTGAGACTTGACGTGGACTCTTAAAGCTTGAGACTTGACTTGGAGACTGAACTTGGGACTCTTGGGAAAGACTTGAGACTTGACTTGGACTATTAAGACTTGAAACCTAACTTTGACTTTTGGGGAAATACTTGAGACTTGACTTGGACTTGCAGGTAAAGACATTTGTGACGTTTTTGACTTGAAAACATTGCCTAAGCCAGGTGCCTTTAATTGAAAAGTTGTCATTAAAATAGCTAATGTGTCACATACTTTCAGCTGTGGCACTGCATTGCACAATCATTTACTCTCCCCGCCTTTGTGAAGAAGCACATTTATTTTAATCTTTTCTTTTGCTTATAAAATGCACAAAACAATGTACATTAAACAGATGTCTTTGCAAAGGTCTTTGTGCTAAAGATTTGCTTTGTGTCGTTTTATAAAAGCTGACGTTTGGTTCTCCACAGACTCATTACAGCTCAGTCCATTGTCAGGGCCTTGCAGGAGGAACACTGCATACTTCCTGGAGACTGTGTTCTGGAGAAAATTAGGTCCCAGGGCAGCCAGAACAGAACGTCTCAAACACGCAACAAACAAACACAAATAGAGCTGTTTTGTGACCAATTGTTTTGTTTCTTTTCTTTATAGTTATAAGATATATACGTGGTTATTGCATATACATCCTTGTATTATTCAACGCTCTTGTTCTTGTGGACAGGCCTACCAAATAAATAGTAGACGTCCAACTCTGATGCATTCGAACACTTAGCCTTTAGAAGATCTGTGGAGCATTTTCTATGTTTTTCCTCATAGCCGTTAGCATTAGCTGTTGCATTAGTCATTAGCATATTCGTTTGCATTAGTCGTCAAAAGCTGGTACAAACCCATCGACCACATAGAGGTCAGAGCGGGGATGCACATTTTCAAATATTTACTCAAGTGTTAGTTGGAGCCCTTCCCGGACGATAATAGGTTATGTAAATAGGTGAAAGCAGTACTTTTTATTGCTGTTCTTTTCACTGGACGTGTTGTAATTGGGCACAGAGTGAACTCAGAGCAGCAACAAAGCAACAGGTCTTTGAACTATGTGCACAACACCACTGAATAAACCTCTATAAACACTGTTTTAATCCACTGTTAAACTATGTATTCAATACACCTACTCAGTTTTAAAGTGGGTGATAACATTAGCTCCTTACCTTAGCTTGAACAGGTAAAACATTGATAGTTCCCATGCAAAAGTGTAATAATCCAGTCTGTTTTCTTCCACAACAAAAAGTCCAAGTGAAAAAAAAAAAAACAGGCCTGATTGATATTTGTTCATAAAAACTTCGGTGTCATGTCACACACACACAAGTTTGCTCAATCCTTATGAGATTATTTTGTAATTTTAGCAATCTCTATTTTCCACTCTGACAGACGCCAGAACTGTTCAGGGGCAATTAGCGCCCTCTGCTGGACGAACTGTGTAATTGCATCAGTTAACCGGTCAAAGAGCTCACACTCTGTTAAGCTATTAGTCACAGTTAATAATCAGTTAAGCATGAACATCTCTAGTCATAGCGTTACTGCTAGGTCACTGACTTTCTCAGATCTTTACTGTTCTGTACAGTTCTTTGAGTTTAAAGAGAATTACTCCACCGACAATCGCTCTCCAAACAAACTTGCAAAATTTGAAAATGCCTGGAGGCCTTGTACAATGTTTATTGGCGTACTAAATATGGACAGCGAGGTTGTCGAGTGTTGTGAGATTTGTGTAGTGCGGTCCTGATGTGTGGTGAGGTTTACAACTGCTGAGGCTGTCAGCACAGGTCTAGATGTTTACTTGCACTTCAAGATTCTTTTTTATTCACTTTGCAGACATATGTGTGAAACTTTTGCTTTACATAAGCACATGAGCTCATGTGAGTAGTTGAAAATGTGAAAAAAAGATACACTGACGTCAGATTAAAACCTGCAACCATTTGCACCTCACATCACCTGCTTATCCATCTGAACCTTATGATGAAGTCAGTGTACAGCAAGTGACCGCTTCCCAACCACAGCAGCGGTGTCAAGGCTGATTTATAGTTCCTTGTTACGTTACGTCCTTGCACAGGCTGTCATTGTCTAGACCTAATTAGGTTCCAGATGTATTTAGTCAGTGAAATCAATTACAACCAGATCACAGATCAGCTGTGTGCTTTGGCGTCAAGTGACATTTGTGTAGAAGATGAGAACAGCATGGACACTAGTGTTGCTGCAAGTTTTCTGATTGGCTACCAGAAGCCAGAAGGTCCAATGACAGCCTGTGCGAGAACGCAACGTGGCGAGGAACTGTAAATCAGCCTTCAGATATGTTGCATCCCCTCGTTGGTGTGTACTAAAAATGCACTGACAGCATTTACCCAGCAAGTTTGCACAAAAATGTCCCAAGAAACAATAAAAAAGTTAATTTTGCCTCCTCTGCTTTTAAACGTTTAAGGCCACTTCTTCTTTTCCTTTCTTTTTCTCCAAGTTGCACTGGTCACTGTGATGTCTGATGTATTTCACATCAAAACTGTTTATGCATAAGTTTTGACCTATGTTAACAGAACACCTGGTACATGCCATGTTTTTGCTGCTGCAGAGAAGTACACAGAGTACACATAGTACAATCAGGATGTGGAAACTCTGCACCGAGCGGGAAGGCACCTCCTCCCGTTACAAGTTTTCCAAAAGTCTTTCCCAGAGCAAACTTTGTAGTGCAAATCCCACATCAGGAAAATACAGCAGTCTGATTACTTTAGGACAGAGCTATTCAACATAAGGCCCAGGGGCTTGATCAGGCCATCAAACCACAAAGATTTGGATCACTAGTAAATATATTTGTTCATATTTACTAGTTTGATTCTGGGTTAATCTTAAAAGTCTCTTACTATCTTGTCTTGTTTTAGTTTATTCAGATTGTTGTATTTTTCACAAACAGCAGTGTTACAGTAAACAGCTAAATTAAAATAGTGACTTCTCGTGCACTTCCGCCAGAGGTCACTGCTCGCCAAAAACTCTGTCCCTCTGGAGAATAGTGTTGAATAACCCTGCTTTTGAATCTCGATTAATTACCATACACAACAATGACTTGCCTCAATTGAAACCATAAACATTAGGAACATGAAAGTACATCACAGAGAATGTTAATTTCATTCATTAACATACTATTTTCTAAAGAAGCAATGCCAGCAGAGTAAACTCCACCCGTCATTAGAGTTTTAATACAGTTGTATAAATGTCCCGCTGCTGAAACCACAACAGAACGTGTCTGTTATGAAGCGCTCAGAGCAACGGCACAAGTGTCCTCGCATGAACTCTGAGTCTGAAGAGAACAGGGAGAGAATTTAAAATAGAACGAGGATGAGGTAGTCTGCACGAGAATGTACAAACAAACTAATGTATTTTCTCACACTTTCTGCTCATAAATCATGCTTCATTTCTCAAAGTTTATTGCAAAAGTGAAAACAAGATCTTTTTCGTCTTCTTTATTTGTCTTTGAAAAAATAGTTTAAACAAGAAATCTATGCACGTGAATGTGATGTGATAAATACACATTGGTTATAAAGGGCATCATCATAAATCGTAGTAGTAATAGTAATAGTAATAGTAATAGTAATAGTAATAGTATTTTCTGCAGCAGTGCACTCTAGACCAGGGGTGTCCAAACTTTTTTCAGTGTTTTGAAATGTATATGAAGTGGAGGGCCATATATTACAGCTGTGAAGTGAATCATTCAAAATTTTACTTTTGACTTCATTTTAATGAGCCACAACACTTTTAATAGGGCATTAAACATTCATGTTTGTTATTTTGACTATGATAAAAAAAAAATTCTCAAATTTGGCATTAAAAACTATACTTTTTGTATTTTGGGCCAATCAAGCAGGAAGTCTGGGGGCAAAAAACATTGTCCAAGAGTTTGGACATGCCTCCTCTAAACAAACAAGTCCAAGTGTGAATGCACCCAGACTGACAAACATGTTTATTCATTGGAAATATTAGAGATTCATAGCTTTTTTTCACTTGGTATAAAATATAATAGCATGAAATCAAGAAAAGAAATGCAATAGATGGTTACCAAAAACCCTCCAGGGGTTTGAAAGCGCCAACCTCCACAAATGCATAGGCTCAATACAATACAAATATTTTAATTATTTCAGAGCACAAATCAGAACAGAACAGATTATGGAAAAGCACAATTTTTCAGGAGGAAACATTTTAGAGCATTTTTAAATTGAGTTGTGTAAGGTTTTTTTTAGCGCAAATGGAAGATTGTTTCTTTAGCTCCTCTGTGAACACTAAACTGGGACTGAGTTGTACAAAAATAAGAAGCTCTTATGAGACGTCCACTGCGAGTGTGATACTCATGGAATTCATTATTAAACGTGAACATGTTGCTGAAATGTTGTGGAAGAAGGCTTTTAATACAACTGAAAACAAATAGATTAATTTGAAATTTGAAATGCACTCAGTATTTTGGCCTTTGTAAACAAGAGAGAGGAATGTGTCCTGCATAAAAGATTATTTGTTAAACTTGCTTTTGTAAATGCAGAATAGATTTAAGCTTAGTAGTTTATGCTTTTGTGCTAGCTTTTAATTTGTTTTAGTCAGCAAAAAAATGACATGACGAAAAACATGAAAAATACAGTGATTTAGTTGATATGAACACTGCTCAAAATGTGTGAAATGTCTTGCTTAACGACGTCACAACATATTATGATACATTTGAATACACAAACAAATGGTGCTTAACTCAGTGCAAAAGGGGAAAAAAAAGGTCTGTTGTAAATTTCAGTCTGAGGCCAGTGTCCTCAGCTGAACTCAGAGACAGAAGTACAGTTGAATAACTGTAAGTGTTGTGTGATGTGTCTCCAGAACCTTCCCGTGTTCCCTGTTTGTTGTGATAATAAATCATTAACTTGTTCTTCTTCTGCCCCAGTTCAGAGGGAAATATTTAAGGCGGGATGTCCCTGAGCTCCACCTTAACACGCCTGAACCTGAGCACATGTAGATCAGAGACACGTGGCTGAGAAACTATCTGTTGTACCAGTCTCACTCTAAAGGAGGCGGTAAAAGAGCAGCCTACAGCACAGCCAGGAGGTTTCAGGTTCAGTTCCCAGCGTGGACTGTGTAGGACTCCAGCCCAGTCTCTGAAGAAAATGTAGATCTAGACTAGAACGAAATGTCAAAACCATATGATAAGCACGTTTTCACAGCTTTTTTGTAACTTCAATATGTTATGAAAAGCCAAAACGTAAAATAACCAAGATTTTTGGTTGAAGCGACGTGGCGACATTTTCTTTAACGAGAGAGAGAATTAGTCATACATGAGTTTAATTGACATAAAGCTTTAAAGCAGAAGTTGTGCTTGTTTTTTTATTTAAACTGCTCTATTACTTTTTACACATTCAGGTAGTGAATGTGAGACTTATAACGCACTAATGACTATTTCCTCTCAAACTCACTTTGTGGAATTTGCATGTTCTACCTCTGTCCTATGGAGGGATTATTTTTTTAGCAACACGGGCGATGCGTGCATGCACCCGGTATGCAAGAGCCGCCGCTGATTGACACACGCTGTAGCAACAAGTCGAGCCAGGGCTGTGGTCAGCTAACTACAAGAGTTTATGTGCGAAAACAAATGTTCTGCTGCTAAATCAACATTTGTGAATGAAATTCGACCCTACGATCCTTAAACGTTACATTCAGTTGAAAAAACGGCGAGAAAAACACTGTCTCAAGCTTCAAGAGCCAGACATCTGTCAGACTAAAACAACTCTTGTCCCGTTTATTGTTTTAGTCAGAGAAGTTTCCCCAGCTAACTAGACGGACAGCGTCTCTTTCTGCATGGAGCATACGCAGTAGAGCAGAAAGTGACGTCGACTGATAATCCTTTCATAGTTTAAGAAGTATCCAATCTTAGGTGAGTATTAATTTTCTGATTATTGCCAACTGATTATAAAAAAAAACATCTTTATTTTATCAGACTGAACAATTGTGTAGAGAGTAAAGGGAAAAACATTTGGTAAGTTAATCCTCAAACAGAGTTGTCCTTCGACTCCGACAGTCCTTTCAGGCAACTTGAAAGTAAAAAATTCTCAATTTAGAGTGTTCCAGCTGAATGAACTCATGTGTAAACAACATGGCTAAACCACATTGGCCAAGCAGAAGCAAACACAATTTAACCTGTGACTAAAGTTTACATTGTTTTGTTCTCTTTAATACATCAAAGTTGATTTTGTAAATGATGCAAGTCTCTCAACCAGCTCCAAGTCACAAATAGGATTGATCAACGAGAGCTAGTGAAGTAGACCCATCTAGGTCTTAAGACAGGTCTTGAAACCACTTTTTTAATGTCTTGGTCTTGTCTTGGACTCGAGCACATTTGGACTTGGTTTTGTCTTGGACAACAAGACCAAATTTTATTAATGCCAAGTCCTGTTAAACTTGCACCAGGAGATCATAACGTCAGTGTCACTGTAACTGTCCCAGTCACCGTTTGTATTAACGACTGCAAAATAAGATAATATAGTCAATGTAGAAAAGATGGTCTTTGTCTCGGCTCAGTCTCGACTTCAAAGTCTCGGTCTTGTCTCGGTCTTGCTCATCAGTGGTCTTGGACTCTTTGGTCTTGGAAAGGTCTTGGTCTCGATTAGTGTGATCTTGACTACTGCACTACCTAAAGCAAACGTCTCCAACCTTTTTCGCCTGAAGAGCAACTTAAAAAAAAATTGGCGGCGAGCTACTATTTCATGATGACCAAAAATTGAAGTTAACTGTGGCATAGTTAAGAGGCCTATGAAAATATCTATTTAGAAGTTAACACACTTAGGCATCTGAAGATACATTTACAGTACAAATAGGCATGTAATAAATACAATGTGAGTAATAAAGCACAATTTGTATGATTCTTAAATCCTTTGGCGAGCTACTGGTAGCTCCCGAGCTACAGGTTGGAGACCCCTGACCAAGACCGTGTCTTTCTTGTGCATTTTTTTCAATTGAGAAAATTCTCACTTTCCAGTGCCTGGAATGAACCAATGGTAAAAACAAAGCAGAGTTTGTGATTAATCATGTGAAGATAAATGACCTGTCTCCTCTAGCAGCAGCAGCAGTGTCAGTGGAACCTTATCAGTTGTTTTTGCAGAAGACTTTTGACCAGTTTGTTTGTGAAGTTAATAGTTTGACCGAAGCAGCGGCTGAAGCTCAGTGTGAGACTGTGGGAAGAAACAGGTCCAAGAGGAGAGTCCAGAGATCCATTTAGACTCCTCCAAGAGTTTTACATTCAAGACAAAACTAAAGCCTAGACTAAAAAGTTACCTGCTTTTACACTTAAAACTCAGTTAGGACATGCTCAAAACATGTTCATGCAATGCATAAACAGCTAATTGTATTTTAAAATGCTCCCTCTCATCAAAATAATAAACCAAGCTGCATTACACAACCATATTTTAAAGAAACATTGGTTGAATTCTCCTTCTCCAATTTTATACGGTTCAACATGAAATGGACTGTCGAAAAACAATATAAACATATAAAAATCAGAGACAGTTGAAATCTGACTATGTCCTTGTGACATTTAAACTATTATTTTGATTCCATTGTCTATGTGAGACTGGTGGCTCCACTAAAATACTGACCAACTTTCATTTGACACTGTGATGATGATTGCTGAGCAGACCTCACAGCTGTTTTTAGTATTCTGTCTGATGTTCTGATGCACTTGTAAATGTGTTTTCTTTTGCACTTTAAGTTTTTACTTGATTTGAGAGTCCTGCACAACAATTCCAATAGACTTCTGTGTTTGCACAAATACATTTATTGAATCTTGAATCTCTTAAACCACCATGAGCTGCAGTAGTGATGTGTTTTTTTGTTAAAGCAGGTCCAGGTCTGGAGGAGTTCGCGGTGCGTTCAGGGTCGGTCAGACGTGTGAACTTTCACACTCTGCTTTATGAAGCAGGAGTGTTGTTTTAGCCGTTCTCCCACACTCCTCCTGACATGACTGTTTAGGTCATTAGAGACACAACACATCAGGACATGGACAGGACAGAGTAGAGATTATACCTTTGTGTGTTTGTTCCAAGATAAAACAGAAATTACCGTAATTTCTGCACTATTGAGTGCACCTGAATATAAGCCGCACCCACTAGATTTAAGTCTATGAGAATCTATCATTTTGCTGCATTGCCTTGTAAGCCGCATAGTTCAAAGCTTGTGAAAAAAGTAGCGTCTTATAATCCAGAAAGTACGGTAGTCTTTTTAGTACTATTTACTTTTTAATTAGTACTATTCACACTGCATAATATTTACCTAAGGACGTCTGTAAACTTTAAATTACCCCACGACCTCTGACTTTTTTACAGGCTTTCGCACAGAGATATTGGATGTCTGTGATTTTCTTGTTTTTACAGACTTTCCAGAAATGGTGAAGATAGATTATAGCAGCGACCTTTTACTTCATTCATGAAATTAGCGTTTCTTATGTTTTCGGTTTGTTTTAACTTGAATTAGCTAAACTTACCTGAGCTGCAGCATATGTGTCTCCTCGTCACGTTGTTGAGTCCGTTTATCAGAATCACATCCACAACATCAGATTTCTAACAAAACAGCCGAAGACTCTCTCTTTTAATCCCTTTACGGTGATAAATCCAAACATTCAAACTTTGCAGTGTTCTGTCCTGTTCTGTCCAAACTTTTCCTCAAACATCCATCTTCTCCCCTTTCGGTTCACAAACTTTTAATTGTAGTTTGATTACCGTAATTTCTGGATTATAAGCCGCTACTTTTTTTCATGAGCTTTGAACTATGCAGCTTATAAGGCAATGCAACAAAATTAAAGATTCTCATAGACTTACTAATAACAAGTGCGGCCTATTTATGTACTTTATCCTTTTTCTTACTTAAATCTAGTTGGTGCGGCTTATATTCAGGTGCGCTCAATAGGGCAGAAATTACAGTAATCTTTAGCGTTTTAATCATAGAAAAAAAAAACATTTTCATTTGAAAAAGATCCGTAAAGAATAGCAATAATAATTTAGTTCAATTCTGAAGTAAAATAAGCCGCACAGTCATTATTAATTCATTAATAAACCGTTCACAGACTGAAAACACGGCTTTAGATTTACATGAGGACGTCTGAGTTTGGTGAATTACAGGAGGTAAAATTTGGGGGAAACTTTGCAGACATTTTTACAGACATGGATGATTCGCGGGAGAAACTTAGGTAAGGTCATTATTAGGCCGTGGGAATAGGACTTTTGACACGGTTTATTCAGGCAAGCATCAGTCAAGTCATACTGGAGACTGACTTTATGCTCCTGCTTCTGATTTCTTTTTGCTTTCTCACTGTGATGGATGTAAACCAGGCCAGAACCAAACAGGACTGCACCAATCCAGCTTTTTCACCTCTGTTACCAATGTCAATACTACAGCTTCAAGGATTTGCCAATAGCTAATACTGAGCAATACATAGGATCGACCAAATCTAGCAGTTTTTCATGGATCAGCGCCAAAATCTGATCCCAGAATCGGACTGGTTCATCACTAAACAGGACCAAAGCGGGTCAAAATCCGTGTTGTAAATCCATCATGTCCCTGCTCTGGCCTCTGTAAGTGTGAAACGAAGCAGCTGAGGTGAGCACAGTTTAAGATTCTTCAGAAGTGTGAGAGAAAACAGAAGCTCCTGCAGCTCACACCTCAGTGTTTGTGCCTCCTCTGCTCCTGTAGTGTGTCCTGTCCTGCTCCTTTAGGATACACTCTGTCCTCAACATCCGTGTGCATGTAACTCTCTGCTCCAATGTGATCTGAACAAGTCTGTTAAAACTACAGCTTCATGTGAAAACAAAGTAGGCAAGGCAAATTCATACACAAAGCAATTCAAAGTGCTTTATAAAGTAAGAAAAGATGCGTCAACATTACAATCATAAAAATATAAAGAATCATTATAAAATTTACTTTAGTCCAACTCTGGTCCGTGTTTAGTCCTGACTCTGGTCCGCGTTTAGTCCTAACTCTGGTCCACGTTTAGTCCTGACTCTGGTCCGTGTTTAGTCCTGACTCTGGTCCGCGTTTAGTCCTGACTCTGGTCCACGTTTAGTCCTGACTCTGGTCCGTGTTTAGTCCTGACTCTGGTCCACGTTTAGTCCTGACTCTGGTCCGTGTTTAGTCCTGACTCTGGTCCACGTTTAGTCCTGACTCTGGTCTGTGTTTAGTCCTGACTCTGGTCCACGTTTAGTCCCGACTAAACGCATGGATGAGTCACACTAAACCTTTTATTCTGGCGATGTTTTTTAGATGGTAAAAAGCTGCTGATGTTATTGACTTGATGCGGCTGTTAAAGTTCAAGTCTGAGTCTATTATTTATTAAACATGTATCTGTTGAAGGCCAAGCCCATGGATCTATTAAAGTGTATTGTTAGCTTGTTGCTGTTGCACGTCCACCTCATTTAATCTTAAATGTAGAGACTGTGTCAGCTTCTTTGACATGAGCAGGGAGCTGATTCCATAACTAGGGAGCTTGATAGCTAAATGCTCTGCCTCCTATTGTGCTTTTAGAGACTCTAGGAACCACCAACAGTCCAGCATCTTGAGAGCGAAGTTAACGGTTAGGATGATAAGGAGTTATTCATCTTTGATATAAGAAGGGGCCAAGCCATTTAAAGCTTTATAGGTTAGAAGAAGAATTTAAAATTTGACTCTAGACTCAACAGGAAGCCAGTGAAGATCTTTTAGTACTGGGGTAATGTGTTCTAGTTTTTTAGTACCCGTTAGTACTCTTGCTGCTGCATTTTGAACTAATTGAAAACTTTTTGTTGAGCTTTTAGGACACGCTGCAAGCAGGGAGTTACAGTAGTCTAACCTTGACGTGACAAAGGCATGGATTAGTTTTTCAGCATCATTTTTAGGCAGAAGATTTCTAAATGTCAGAAAGAGACGCTGTTCATCCAGTTAGCTGGGAAAACTTCTTTGATAAAAACCACAAAACGGGACGAAAGCAGCTGTTTGGATCAGGTCTGAACTGGTTAGACAGACGTCTGTCTCCTGAAGCTTTTCTCAGCGTTTTTTTTTTTTTTTTTTTTTTTCACTTAGCTGAATGTAACATGTACCGGTCATAGAGTCGAATTTCATTCACATAAGCAGCATAACTTTTGTTTTCGCACACTGATAAACTTGTAGTTAGTGAACAGCGCTGGTTAGTGTTAGTGTTAGTGTCAATCAGTCGCGACTCTTTCTGCTAACCTGTTGCGTGTATCCTCCGAATTTATAAACAAATAATCATAAACATGGCAGCGAAAGCCAGTGACCAAAGCCTTGAAAGTGCTTGTCATATTTGATCACCACAGCCTGGTCAAACTGCATAAAGTTGATGCTAAAAAGAAGTCTGACACTTAGATGCATGTGTTTTGCAAGAGTAAGTAAATAAGTTTTAGGTGGTACTTGCATCTAAAGAGTTTAATATTTGTTTGGCAAAAATATTAAATGCAAATACTGATTCTATTGGAAAAACAACAAATCCAAAAGTCTTACGACATTCCAGGTTGTACATTCTCTCACACACATGTAGGTCTGACCCGGGACAGTGTGTTCTGTGGAGCAGCCTCTCACAGGACTTTACTCTCACAAAAACAAGGCCCTGACAAGCCTTTTCTCACAGCTCCAGTGTAGCTCCTCACAGCAGACTCCTGCAACTCACACCTCTGTGTTTTTACGCTCAGGTCAGCAGGGTCTGCCAGGGTCGTCACAGGAGCAGGACGGGGACAGGACAGGGGCGTGCTGTGGGGGCGCTGTGGAGCTCACTCAAACAGCTGCAGCGTCTGGAGACTTCATCAGGACACTTCCCGCGCTTCAGCGTCTAGAGAACTGTCTGATGTACAAAGTGTCTGAAGTTAAGACCGTCAGAACTCAAAATGTCTAGACACATTCAGCAGATGAAGTACAACATTCCATCCATTCAGAGCTGAAAAATATTTCACAAATATTAGGAAAAGCTGTCTCTTTCCTCAAGTCTTTATGACAACATGGTCCTGTTTACTTCCTAAGTTGGATGTGTCCATTGAAATATAACATAGGGCTGTCAAGTGATTAAAAATGTAAATCGCGTTTAATCGCATTTAATTAAATATTTAATTTTATGTTTTTAAAATGTATTTTGCTTTCTAATAACATATTTAGTTTTCATTCCTGTTGTTATTAATTGACCTTTCACCAAGCCCCACCCCAAAACGGCTATTGTCCAATCAAACATCGTAGCAACCGTTACTATGTAAATAAGGCCCGTCAAATCTTGAGCTCCAAGCAGGATGTAAGAGATGCACCTACGATTTTTGTAAATCGGACCGAGGAGGAGTTGTGTTCTTTCCATTGCCAAAGCGGAAAACAACCGGAGCGTGCCTACAATGGATTAAACATTACGTGCAGCCCCACTCCAGCTAAATATATCGAACACAAATGTCTGCTCAAAGGTAAGACTAATGTTTACCAAGCTATCGACTGTGTTGTTAAATCTAGAAGCAAGTACACAAACTAGATCGAAGTTATACCATCACGAGGATATAATTGCAGAAGTTACGCTCTAAGCTGCTAAGTTTAGCGAGCCTCTTAGCTTCAGCCAACAATGGTAGGTTTAGCTCGCTAACATAGCCTCGTAAATGAACATTACTTGTAATTGAATAGACATAATAATATGAAAGAGAACTTATCTGGCAGTGCAAGAGCAGGACGAGGCTGTGCTTGTTGCATTTGAGGTAAAGATTATGGGGTAATCTCTGATTTAGCTTGAGACCAGTAGCGTTAGCCTTGATAGGAGTTATGTCCCCTTTGTTGTGTATTTTAATGTTTTGTATAAATCCTTCCGCTGCATAGTGCAATCCCTTTTGCCTCGATCAAGAGAATATCGCAGAAAAATTGCTCCAAAAAGGTCACTAACACAAACCGGTCCACTTCCTTCTGTAATATAAGTCAATGGCACTCTTGCAACTTTGACGGGCATAGCAACAGTAACTAAAGGGGGCGGAGCTCGGCGAAAGGTCAATTGTAGAATGTGTTACTCTCTTGAAGTGTAAAATAATGTTTTGTAGGCTTTCCCATAACATTGCCAAATCGTTGTATTGAGTATTTCACTCATTATAAGCTTTATTACCTGCTTTCACAATAAAGGCTTTATGCAGCTGGAGATTATGAGACTTTTATGTGTAACTAGTGATATTAGTTAACTACAGACATTTTTTTTTTTTTTTTATTTTTTTTTTTGTTTTAATGTGAGCAAAGTGAAAAGTTTAATGAATTAGCAAAAGACTAGTCCATTTGTATATTTATTTTCTGACTTTATTGATGTTTTCTCAGAAAAAAAAAAAAAAAAAAAAAAACATAAAAAATCTCATGTCCAAACTAAACAGTTGCCAGGAGTTGTTGAAAGAACTACACATTGGAGCTAAATCGGGGATATTTTCAAAACTTGAGTGGACAACCATCGCATTTAGTGACAGGACCCACTTTATCGAACATGGAAGTGGAAACACTCGTGTCTCAAAGGAAGAGCCTCCTCTCAGCTGTGATCGAGGCTGAAAAACAAAACGCTTGAACCGAGCCCGGTAAACAAACAATCCCGCTCAGACAGTGTGCAATCAAGTGGAAAAGTTACCAAAGTCTACAAACGTGAGCCAACAGATCCTTATCTAGAACTCTCTCTGCTTGTGCACTGTGTTTTTCTAACCTCCCGCATTGCAGCTTGGAATGAAAGTAGACATTTGCAGGTCTCATTTGATGTACAACACGTCATGATCCATTGTACAAAGTTTTTTTGTGGAGCTGTGATTGTTGATTAAAAATAACAAAAAGGCCTGGCAGGGAAGGAGGTCATGGTGAAAATAGAGCTGGCACTGAAAGAGTTAAATGGTCCAGACTGACTTTTCTTTAAGTGTGTGTTTCCTTCATTAAGAAAAAGTTTGGACACCCCTGGTTTAAAACTAATAATAAAGAGTTTTTGTTCTTATTAAGCGTTCTGATTGTCTGTGATTGGGTGATCACCACAGTTTCACTTTGTTGAATGATTTAATACTTTCGATTTTGTGGTCTAAAAATCATCCAGAACAAAGACTAAACTCAGATGTCTTCACAAACTGTACAGACTGAAACAGGTGGTGGGGGGGTCAGAGGTCACTTCCCGCTCAGTGACCTCGTCTGAACTCTGCTTCTCTCCTGACATCAGCAGAAGATTCAGAGGGAAACAACACGAATTAACAAGTGACCTTTACACAGATCTGGTGGTAAAGTCTCTTTCAACTTTGTCCGTCCTGCAGTTCAATTGCATCATCACATTCCACTGCCAATGATATTTAACACTAAAGGAGAAAGTACATTTAATAGAACTTAGGAACAAAAACTATTATTACCATAGAATTCTGAAATAGACATATAATTAGTAGACGCACAGTTCGACTCTGATGCTAGCTAACGAACACGGTTTGTTTTGAAGGACAAACATGAGAATATGTTTGTTTTCCTATAGAGGAAGTTTTGGTCGACGTCACTTTCCACCCTACTGCACATGCTTTATGCAGAAAGAGCTGCTCTCCATCTGCTTAGCTGGGGAAACTGCTTTGAATAAAACAACAAAACAGGACATAGCACTGTTTCAGGTCTGAACCGGTCTGACAGACGTCTGTCTTCTGAAGTTTGAGACTGTGTTTTTCTCTTCATGCTTTCACCTCGAATGTAACTTTTAAGGTCGTGGGGTTGAATTTCATTCATAAATGTTGACTTAGCAGCATAACTTTTGTTTTCACAGTGATAAACTCTTGTAGCTGATAACAGAGCTTTTTCGACTTGTTTCCACTGTTTGTGTCTATGAGTGGCGGCTCTTTCTACAGGCGTGTTCCCTGTGTATCCCTCTTATTTCAGAATTTTCCTTATTCTGCTTTAAATCTGGTTTAAGTTTGGTTATGTGGTTTAAGACTGATTTGGACACTTTGTAGAGCAATAAAAATAGACTGCAGCATTAGTTGGCACCACTACAAATACATCTGTTAATGTTTGGTGCAACTTAATGTCAAAAACAATGACCACCACATGGTCCTCGGTAAAATCTGGCCCTCTGGAAAATAAAGTTGAAAAGCCCTGAGCCATATTAACCAAAGCAATGTAAAAATGTAAACAAAAGAGAAGTGAGACAACCTGATAAGCTCAACACAGGTAAAAGTGCAAGAATGGGCAACTATTTTTCCCTGAGGGCAATTACCTTTATGTATTACAACTGCATTTTAGCAACATTTAGCGACATCTGCAATATGTATTATTGGCCGGCATAATGTTGTGAAGAAGAAATGTGGAATAAGATGCTTCACAAAATGCACCGTCTATGATTGAGCTAAAACACAGCACTCTTTCTTTATTATCCACATCATCAGCAGCACATTACAGCTTCTCTCTCTTCCATTGCTCATCCATCTTTCCCTCTTTTCCCTCTCTCTCCTGATCCTGACATCAGTGCGTTGTTCTGCAGAGAAAACTGGTGAGGAGCTGGAAGTCACATGACAGCAGCGGGTCACATGAGCGAGGATCCCCTTCCTGACTCCTTATATGGTCACATTCTGCAGACCCCCTCCCTCCCTCTCTCCTCTCTCTCTCTCTCTTTTCTCTTCTGTTCTCCTCTCACAGCTCACACCTCTTTTCTTATCTCTTTTCTCTCACTTCATTTTGTTCTTGATAATCTAATCTCTCAGACAGTTCTTGTGAAAAGAAAGTGATTGAAACTCTATTTTAGCATCGTCGTTGCAGTGATTAGATAAATGGAGCTGAGGCAGTTTTATAGGTCACTCTAATCATCTTTAGTTCTCTTTTGACTTATATACTGCCATTTATAATAACATCTCTTTACAATTGCATTATTCACTTCCTCCGCAATGATCATGGTGAGTTATTACTTTAGCCACAGCTGACCTGGGACAGACTGATGGAGAACACAACCACAGTTTGTTTTGCTTCACTGCAGCAGCTCCTGGTTTTCAAAGTGTCTCCCATACAAGTACTGACCCAGACCTGTCCTGCTTAGCTTCTGAGATCTAACAACATGAAGCAGTGATGTGGACTTGCAAGACTTGACTTGGACTTGAGTCAGACTAAGTCACTTTTAAGACTTGACTTGATAAGACGAACAGGCTTGGACTTGGAATCGTGTAACTTGAAATGACTTGATTCTTCTTAAAAGACAATTACTGTAATTTTACATGAACAAACTGGGACATGACCCTCCTCACTTCTTTTTTGTGACCAGGAATTAATTTTAAATGGGATAATTTATAAAAGAAAATCTATGAAATTTCAGAAATAAGATGTATTTGGTCATTTAAGATATAAGTAGAGGAACTGAACTTGGGACTTGATTTGGGTTTGAGGCCAAAGACCTGAGACTACAAAACAGTGACTTTTCATCTCTGACATGAAGCAATGACAAAAATTGGGTGCAAATATTATATAAAGGACATATTTCGAAAAATCAACTTTCGTGAGTGTGATGTGTGCACGGACACAAATGATGAGGCAGCTGAATGTAGTTAGTTTACTTGTTGAAGGACACTGTACAGACAGACATAACTCTGCTGCTGTTGTAATTGTGTCAAATATAGATACAAAGACATGGAGATAAATAAAGTGATTCAAGCTTCCAACATGTAAATATATCTAACAATGCTAACAGTAGCTGTGAGCTAAATGCTAACGTGATGCTATCGCCGCCTGGCATGTTTTAGCATCTTTTTTTCGACTTTGTTTACTTTTTTGACATAACGCATCAACAACCTCAATTTAAACTTGGTTGTGACTCATCGTCTTAAAAGAGGTAATAGTTTAGCTTCTGCTTTCCCCCTCAGCAGGCCACGCCCCCAAATATGACACGTTGCCGACTGTATCTATACAGGATGATGCATTCACTGACTGTCAGTGTATAAGTGCTTATACTGTAAACATTACAGTGATTTTTAATCAATATGACTTATTTTACCTGCAGCATCTTTCAGCGTCTTATTACTGTAGTAAGTTGGTGATGAACAATACAAAACTATTTTGTGATTAGTCCAGTCTCCAGAAGAAACGTAGATGTACAACGTAATGCCAATAACGTACAATAAGCACGTTTTCATGCCTTTTTTTTACATCAATATTTTACGAAAAGCCAAAACGTGAAATAACCACAATTTTTGGTTGAAGCCATGTTTCTTTGGGTTTAAAGAGTAAATCTTAACCTACCTCAAGCCCCAGCTTATCTTGCCTGGATCCAGAATGACATTTCTCTGTATTTTACACAGAGAAGTCAGTCTGGTCGCCCTCCCCTCAAGGCGTTTCCCTCGAATATAGATCGTACCGTGCAATGAAATCGTTTATTTCAGTCCCGTGTTTTTGCTAAACACGTCCTGCTGTACGCAACGCGCATGGATCTGGCAGCGCGGCGGAAGGATAACAACATGGCGCACCGGAAACGAGAGTTTGTTCCATTCACCGGTAAAGGTCGTTTTAATTTACCAAAAAGACATCGCGTCAATAGTCGTGTTCAAGATGGTCAAGCAGTGCAGTCGGCTCGAGCGGTAAGGGACCCCCCCCTTACCGGCAGATGACAGCGCGAGAGAAATCCCAACAGCTCATGGCACTAGAAGCTTTATGCTCTTCTCTGATTGGTTCCCTCCGCTGTCTGTTAGGTGAGCTTTGCTCCGCCGTAGAAATCCAGTGACTCGAGGGCGACCAGACTCATCCGCTGGTACAGCGGTGAGGCTGGATTCCCCAGGCAACAGCTTATCCATTTTAATAACTTTAAGCCTAAACTTCCCAGTGAAACCTAAAGAAAAAGTCAACATGTGACTTCCACCAAAATTTGCGGTTATTTTACATTTAGGCTTTTCGTAACATATTGACAAAAACAGGGCGCGAAAACGTACTTATTGTATGACATTTTGTTGTATATCTACGTTTTCTTTGTAGACTGTGTTATTTGTGATATGATGAAAGCTCAACCAATGGCTGCAGCTCTAATGTGCACAAAATAAAAAAGTCATAAACCAAACCAAAAGCAATCTCCTGTCTTCTGTCTTCCTCCTTAATGCTGGGCTACCTAACTTTTTGTTGTAACTTAATGCATTTTTGCTTTTCCACCAAATAGAATATTGTACATGTTGCACTTTGTGACACATTTCTCATAAATAGCCAATAGCAGCGCTCAGATTAGCTGTCACTGGGTGGTTCACTTTGTGGTTTTATAAAATATGTTCTTTAGCAGTAATTGCCTTATTAACCATGTGTTAAAGGATTTATGAGAACAAGGAAGTCGTTGGTCAGATTTAAATGCGTCCTTCTTGTTAGTGTGACAATCAGCTAACCCAGTTTTAAAGTGAACATGGCAGGTTAAACTACATTTTTCAGTCACACATAGAGAGCATGATCTGACTAAACATTTTTGCTTGCTTTGGTTGCCTTTTGTCCCGAAAGTATGACATATGTAGACTGTATTTCTACAACTGTTAGCTACCAACCATTGTAGGCTAATGGAAATGAACACTCAAACTGGTTGCAACAACTCGGAAACTCAGGTCAACACCAGACGTTATCTGCTGTGTGGAGACAGATGAAAAGCTCATTTAGCAAATTATTTTAATCTTTTGAGTTCATCGTCCAAAATTACTACATTTGGCAGTTTGTTTTTAGTCATATATATCATAAGAGCAACACATTTATGTCACACTAGCTAAAGTAAATACAAACATGCTGAAGCTTAATGCATTAATTTGAATTAAAGGTGTTGAAGCTATCTTCTTTAGTTATAAATGACTAAACTTTGTGTTTTCCACTAAAAAGTAAATGATAAATGCAGCACTTTCTGAAAACATGACACCACTGAGTACTGTCTGAAGTGAATAATAAAGAATTTTAGCTCTAATCAGGAGTTGAATCCAGCTCTCTGATTGGCTGAGCTTGGGTGGTCCTCTCCAGTTTCACTTTGTTGTTTATAAGTCGTAATTGCAACCAAAAATTAATGCATTTCCATTTTGACCGTGTGTCTAAAGATTTCTAAAGAGAGGAAGTAGTCACATTTAAATCCAGATCATGCTTGCAGTGTGAAAATTATCTACCCACTTTACATTAGATTCTATTTTAATATTAAAAGTTTCTGTTTTGTTTTGTTTGTTAGTTTTTGCATTGGGCTTAAGACTTCATTGGATGGCAAGCTTGTCAACTAGGCCTGTACGAACACATTTTAAATCACTGACATAAAAGGGAAGTCTGACTTGCTGGACACATGCTTACAGTCATGCTTCTCCCAAATCCACTCAGACAATATGATCTGCTCCAGGGTTACAAGATGATGCATCTGAACTGCACCAGGCAGGACATGTAGTGACACAAGAAACAATCAGGAGGTTTCTTCAGTTTTTGGATGGTTATTGCTAGTCTGATCCGGAGGGACAGACGTGAGTTATTGCTAAACAGGCCAGAGTTGTTATATTTTTTATTTTAGCCTTTACCTAAACTTTGTCCTAACTTTATCCATTACCCTAACCTTTTGCTAAGCTTACCCGTTCTTCTTAACTGAATCACCGACCCTCCGAACCAGACTATAGAGTTTATCACATTGGATCCTCATTGAGTACAACTGTGTTACAGAAATCAACTTCAACCCAGGTCATGGCAGGACCTGGGTCAGGAACTTTATACGGAAAAACAGAAACCTTTCACATTAAAACATTTTCTTTTTATTCTAATTAATGCAATACATCGCCGTAGTTTAACATCAGCTTTTGGACAGGCTTAGACAAATCTCACCGTGAACTAGGGGTTGCACGACTAGTGAATTTTAGTAGTCGACTAGTCGAGAGCGTTAGTCGCGTCGACTTCGACTAGTCGATGATGTCATTAACAAAAACAAAGATCCAAAGGCACGATGATTTTGGCTGGGTAATTGTTAGAAACGGCTTATTTATACTGACCATATTATCAGAAAACATTGGACGTACCTAATGCCCTGTAATGAAGCTGAACGTAGGCTCTTTGATTTTACATACAAGAAGAAAATAAAAGTTAAATAAGCCTATTTGTGCGTGCGCGCGGGGCGGAGGCTCTCGCTCTGACAGCGGCTTGGATCCAGTCTGCACACACACTCTAAGCTGTGGGACGTTTGGTCAGTGCGTTTTGAACAGTGAAGGAAACACAAATCCACCTGAAGCCTGCTGGTTCACACACATCACTCATTACTCTTTACCTCTCGTCTCCTTCTCCCACAAACCGCGCTGTAAAACGTAAGACCAGTGTAGATCCACAGACTCGGATCCAGGGGGACGATGTGCGCTTGGAGACGGCTGGTCAGGGCGCGTTGGAGCGAACGGTCCGAGCGCTTTGAGCCGGGGTGCAGCGTGCATCAGGTGCCTGTGTGTTTGGCTGACGTAGAGGGAGCGAACGGTCTGAGCGCTTTGAGCCGGGGTGCAGCAGGCTCCAGGTGCCTGTGCGTTTGGCTGAACGGAGCGAACAGTCAGAGAGCTTTGAGCCGGGGTGCAGCAGGCTCTAGGTGCCTGTGCGTTTGGCTAGACGGAGCGAACAGTCTGAGAGCTTTGAGCCGCGCGGCTATAAAACGCGCTCGGCTAGACAAAGCGTTTTGGGACGGAGAGTTCGTGCGTTATTGGAGTGGAGCCACAGAGTGTCCGTGCGCTATGCAAGGCAGGGGTAGTCTACAGCGGGCTCCAGTGTGCCAAAGCGAAGGGACAAAGCATCCCGGGGCGGAAGAACAGCGCGGGGAGAGACGTAGAACGGGCCGGGGAAAAGACGAACGAGTTGCTGACATTTATGTGTTAGAAGTGCAAGTTTAAAAGAGCTTTTTCTTAAGCCAACCTCTGATTTAATTATTCTTCGACTAGTCGACTACCTCTCAAAGTAGTCGCGGGGGACCTTTATAGTCGACTAGTCGACTAGTCGGTGCAAGCCCTACCGTGAACTACTAACTTCTGTTTAATGTTGTGTCCGAGGTGGTATTAATAGTAACAACAAATCCCAATTTTTTGAGCACATGAATGCAAATATCATAGAAACCCGAGCACTCCATGATCACATAAATGCAGCATATATGCGCCCCCAAATCCACATAAATGACACTTTAATTTTGATAAATAACTGCTTAAACTTTCTCAGTTGTGTGTAAATTGTCTATGGAGTGATTCTGTTTTAGAACTTTAATTCTTCCTGTAATTTTCCACTTTTATTTATCAGTTTCTTTATAATTTGCAACTTAACTGCTTCAAACAATGATAAATATTTACCACAAGGACTATCACACCAAACCAACTCAAAATTATAACATGAGATCATCTGTCATGAGTTTTAAGTCGGTCACACTTTTCTTACTCAAGCTTTGCATCATGTTGTTACTTTACATAACCCAAACTTCTCTTTATTACAAACTTTCCCCTCTCTGCAGCTGATGATCTCACCTCTCCGTCTGTCCATCCTCCTTCACTGCGCTCCCATTGGCCACTTCTCCCGCCTCATCCTGCCTCGTCCAATCAGGATTCAGCAGTGATCTCATCCCTCAGAACCATCCAATCACAGCTCTTTCCTTCTCCTCAGCTGCTCCTGACTCTCCTCTCTGTTTTGAAATGTGATTCCCGTAAACCGCAGCAGCAGAGTCGTGAGCTCAGATTGTATTAAAGCGATCACATGACCCCGGCGGCCATGTGACTCCCTCGTGTTGACATGATTATTTTTTTATTTCCTGCAGCAGAGAGCGTTTTCCCGTAAAGAGGAGCTGCAGCTGTTTCTGTGTCACCGGTGGGTTTTGTGCAGGAGCTGATGTCACCGCCGCTGCTGCAGAGACACATTTGGGTCAGGAAAAAAAGAAATAACAACACTCAAATGACATCATGGCAAGAGAAAAATAACTTATAACTGCACAGAATGTCATTGAATCTCTAATATGCATTGTGTTAGTTGAAGATACAGCTCGAATCATGGGATAATATTTGATTTTTGCATAAGAGTTGAATCTCAAAGTGGCTGCTGCTTCTTTTCCAGACTTATCTTAAAGTGCATAGGTCAGGTTTTTGGGATTTTCTAATTTTGACTTAATTTGGTAGATTAATACTTTTTATAAACATAATTAAATGATAGTTTTACAAGAATCAGGAACAAGTTTGTGAAGAGAAGTTTGAAAATATGTTGAAATCAAGCAGGAAGTAGAGCTGAACTGATGGAGATGTGCACATTTACAATTTTTATTAATATAAGCCTGCAACCTAAATTTTACAAAATGAGTGCGTTCTAAAGTATTTTTAAAGCAATTATTTGACATTAGAGAAGTTTTGATACATTTTAATACATGGCTGCTAAGCAACTCCCTAGTGTGATGTCATCATTTATGGACAGGAAGTACATTTTTTAATCCTAAAAGACGACTAAACTTGGATGAAATTTGCAAAATGTTTAGGGAAATCTTAATTGTAATTATCTTTGTTTTAGTGAAATTAGTGGTTCAACTTGTCATATTCACTTTAAGATATAATGATATACTTTTGCTATAATTTATGAAAAATCTAGTGAATTAACCAAACAAAATGCAATTTATAAAGCAACCGAGCATTACATCTGTTTAATCAATCAAATCACAGCAGAAGAAACACACCATTTGTGTTATACTGACATTTTATTGAGAATTTCCCGACATAAAGCTGCGGAAGTGTGATATAATTTGGGAAATCTTGATTGATTAAAAATATATGACCTGTGCAAACATTTTAAGACCTACAATGGCAAACGTAATAATTAAAGATTCAAATTTATGTTGCCTACTATTGTGTAAATTTGCAGATATTGTAATTATATAAATGTGTAATATAAATTGAGTGATAGCTGTGATCTTTGGTTGATTTTGTTAGTTTTGCAAAATTCGATATGCATGCTTGTTCTGCAACTTAAACAGGGGTGTCGACAGGGGGCCAAAGAGGTCTTTTGTCTGGGACGCAGAGTTTTAGAGGCCCAGACCCTTTTCATATTACCGGTAATTTATATTGTGGAGAGCCCAGCCACTGTTGCTCTGGCCCCAAAATTTCAATCCATGAGCGTGACTGAAAATAAAAATGTTGATTTATTCTTGTTATGAAACTGATCTGATGATGTTATACATTTTATATTACTGTATCACTTTCAGATGTAGGGTTTTTTTTTTAACTTGTATAAATATGTGCAGTTTAAAACCTAAATTTCATGAATAAACAGCCCAATGTGTGCTATAAAACACAATATACTGACTGAAAGAAGTCATTGCACCAAACTTTAAATAACTTTTCTGAAATCATAATGTGTTTTTGTTGCTTCTTGTTGACTGACTCTTTATAAAGTTTGTTTTGTCTTTCCTCAGCGACCCTCAGCTGGTCCTATGACATCATGGTTCAGGTCTGAGAGATGACATCACCACAGGAGCTTCCCTCAGCGCAGACCTGCACTGCCTCGCTCTCTCTCTTCTCTCTCTCCTCTCTCTCTCTCTCTCTCTCTCTCTCTCTCTCCTCTCTCTCTCTCTCTCTCTCTCTCTCTCTCCTCTGCTGCTGTAGAGGGCGCGGGCCCCTCTAGAAGTTGTTTCTATGCAAACATTTTAAAGGTGCCGCTTTAAACATGTAAATAAACAGAAATAATATTTTTAATCTTCCTACATCAGTCCACATGTTTTGTTCACTTACTTAATGCATTCTGAGTATTTGAATTTGTTGTGTTTTAAGCTTTGTCCACAGCTGCGATAGATCAGACCACAGAAGCGTGTATGCTAACAGGAGTTAGCCACAATGCTAACAACAACAGACAAACTTTGTGGATTCTGGTAAACAAACAGCACATTATTAAAAGGTTTTATCTAAAGGTGGTTTCCTCCAGGCTTTCCAGTTTCCCCACCAACCAAACACATGCAGGTTAGGGTGTTGGTCGGAGGTTGAGGCGCCAGATGTTTGGGCAAATCACCTCTGCTGAGCTGCCCCAGAGCAGCTGCTATCACTGAGTGAGGGTGTGAAGCACTTTGTCTGTGTAAATGCGCTGTGTAAGTAAATAATTCATTCATTAAAGGAGACAGAACATTTGCGGATTCATTTTCAAATGAATAGATACATTAACAGAGATCTGTGCTGGATTAATCTGATTTGAGTCTGCAATTACCATCAGGTGAAATGTGTAAAAATTATCATGAGAATAAACTTTTTATTCAATACTGTATTTGAAATAAATGCCAAAGCAAAAAACTTTAAGTTGTTCTCTGAATAGTTTTGAACTAATAAAAAGTTTGAAACCCTCTTATGTATATAATAGGAAGGGTTACAAGGGTCTTACTCTCTAGTTTAAGTTCACTCACTGTTTGTTGATGAATCATCGCAGCTTTAGAGTAAAAGTATAATAAACAGTGGATTAGAAATAAGCAGAGAGTGTAAATATGTAAAATTGTTGTAATTATCTGTGGGATGATTAAGGTTCAATAGTAAAATAACAGATCATAACATGTTTTGTGCCTTGTTTCTCTGCTGCAACATCACATATTCAGACTGTAGTAACATATATAAAAGCGTTAAATTACATTACAGTGAGAGTAGGTCATGTAAACAGCAGTGAGTCCAGTCTCCCCTGTCTCTGGTGCTGCAGTGTTGCATAATGAGAATAACCAGACTGTAAACAGCCTCTGCAGCTCAAGATCGGGTTTCCTTATAAGGAGAAGAGCCATGGCAACAGTCAGCTGATCCAGGAGGAGGAGGAGTCATGTGACCAGAGGGGCGGGGTCATGTGATCAGCTCCAGAGGGGGCGGGGTCATGTGATCAGCTCCAGAGGGGATTCCCTAAAAGCAGGATGGAGGAGGATGGTGTCAGTGTGAGTCACCGCAGACACAGAAAGACTGATTTTACTGCTAAACTGCACAACACATGACTAATAGTTTGGCTCAAATCAAATACAAATAACACTTTAATTTGGTCTAGACACAAAAGAGTCTTCAGCGCTTGGGGCTGAATCACTTTATCTTTTTCTTTCTGTTTTAAGGATTTAAAAGGTGCACTGAGTAACTTTCAGTAAGTTAAAAGTCACACATAATTCAGTAGAAAACTATGTTAAACTGTGGGACATTCTGACATTATGCCATAATATGGAAAAATAACGCTAAAGGAACAGCTATTACATGCAAACAAACCAGAAGAAGCTCACCTAGGCCAAATAACAGTCCAGTTTGTGTTAAAGGTGCATTGTGTAACTTTTTGTAATTCATTGCACATTTGGAAGACAACATTCACTCTCTCATTCACTCACTAAGGCAAATTTACTGTGATTCCCCATTAACCTAAACATGCATGTTTTTGGAGGTGGGCGGAAACCAGAGTACCTGGAGAAAACCCACACTGACACAGGGAGAACATGCAAACTCCACCCAGAGAGATAATGAGATGTGGTCAGACCTGACAGTCAAACCCATGTTGCTCTAACCACTCTGCTACCACTGTGCACTCCAATTCGGAACATACCAATGTGGATTAAATAAAAAGGTTTTGTGCCATTATGTGAAAATGTACACATAAAGGAACCACTTTTATTAAAATAAAAAAACAAAGAATTCTAAATAATAAAAACTTTATTTAAAGAGAAACTAAACTCAGAATCAACTTTTTTTCACTGTCAGACTGTGTACATGGGGTCAAAATTGAATTATCTACTGTTTCCAGGCCTTTTTTGGACATTTTTGTGCAAACTCGTTCATTTTGGAGTTATGTGTGTAAAAACCGCGGCTGTACTGCCACGATGGGCAAACGCTGTCAGTGCATTTTCAGTACCCTCCGACGTCACAGTGTATTGACGCGGCAGACAGCCGCCCAGAGTGTTTATCTAAACTCCTCCCTCTGACACCGCTGCTGTGGAGAGTTGGAAAATAATCACCTGCTTCACAATGACATCAGTCGTCATTTGGCTCAGCTTGTTGAGTGAGTGGCGTTTGTGCCACCACTTGCAACGATGCGCTGGTTCGAAACTCGTGCCTGTGTTTTTCATTTTCGATTTTCATTTTTAGAAAATACTCACATAACAGGCTCATGTGCTTATGTAGCGGCCTAAAGCAAAGGTTTCATACGTATGATTTGCAAAGCAAGTATAAAAAAAAATCTTTACGTGCAAGTAATCAAAGACTTGGGGCTGTTGCTGTACAGCTCCCTCCGCTGCAAATCTCACGTCAGGACCAGGACGGCTCCGACACAAAACTCACATTTGCCAAGCTCGCTGTTCATATTTGGTGCTGTCAATCAATGTCTGTTCACACCCACTGGGCGTCTCTTCAAAGGCCTCCAGGCATCTCCCACTTTTGCGAGCCTGTTTGAGGTTTAGTTGTGGGCGGAGTTAGTCTCTGAAAGCGTGTTTAGCCTCACTTTAAGTCTGTTTTTGGTCAAAATGTTACACAATGCACCTTTAATGCAAAAAAGATGAAAATTTTTATTATTTATTTAGTGCAACAAATGTCTTATTCGCATGGTCTTAGATTTACTTGGGGACCTCATGTAAACTGTTTTTACGCACGTCGTCAAAGTTCAGTCTTGTGCGAATCGAGCATGTCTGTAAAAACATCTCCTTCGAATTGTACAGTATTTCCTGTAATTCTACCAAGTCAGGCGTCCTCATGTAATTCTAGACCTGTGCAAATGTGTCTGTCTGTGTTTTCATACAGTTTCTAAATTAATTTATAATGACTCTGTGGCTGTTTTACCTTCAGAAAGAAAAAACAACAAAAAAAATATAGTAATTTTAGATCAAACTACTTTTTTGTCTGAAATTGTTGCCGTCTTATTGTTGTTATTCACTTGTTTTAAGACTTAACGAGCTCTTTTGTTTATTAAAGCATTTGTTTGTATGTTTGCTTTATATTTCATGTTCGAAAGAGCGAGTGGCGGCGCGCAAAAGGTGCAGCGGTCCGGAGGCTCACTCCAAACTTGTACTCTGTGACAATATCAATAAATCTTTTTGTTCTGTTCTCACTTGCAGCTTCAGCAGATAATTTCACCTGTTTTGAGTAAATGTGTGTTATCTTTGTACTGATGCAATTTTTGCAGCGAAAGTCATACATCATAATTCATTCATACTTACACAACTGTAAAATCCCAAAACAAGTGACTTTCCATAAACCAGGACTGAAGCTGGTCTTGTATCAGGACCTAGATCTGAAAATCCTGTAAAACTTCCTGTTTCCTTCACTTCTGTGTCACTGTGTCGTTCGTGTGGACAATAAACACGGAACAAGTTTGAATAAAAAACGTCTCAGGTTCTCCACCGTAAAACCAGTTATGTCACTGTCTTCAGGTCACGTCTGAAACTGTGTCTCAAAGCTGATTGGACGAGGCAGAACGGAGCTCACAGCTGATTGGACGAGGCAGACACACACTTTTAATAACTTTCAAATCTTTCTGGTTTGGGAGAAATCGGGCGTTTGTTGAGAGAAAGTTTTATTCCCAGGAGAAAGACATTTTTACTGGACATGACACAATTATGTAACATATCAGAAACAGCTTTCCTGTACCATTTTTTTGTTATTTTTACAAGAAACTGCCAAAGGTAACTCGATCTTTTGTACTGTAAAAGAAAACTAATTGTTTATACGGTGGGAATGAGCTGAATACACAGTGCACACACGAATGTTGTGGCTGTAAAGTGACTGAAAACATTCATAAATATCTTTTCTTGCCTGAGGAGAAATACATTTTTTAACATTTTAAAATTAATAGGATGAAGTGAAAAAGCTTTCACATAAAACACCTTCGGATGGATTTTAATGGATTGTTTTTTGTTTTAATAAAAGTTATCATTAGCTTAGATTATGGATATGTAGAAACAATTGTGAGTTGTAGTAATGGCCATTCATAAGTGAGAAAACAACACACTCCAGAAATCATGGTAAACATAAACTGCTGTTCAGTTCAAAGACCGACAGATTTTAACAAGTTTTTGTGACAAATGTTATCAAGTTTGAGATCATAAACTTTTTTCCCGTTCAAAATTTTTCAGTTTTTTAATTGTTTTAATCTTTTGGGCTCGCTCAAGCTCTGATTGGTCAGTGTGGGTCACATGTTAAACAAGCACATTCACCTGAAAAAAACCCATTGCACATGTTTGTGGACAGAGGGTTGAATACGCTGGCTGCAGCATGGTTTTGGTTGGACCGGTTTAATCTTTTTAGCTTTTTCTAGATTGATTTAGCTGAGGTAGTCATTTCACAATAAATACACAAGATAACACATTTGTCATTTTTTATTTGCATCTTTGTATGTTTATTCATTTATTTTTAAGACATTTGCTTGTTGCAATGACAGTTTGTTACACCAGAGATCCAGTCTGGCCCTTCGCCACTTGGATTTGAATATGGCTCTTGTGAAAAAAAGATTGCCCACCTCTGAGCGAAAGGCTTCGATAGCGATAGGTGAGTGCAGTACAAGCCTCAGTGATCAATATAGCGACTGTTGTGTGTCGATGACTTAGCTCACTGGCATTTGCTGCCATATTGACTGTTAGCTTTAGTCTTGCTTTAGCTCGAGCAGAATAGAGCCGAACGCAGTCGAAGCCCAACTGTTCTGACCAATCAGAGCAGGAGTTTGAATAGCAAGCATAGGCAGCTGAAGCTAAAGCTTAAAAAGCTGTTTTATTGCAAAACTTAGGACCTTAAACCAAAAAGTTCAACATGAAACTTGAGCAACTTGTGTTTGCAATGCCTCTATAGAAAGATTACGTTTTAGCCTGTGGAGGGATAGCATCTATGAGCTGTAAGCTGGCAGTACCAGATATTATAATAGATCCATGGTGCAGCAATTGATGCAAAGATCTTTTTTCGGTGAACACAATGAGCGAGCTAGTGCGCGTGTGTGCATGAAAACTATTTTAAAACGCTGCTTAGTTTTATTTTAAAGACTTGAAATCTTTTGCATTTGACAACTATGATTGAATCATTGTTACTTGTGCCTCTTTACAGAGTTTGGAACTTTTTGGTGACATTTTTAATGGTTTGTTGATCCTTTCACAGCTCAGTCTGGAGACTAAACAGTGAGAATCATGCTTTTGTCTGTCATACAGAATACTTTTGCTTTGTGTTATGACATAAATCTGCATTATTCACATTCACATTTATGGTTTTGTTTAAATAAAGCTGCACTTGTTTTAAACAGAACAGTCTCTGTCCAGAGTCTGGTCCAGGTCTATAACCGGCTTTGTGGGGCTTTGGAATGTAAGCAAGACACTTTCGAGGAATGAAACCGGAGCCAGAGCAGAACCAAACCAGGCCTGCACCACTTTCACAACAGGACTAAATATGGACTAAAGAGGACTAAAGCAGACTTGGCGGCACGGTGGCTGAGCGGTTAGCGCTCTTGCTCACAGCAAGAAGGTCGCGGTTCGATTCCCGCACGGGCGGGCCTTTCTGTGTGGAGTTTGCATGTTTCTCCCCGTGTCTGGGTGGGTTTCTCCGGGCACTCCGTTTCCCCCACCAACAATAACATGCATGTTAGGTAATATCCTCCAGCTACGTAGTCCTGACCAAGCCTAGCACAACATCTGGAGATGGGTCCCGAGCGCTGCCTGCGCGATCACTGCCCTGAGGAATGCCCAGAGCATGAAGGATGGGTCAAATGCAGAGGACAAATTCCCTACGGGACAATAAATATACTTAACTTAACCTTAAGGACTAAAGCAGGACAATCTCAAGACCATGTCAGCTGTGTATTACCAGAGGACAAATGTTCATTGCTTTACATGTAGACTGTATATTCAATGGCATTCTCATGTATTTTTAATACATTTTTGCTTTTTTATAATATAGTTTTTTACTTTTTATGCAGCTACAGCCACTCCAGGTCTAAACAAGACTCAGACAAAATCTTATGCAGGTCTACTTTTTTTTTCTTCAGCGAAATTTAAAGTTTATGATGTTGTTATAGTTTTCTCATGTTTAGTTTGTATTGCATCTACAACTTTAAACCAGGACTAAACCAGGTCTGAAGCAGGACTAAACCAGGTCCAAACAGAAGCCCACACAGAGCGGCTTTGAGCAGATCTGAACTTGACTCTTGCAGAGCAGAAAAAAACACTTCCTGGAACCACCTGATGTCAAAGGTCACATTCTTCGAAAACAGAAAACAGAGACAGACTGCAGAGCGACCCTGGAAAAGTCCTGGTTTGGTCCTGTTTGTAACCGTGTTTGGACTTGAACCATTTTTACATTTTTTCCAAGCCCATATAACAGGTTTTTGGGGTTTTCTTATGGAGCTCAGCAGATTAAAACTGACAATGAGAGGGTCTTAATTCAAAAATTTAAAGTTTAAAGGCATGTCACATTCTAAAGTGTGTTAACTTTGATCCATAATGCAATAGTTTTCAGTCCAGAAATGTTTAATTTCTGCAAAATTTTGCATCGTGGTTCCAGGAGGTTCATTGTAATAATGCTTCAGAGACAGATTTTAAATAAAACTCTCATCCGAAAGTCATTTCAGATTTAAAATTACTTTTGGATGAAAGTCGAAATGTCTTTATCTTTGAAAACGCTGTCCAGATGACAACTTTGAAGCCTTTCTACTGTAGATTACTCCTGGACGAATCAGGGATTACACCAACTAATCATATTCATCATATTTATCTTGGACGCCACATGAAAAAGCAAACGGACTGGGTAATTCAACTTTACAACCCAAGCTAAGGTAAGCTAACGTTAGCATCATTATGGCTAATCAGTGTGGTGATCAGTGTTTTGTTTATTTTCCCGCCTCAACGTGAGTTTAAGTGGCTTTTATGTCATTCAGTCATGTTGTTTCCTGACGTGCAGTCTTAGTTATTTTGTCTCATTTTCACAATGAATTGTGGTCCTTGTCATTCCCCAATCGGAGTCAGTGCTGAATTTGAGTCAAAGGTTGATGCCCTGAAGCTTCTGCGCAGGAGCATAAACATGTTTGACTACGGCAACACCTACAAGGACAAACAACATAGAATATGCTTTATTTATCATTTACTTTTAACTATGTTTGTTTTAGGTTACATATGAGCTTAACGTTTGTGAAAACACAATATTTAACTGTTAATAAACTTAAGCAAACAGCTTGAAGCAGTGAAACATCGATGCTCACTACTTTTCTAGATGCATTGTGGGACACTTTGAGTGCACTACTTTGTGACCTGCTGGACATTTGGACACCACTACACTACCCCTGTATAATGCACTAGTAGTTAGGGCGCACATTCTAGACTAAAGATGAGATTGAGACAAACTAGAGACTGTTCATTGAGACCGCATCAAGACCTTTGTTTTGTACAGTTTAGTGTACGGGCTGATTCCACATCCTGCATATCGCTGTGCTGTGCTGTGCTGTGCTGTGCTGGCGGCTGCGCAGCTCCACGACCTTCGCACCAATTGGGCAACCTTTCAAATGAATGAGGTATGTTCCACATCTCGCATATGCGCTGCGCAGGTCTGTGCCAACGCTGTCCGACAGATTTGCGGATCAACGGTAAATCTTCTGCGCCTAGGTCCGACCTGATCAAGTTCCACAGATCAGAGCGCACCAAACAGGAAACAGAACGTGAACTACGTCCACAATTTCAAAGTAAAAACACGTCGCACTGACTTTATTTTGATCACAGTACATGTATTTAATCTATAGCTAGTTGCTTTGCCAGTTAAACTCAGTCGGCTGTTAACTTTCACTTTATGTCACAGAAACACTGACGATTCACGTAATGCCTTTGCCCTCCGTGGGGGAGAGAAAACACATAAGCTCATGTGATGTGAGTTAAAGAGCATCCCATCAAACACAACCGTTTTTTTGCACTTCTGCTGCACAATAAAGAGCTATTTTGGCTTTAATTGCTCTTCCTCTCCTCGAGGCTTCACAGCCTGGCAGAGCGCAGCCCGGGGGGACAACATGCATCCAGTAGGAGAGGCTTTGCGCACGAAATCGGAGGTGTTCTGTGGTGCAGCACAGTGGACATGCAGGATGTGGAATTCCCGTGTCAGACTGCCACATTAAACAATATTCCTCAGTCCGCATAGATCTCATGAGTTCTCTTTATAGATCTGTGTGTATTGATATGTGGGTCAACACATATTGACCCTATTTTGTCCCGCCCACTTGGCTTGGAAATGCACTTCCTGTTTAGCTCTGTTAAGGTAGCTAACATGTTTGTTTGTCTGTCTTGTGGGGCAATTTTAATTAAATATAATGACAGTTAAATTAAACCCATTGACTAAAATCTACAGGCTAAATGCAGCTGTACAGGAAGTGCACATCCTAGAAAAGTAGGCGGGACAAAATAGGGTCAATACTGTAAGTCCGAGAGTGGTCAGTCCTGTGGTACAATCTAACCAGCGAACTGAAGTTACAGAAAGCAAAAGTGATGTTATTTCTGTCGATTGAACAAAGGTTTTACGTTTTTTCCACCCAGACTTACATTTTCTTTTTCTCTTGACTCTTCCAGGACGTCTGCAGTCTCTGATTCCACTTGTTCCACTTGAGTTTTTGGCAGCAGGCCTCACGTACGTATAGTTTTACAGTAAATGCATGTGTTTCAGTCTGCTATATGGAAAGTCTAGTCAGTTTAGCTCAGGCACATGGGTTTTCCTTCTCTCCCAGAATTCTAAAACTAAAATGACTCAGGGACAGTGGAGAGCTCCTACAGTCTGGTAAATCTTTGTCCAAAAGTCCACGAGGCTCATCTGCAGAGTTGAACGGCCTTGTTTTTGTCATGTGACCAGCCCTGGAGGTCAAAGGTGATGTCGCGGTGTCAGAGGCGCGTGATTGGTTAGTCAGCGCGTCACATGACTTTCACACAGGACGGTCTTTGTGTCTGCGGCCAAAAGAAGAAGTTCAGAATGAAGTTAAGCTCGGAGCGACACGAGTTCATGTTAATCATCTGTTTTTGACTGAACTGAACAAAGGAGTCAGTCAAGGTTTAATGAACATTGTTTACTTTGGCACTGATATTACAAAAAAGAACTGTTATTGTCATTGTCTACACATGTGCTAGGTGAGGAAAAAGTACAATCTAAATCAGGGGTCTCCAGCCTTTTTTGCCAGGAGAGCTACTTTTGCAATAGAAAACTGGTGGCGAGCTACTACTGTTAGCGATGACCAAAAATTGTTAATGGTTAAGAGGTCTATATGAAAATTGAGCCAATATCTATTTAGAAGTGGACACAATTAGGCATCTAAAGATACATTTGCGGTAGAAATAGGCATGTAATAAATAAAATATATGAATAATAAAGCGTAATGTGTACGTTTCTAAAATCCTCCCGGTGAGCTACTTGGAAGGTGGTGGCGAGCTACAGCTTGGAGACTTCTGATCTAAATGTTTCATAAAGCGTTGTTTAAACCTGTTCCTGTACACATCCATTTTCTTACGCTTTATCCGGAGTCGGGTTCGGAGGCAGCAGTCTGAGCAGGGAGTTCCAGACTTCCCTGTCCACACCACAATTCCCTCAGCTGCGACAGCAGAATCCCGAGGCTTTCCAGGACAGTCAAGAGACGTAGTTCCTCCAGTGTGTCCTAGGTCTTCCTCTGAGGTCTCCTTCCATTGGGACATGCCTGAAAAACCTCCCCAGGCATGCGCCAGGAGGCATCTGAAACAGATGCCTGATCCACCTGAGCTGGCTCTCTCGATGTGGAGGAGCAGCGACTCTACTCAAGTTCTTCCCGTGTGATTGAGCTTTCACCCTATCTCTGAAGGAGCGCCCAGCCACCCTGTGGAGAAAACTCATTTCGACCACTTGTATTCGCTATCGTGTTCTTTCGGTCATTACCCAAAGCTCATGACCATAGGTGAGGGTTGGAACATAGATTCCAAGCTCCTGTTCACTTACCTTGATATTATATGAGTGAATAAAGAAATGTTGCTCGTAAATAAATGCAGTTGTAATAAAGGCAATATTTTAGCCTGATGCATCAGTTGGTCTCATTTCTCTTTGTAGAAACCGTCTGATACTGCAGGTTTGTTCACTCCACAGTAATGCTGCATTCATGTGGACCTTGTTTATAGTTTTGAAGTGTTTCTGACAGATTGAACGCAGTTTATTAGCACAGAAACTTAAGTGAAGACAATATAAAAAAATATATTACAGCTCAGCTACACTGCAAAAACTATAGACTTGCTTAAAATGACTTGGAATCAGAATTTTAATCCAGATTTGAGATGTTTTAGCTGGTTAATATTTAATTGCTTATGTAATGTAGAATATTTCACAGATTTCAAGACATTTTTAACTGGTTATAAGAAAATGTGGCTTAAAATAAGAAGCAAGGTCTTGAAATCAATTTGAAACACTTTGAAACAAGAAAAATAATCAATGTCTCTACAATAAATCGAGGTTAAATTAGTCAAAATGCTTGAAATGTGGTTTAAATCTTCACATTACTTTTTGCATTGTATTTTGTAATTTTACTTTTTTTGTGTGTGTGTTCAAAGGCTTGGAGTTGCCCAATGTAATCAGAAATTTAAAATGAGCAGGCTAGTTTTTCATAGTTTTGTTAAATATATACACATTTATTCAAGTGGAGACAGCTACAATGCAGTAGGAAAAACTCTAAAGTTATAAGTAGCCTACACTAAATAAAACTAAGGAAAGTCCCTTTTATTGAGCTGATTCTGTCGGACTAAAGAAGGAGATGTTCCTCTTTTCGCTGAGTCAGTTTGTCCACTCGTCTGTGCTTTATATGTGACTTTTTATTTGTGTGTTTTTATGGGGAAACTCCTCTGATCCAGGGGGCCGTAATGAGCCGTTTCCATAGCGACGGGAGGAAACAGGAGCCAAAATGTCCGCTGCGCAGTGAGAGGTGACTCAGTGGCTTTTAAACTGTTTTTGGCAGAGTTTAATGAGCTGAGGAGAGGCCGACTCCAGGGCCAGCGCTGAGGTGGGGGGTGGGAGGGGGGCGAGAGGCAATCCCAAACAAACTCCTCGTCACCACGGAAACGGACCAAGCCATGCTGCGGCGTCGCTCTGGAAACAAAACCACATGTTCACTACTACAACAGTTTGTGAAGATAAGTACACGTGTATGCTCCTAAACACTCTGACTCAGGCAAAAGATAGGAACACCTGATTTCTTAGCTTCTTTTGTTTTGCTGAAATTTAATGAAGTAGCTTTCCTGTTGTCGCGGTAACAGTGCAGACTTTAGCTATCTTTTTGCTAACAGCATAGATTTAGGTCTTTTTACTGTTGCTCAACAAACAATTTACTCATTGAATGAATAAAAAACCTTAAAGATGGAGCAGTTGATTTTCACACTGTAAACACTAGAGCTGGGTATTGTCAAGAGCCTTCCGATACAATACATATCCCGATTCATGTTTATTCCAATACAATTTCCACAATATGATATGTATTAAGATATATTTTACAGACCAAAATGTAGAAAGAAAAAAGTAAAGTATTGAATACTACCTGTAAAAAAATTTTCAACGTGTTTTTGTGTACAAGACTCTTTCAAATCAATGTTAATAATGTAACTTTGGTTACGTAGAAAAACAAAATGCAGAAGTGTTGTATTTTCACACTGCTCTAAGTGTTAAGGCCAACGCACACCAGGACGCTCTGCCGCGCGGCAAATTGGGCGCCTTCGTTATTTCTATGAATGTACACACACCAGGCTCGCGGCGGTGATTCGGTTTTGTTTGTTTCCGACGCGGCGCCGCTCCAGGAAATGACCCTGCCGGCACCTGTAGTTTCTTCTTCTATGATTTAAATAAAGTAGGCTACAGTAGTTGACGGTTTTCACTTGTCGGCTCTATTCGTTAACAATGATAAACGAGGAATGCCTTTCATTATTTATGACAAAATTATCATATTACTCACCCTTACGACCGTTGAAAGTGCTGCATTTATCATACACTTTTTTAGCTGAAAATGCAAAGGTTACTAATTAAAAAACTAAAAAAGTTAGTTACTCCAACTTTAATGAGTTGAACTGTGTGATCCTGAAGTGTAAATTTGAATGTGAAGTAGTTGTTTGTATTTATTATAAGTCTGTTGCTGCTTTTTCCTAATTTAGTTGTTTTTTGACTTGAAAAATGTATTTATCTTCATTGACTTTCATGCTGAAATTTTTAGACTAAAATGCCCGTCTTTCCTCTTTGTGGACTTTATCTTTCCAAATTAAGAGACAGTCCTGCAGTCGGACTATAGGTGGCGCTCTGCCTCTGTCTTTAACATGATTTATGTTTCTGCTTGACCTGTTTCAGCTGAGACTTCTGCAGCTGACACTTCACAGATCCAAACACAGCTAATATTTGTGACTGTATTGACTATTTGTGCATTTTTTTTTCTGTTTTAATAACACGTTTTAGTCCAAATCCTTATTCTTGTGGATAAAGTTAAAACCTTAATTCCGACGCCACTGAAGCTCAAACATATGTCTCATCGTTAAATCTGACTCTGTTAATCTCACTCACAACAAATAACACCGGGATTATCTTTTCAGCTTCACAGATTAGAACAATAAGAGATTATCGTAATGAGACTGAATTATGTTTCTGAAAAAGTGATCAATACAAGTTAATTTAAGGCGAGACACTGAACGCAACCTATTCTGTTTGCTCTCTCAGTAAACAGTCTTTCATGTGGAAACAACACAATCATCCGGTCTGCTCCTCAAATTTATTTATTTCATTAGACTTGATTCATAGAGTTCAGTGGAACATTGTAAATTTAATGGCTGATAACTCAAAACACATCTTCCTTCAACCTTGAAAGTTGTTCCAAACTTACAACCTTGGACTAAACAAGAATTAGAAGTTTTTTTTGCAGAAGGATTTGTTCATATCTAAATTGGCTGAGTGCAGTTGTCTTGTTTTGGTTTAAAATACTACATCCTGTACATACAACGACTTCCTGTTCAATACTCTTCAATGAGGTTTTCACTACATCAGTTTAAAACTAATAAATCCTCTTTAGATCAGACAGTTGTGGTGAATGTTACAGAAAACATGTTAAAGACTTTACATATAGACCCGTTCAGAGCCTACGTCATTTGGGGGCGGAGCCGCACTGGTGCCCTCCGCAGAGTTTCCCCATAAGTTTCTATACAAAACGAGTAAGCTGTACTAACGATATTAAACGGTTAGAAAACTTAACAATGACTTCAAACGAAGCTCTGACCTCTTCCTAATGTGTTTCTTGGGTTTGCACCAGTGACACATTTTATAACTCGTGATTTTTTCGGGCTAACTAGCTAGCCGCTAAAATCTATAGAAAAAAATGAGGGATCACCATCAAAACAAATACATCGCCTCAGAGTCATGTAAGTATATCCTTGGAGTCTTTTATTCAATAATCTTCTGTAGAAATCAGCACAAAATAAGGCCACACAGGGGCAGTTTACTGTGAGTCTAATTCTCCACTGATAATTGATAAATAATTAACAACTTGCACAAAAATCTTAAGCAATGTCACGTTAACTCACCTCCTGTGCTTTTCTGCAAATTACGTCGTCAAACTCATCAAGGGATATGTATGATCAAAGCTTTTCTCTTCTGCACATGAGTTTTTCCCATCAAATATAAGTAAATATCAGGTGGCTGAATGTCGGGACACTTACTAACGTCATGCTAACATTCAGTAGATAACTGTACGTGGATCTGGAGTCGCTTGCTGTTCGTTAAATTGAGTTTTAAAGAGAGTTTTGCGCTTTTTAATGAAAATGCACCTGCATAGCTTGAAAAGCCTGAGACTGGGCACCACTCAGGGCTCCAGTTAGCGCACGCAGCCATCTTTGTTTACTAACAGTAAATGGGTCTATTAGAGGAATATTTCATCAGAGACACTTGTGTGTTTAAAAAGAGACATAATTGTGTCTAAATGCTAACGCTAACAGGAAATGGTTGTATAGATACAGTCGGCATCAAAGGCCACGCCCACTAACGGACCTCCGAGAGTGAATCAGAACAGCAGCTTTATCAGTCACTGCTCAAAAACTACAACAGCAAACATGGACTTTAGGAGATATATTGTGTCAGATACAGACATGAAGACATGAGGATAAATAAAGTGATTCAACCTTCCAAGTACGTAAATATATCTAGCAATGCAAACGGTAGCTGCGAGCTAAATGCTAACGTGATGCTAGCGCCGCCTAGCGTTTTTTAGCATCTTTTTAACTTATTGTTTACTTTTCTGACATAACAACATCTCAGTAACCTCCGTTTAAACCTGGCTGTAACTCGACTTTAATTAGTTGTGCTAAAATACATTTAATTCGCCAGAAAACGTCTTAAAAGAGGTAAACAGTTTAGCTTCCATTATGGTGAGGCAGGAGATGTTTTCCCCCTCGGCAACCAACAGTTGCTGTGACCACTGAGGGGAAAACAACAGTGATGACGCGTTGCCGACTGTATCTATGTACAGAAGTTAGCATTTTTGAACAATCGCAAGCTAACTGAAATTCCGTGCACACAGCCCATTTAAGCCTGACCCCCCCCCCAAGTTTTATGTCTTAAAAATGCATCAGAATGTTATTTGTATATCCAAAACATGAGCATGTTTCTACCTTTTTTGCGTGTTTATTATACACTATATATTTACACCAAAGCAGTAGAAGTGCTTAAGCAGCAGCACGTCGTACGCCAACACAGTCTAACAAGAAAGACGACACAAAAACAGCGTATTACGAGCACGATTTCAGACCATTTTTGCGTACTTATGTATGTTAAACCGTACATTTAGCATGAAATGAAAAAGCGTAAAAAATGACTTGAATTTTAGTTGAAGTCACATGGGGACATTTTCTTTAGGTGTAACAGGTAAGTTTAGAGATTAAGTTACTAAAATAGGTAGGTTTAGGTCTGGGGCTTGGGGCAGGTTAAGATTAGGATCAGGATTTGGTTAATATTCATAAAAAAGAACACTTCTTAACAACCACCATAAAAATGAAATGGGACTGCGACACGTACCATAATTACACAAAAAAGCCGTAAACTCGTGCTAATCATACGTAATGTCCTTTAATTTCGTGGTAAATGTACGCTTTTTGTGAGACTGAGCTCCATACAAACAGGAATCGCTCATAATAGAATCAAATTACACCAACAGTGTGAGGCGCACATCAGACAGATGTAAATACACTGTGCATTGACACATGTTTTGGTGGAGAATTTTTCTTTTGGATTTAATGGTTTAATGGCTAAGTTAAGTTTGGGGCTTGGAGATAATTAGTATTGGGATTTGGTTGATAATCATAAATAATATTTTTACATTCACCATAGAAATGCAATTGAGCAGCAACATGTATCAGACACACAAAAAAAAGGAGAATTTTCATTGTAAACATATTCAATTCAATTTATTTGTATAGCCCAAAATCACAACAGCAGTTATCTCAGAGGACTTCACATGATTGTTGATTTAGCAAACAAAATTGTCAGACAATCAAACAATGAAACATTTGGTCAGTACCAACAGAAACATTGGAAAATCAAAGCAGACATTAAAATGCAGGCAGATTGTTCAACAACAAATAGGCAAATGGATTATTGTCCCAGAGCATCCCCTGTCCTTAGACCCTCGCTCTCAGCAATAAAAAAAAAAAAAAAAAAAAAAACGGGGGGAAAAGAGAAACCTTGAAGAGAACCACAGTGAAAGAGGTGGCATATAACCTCGGGCTCACACTGCCTCCAGTCCAGATCCAGATCCGGATCTGTCTGGGTCCGGTTGTCACTCACACTGCCTCCAGAATATGCATGCGTATGTACGGACTCTGCTGGCCTCGCGAGAGCACGAGTTCACGGGGATTCACGCTCAACTTGGGAGTTTCAGGGAGTTGACGTGATCTCTGGCACATGGATATGTAAACAAGGAACACATGCGCAGAGTTTTGGGCTTATTTCACGTCACTTCATTTTCTGTTGGATTTTTCGACGCATAATGGTAAGTACGGGACGTTTATTACATCCTGTGCGTTCAATAGCCGTGTATTTGTCGAGCATTTTGACGTATTTGTTGTAGTAGCAGAAACGTAATGTTTTTACTTTAAAAACCACCAGATTCTCTTCACCCGCCCTCGCTTGGTTTCCTGTTTGTCGTGTCTTGTTTTCACAGCTTCACCAAAAAGGGTCCGGAGCGCTCCGGCAGTCCGGAAATAGTTCCTTAAAATGGAAACGATCCAGACGACCGGAGCAGAGCTGTGCATCTCGCCGGACCGGACGGATCGCGGTGTGAGAGCCTCTTATTACTTGTTAAGAAACGGAAAGCCTTCGTACGCCGGACCAGAGTACGGACTGGATCCAGTGTGAGCCCTGCGTACGGTCCATACTTATGACAGGGTGAAAAACTGGTTGTACATTTTTCTTGCGTTTATGTGGGTAAACTACACAAGGCACGGTGGCAGAGTGGACAGTGTTCTCGCCTCACAGCAAGAAGGTTGTGGGTTTGACTCCCTCATGACCGGAGACTTTTTAATGGAGTTTGCGTTCCTCCCCGTGTCTGGGTGGTTTCCTCCAGTTTAAATGGCAGGTTAGATAATGCTTAATGGTGGTCGGAGGTTGAGGAGCCAGTTGTTTAGACAAATCACTTTAGCTGAGTGAAGCACTTTGGAAAACATACTGTATGTCTGTGTCACTGTGCTTTATAAAGAAACTATTCAAGTTTCATATTGTTATCTAAACTTTTTATTTTCTTGCAATAAGACAGTTGCATCAGCTTATTACAACTGTCCTATTGCAGGAAAATAGAAAAATTAAGAATTAGACAGAATAAACGTATTTCACATTGATAGTTATACTTTTTTTTTATTCACTGTAGAGTTTCAAAAATAAAAAATCTAAAAAGGAGAATAACTTCTAAAATACCATGGAAATTCTCCTGAAGATAAACTGACTAAACATTATTCATTCTTTCCCTGTAACATGTTTGGAGGGAGGAGAGAACGGCCTGTTATGGTCAAAGTGCCACATTTTCCCCGCTCGGTCTGGAAACAGTGAACGCCTCATGACTTTTACAGGAAATGTTCCTCCAGCAAAGCTTCAGGGAGCAGAGAACAGAGTGTGTCAGTGAGAGGAGGGTTTTTCTGCTGAAACACACGAGAACAGTCTGAATGATACAGCCAAGTTAGACACAAAAACAACTATTAGAGTGCTATAAAGAATGTGGGATTGTTAAAACTCATCATATTTGTTCATTTTTTAAACTTACTCTAGCTTCTTTTCTTTAGTTTGAGGGTTAGACATTCTGCAGAATCCACTTTTTTTTTTTTGTATCACTGTTGCTAATCTTCACTCAAGACCCAGTCCTAAACTAAGCCGTAGAATTATGTCTAAACTTAGCTGAATAATTGTTGACTATTATAAGATAACAGTCACTAAAGCCAGTGAAAGGTGCTTATCTGACGTCACAGCGGCCTATTTTCCCCAAAACGCCTGACTAAAATCGTCTACAATTTCAAACTGAAACTGTTTCTGTTCATTTGAAGCTCCGACAAAAGTCTGGACACTTTGTGAAACTGAAACCCCGTAGTTGTAGCTTTTAAGAGGCTCTAAATATAAGACTTTGCACTAAATTTGACACTAAATTTACCATTTGGGGGCTTAAAAGTTAGTTTTGAGGACCTAAGAACAACTTTTTAGATGGAGCATATCGATGGAATTTCGGTCGACGTCACTTTCTGCTCTACTGCTCATGCTCCATGCAGAAAGAGACGTCTTCCATCAGGTTGACGAGGGAAACTTCTTTGATTAAAACACCAAAAAAGCATGAGACCTAGCTGTTTCAATCAGGTATGAACCGGTCTGACAGACGTCTGTCTCCTGAAGCTTGAGACAATGTTATTCCCTGAATGTATCTTTTAAGGGTCATGGGATCAAATTTTATTCACAAATGTTGATTTAGCAGCAGAGCTTTTGTTTTCTCACAGTGATAAACTCTTGTAGTTATCTGACAAAGGTGCTGGCTCGACTTGTTTCCACGGCTTGTGTCTATGAGCGGCGGCTCTTTCTGCGGTGCATGCACATCGACAGTGTTGATAAACAAAAAGTCCCTTTATAGGTGTTTTTAAGCTCAGAGTACAAGCTGTGTCTGATTAGACCCAGAAAGGCTGATTTCAGGCTAAATAAAGAACTACAAGGTTATTTTTATCTTTAACATTTTCAGGTGCGTAGTAGGGTTAGTTATAAACAAGTATATACAAATCAAGAAAAAATGGGAGGGCCATCAAAGTTAAAGGTGGTTTTACTGTAATGAGCCCATTTTCTCTAACAAGCTAAAACTGTTTCCAATTCAAACTGTTTTCCTTTGGAGCTCAAACTGGATTCTTTGCAAAGCTGAGGGTTTGAAGTTTTGGCTTCTGATTTACAATAAGACTTGGGAAGTTGACTTAACACAACAGTATGTTCAGTTGGTCATCACGGTGGCAGAGCGGATAGTGCGTGTTTCTCCTCGTGTCTGGGTGGTTTCCTCCGGGGACTCCAGTTTCCCCACCAACCAATAACCTGCAGGTCAGGGAACGCTTGGTGGTGGTCGGAGGTTTAGGCGACCTGCTTCTGCTGACCGACCTCAGGACTGCTGCCATCACTGAACGAGGAGGGGGTTAGTGTGTGAAGCACTTTGGAAGACATCAGTCTGTATAAATGTGCTATATAAATAAACCATTCATTATTGTTAAACAATGGAGATTTTAAATAGACAAAAACAAAAATAGCTGTAATTAAAGCATTTTCTGATGACACAGAGTCAAGAGTTACCAGTATTGACTCAACAGGTTATAAGTTTTGTTTTCTTTATTTTTTATTTTGCTTTGTCTAATGTATTCCTATGAAAGTTCTGCAAAACCGACAAGAAACATTTCTTATTATTTTCATGGTAACTGTAACTTCCCTCTTAGGTTTGTTGTAAGCGAAAACAAGCTCAAGGAAAGTCAACATTTATTTTCAGCCTGTGTTTTCGACCTACTTTTGTTTTATTCCAAACTTTACAGCGGATCTGTTTCTTGTGATATTTCTGTCATTTTCTGTCTCACTTTTGTTGTGTCTGAGGGTCAAACATCTGCGACTCCGAGTCTTTTCCCCAGTGAAGCGTTTCCACCTGTGAAAGGCCAATCAGAGCGCAGGGATTAACCGCGACGGCCAATCAGAGAGCAGAGACACAGCAGGGGGCGGGGCTCGGGGGCTTTTGTGTTTTAATTAAGACTAAACAACAGCAGCAGCAGATTGAGAAGCGAAGAGTCTGGAGCCGAGGAACAGGTTTGAGTCCAGGACTGAACCAGGTCTGAGAGTCTGGACTGAGTCTGGTCTGTCCATTTACACACATGCTTCCAGTCTGGACTAAACATGAAACCAGGGCAGTGTTGTTGTTCTGCAGCTTCACACATATGTCACGAAATAATAGATATAGAATGAAACACAGCTTGGTAATGCTGTCAAAATTCTACTAATAATAAATGAAAAAACAGGTTTCAGCTCAAAGCAAAACACTGCAGGATGAACAATCAAATGTAAATCTTCAGTGTAAAACCTGTAGTGTAGTTTACTCAGATAAAAGTAAGAAAAACAATGTTTCAAGTTTTTCATCTTGGCATTTCATACAGAAATGAAGCATTTAATATGAAAAAATTGACCAAATTGCATGTAACAGTCAACAAAGTCGTAAAAATGAACGAGCCAAGTTTAAACTTAATTTTATTGACTTACAATATTAGATACAAAAGTTCTTACTGATGATATTTAACTGATAAGCTCCGCCAGGTCATTGCAAGATTTTAATGTAACAAGCAGCAGATGTTAAATTTGTAATTTTTTTTGTTTTGAATTATCTAAAAAGTGGGCGGGAATAGGTGGTAGGTGAGGACTGGGCTTTTCTGAGCTGCAGGACAATACAAGATTACTCAAACATGCAGGAATCATTCTTAATAAGACTTTGGGTAAACTAATGATGAGAGAAGGCAGTTTTAACATAGTTTATTACTTAAAACAATACGTTTTGGTCTCCTTTAACAAATCCTTCTGCTAAACACTTTGAATCTTGTTCAGTCTGAGTTTATAAAGCTCAATCTGTGTAAGAGTGAAAGAGGTCCTCTCTTGACCAAATAACTGTCCATTTTGTGGCTACAAGCTCGACTGAAAAAGAAACAGATTTTGTTGTTTATTTAGTGCAAAGACATTAACTAAGTTACAAAAACAAGTTTTTACCTGTTTATAGAGGTTATGCACTGACATCATTTTATTCCAAAAATGCTTATCAACATTTAGAATGAGTGGCATTTCTTCAATGTATTTCTTTGTTGTCGTGGCAACAGCTTGTCTGCTAACAACAGTTGATGATTTAGGACATTTTAACTCCAACAAACGGACTCAAAAACATCTTTTTTAAGAAGAAAAAGATAATAAGTTCAACTGTGTGTGATTTCAATATCTGTCCTGTTGTTTATCTGCTTTGCTACAACTGTTGACTTGATTTTCTCTTTTTACATGTCAGTTACAAACCCAGTGCTCAGTAGACTTGTGGTGGGTTGAATTTGTTGTCAAACTGTAGTTTATTGTTTCTGTTTTCGCTGTTTATTGAACTCTTACAAGAGAAAATGTCCTTTCTCTCCAGTAACTCTCTCTCATCATGAATATTTAGAATGATGTCATGTCACCTGCAGAACCTCTATTGTTGATCAAAAAGTTGAACAGTGCACCTTTAAACTGATCATACTGACAACCTTGTGAGGGAAAATGCTTTTTGAGAAAACACAATGTTACAATGAATTTTATGAATGAAGTGATTAAATTGTGCAGTTTTCTGATGAACGTTCAAAAATGCTTTTCAAAACCTGATCCCCTCAGAAGATAAGCAAGTCAGGGCCTGGTTAGTGCTTGGATGGGAGACCGCTGGAACACGTGCAACAGTGCAAACAAGAGTGGACTGTCGTTGTGTCCTTGGGCAAGACACTAAACCCACATTGTGTCTGTGTACACTTTGTGAGTGGATCTTAGATTGTAAAGGGATTTGAGTGCCTCCAAAAGGTAGAAAAGCACTATAAAAATCTTGTCTTTCCATAAAAGGCTGTGCACAATTCTTATTCTGAAAATGTAAACAAACAGAACTATTTCATTCTAAACTTTCAGCAGCGGTCCAACGTGTCTCGCTCTCTTGCCTATGTAAACCAAACCATGCCTTTAAGACAAACAGTAACTACTACTCACACTCATAACAAGCACACACTGTTTGTTTTATTATTTAACAAAGACAAGACACTGCAAACTCATTTTTTAACATAATTATGCTTTATTTCGCATTACAGTATTTCTTTAGTCATGCAAAAAGTGACTTACTACAAAACAAAAATATGAATACAATGCTTTTATTAATAGATTCTTGCAGGTGTTCATGATCGTTTCTTCTCCTTTCACATGGACTGGAGCCTCAACACTTGCACCTTTATCCCACTGCACCTGTTAGTTCATTAATTGGTATTTGTCACAATTTATTTTACGTTACAACATTTTGCAAAAGTTTCTCCACAGTTCAGTGCAACATTACGCACAGCACAAATGAAAATGTTGATATAACAGGGCACATACAGTCCTGTTTACTCTTGAGGTAAAGTTTAAATAACTCTAGTCAGTGTTGAATTTACTCTATTGTGAGTTATTACAGCTCAAGAGTCAATTCAACTCTGCAGAGAACAGAAGCGTACGTGCTCTCGAAGTCATAAATCAACACGTGTAAATGACAAAAAAAAACGATGTCGCACTGAAAAGTTGTTATTGGCAAGTTTAACCCAAAGACAGGAACAATAGATATAGATTATTAAGCGTTTGCTCATGTGCAAAATACGTTAAAGAGAGCAAAAACCTGACACAGCTTACATTTTGCTCTCGTGTAAAAATGCAAAATTATGCATATACAGTACATTGTGTATTGTGTAAGAAGTGATTATTAGTAAATTGATTGCAAAAATCTCACAAAAAACACATTGCATTCATTTGAATTAAATCAGTTTCTGTTTTTACAAGAAAAGTTTATGTTTTAATGTGTAAAGTTTTTGTTTTTACAAGTAAAATAATTCCTATTTATATGACAAAAGTTTCAGTTTTAATGACTAAAGTTTCTATTTTGACGGGAAAAGTTTTGTAAAAGTGAGATCTGCTCATTCAGCTCCAAACTTGATCTAGTGAAAATGTCTGTGTTATTCCATTTAATTTTTATTTTAAATTGGGCTTAAGGCATTGGGAGATTTTGTTATCTTTGACTTCAATAGATGACAAGCTTGTCAAATAGGCCTGTGCAAAGACATTTTAAGTAACTGTGTTTGTTTGGACGTAAAGAGAAGTCTGACCTACTGGACACTTGCTATAGTGTGTCTTTCATGTGTCTTTTAGGGGTATTTTATCCTTGCTCATATATTTTCATTTAGATCCATTGCATTGTATTGTTTTAATATATTTCATGTCAAAAAAAAAATGCCCCTTAACATGTAAAATGAGCTGCAAATTGCAATACAATAATTGTAATTGTACCTGTCTTTTAAATCTTCAATCATCCCAAGTACCCCCTAGCAAATGGTCGAGTACCGCCTGGGGTTCACGTACCCCTGGTTGGAAAACACTGGGCTATAGCCATGTTTCACCCAAATCAACTCAGCCAGTGGTCTGCTCCATTTATAAGGTGATGCATCTGAAATGCACCAGGCAGGACGTGTAGTGACACAAGAAACAATCAGGAAGATTCTTCAGATATTGGATGGTTAGTGTCTGGTCAAACGTGAGCTGGTTGCCATGGTAATGCTGTTGCTGAACGAGCCTAAGCTGTTATATTTTTTACTCTAGCCTTTACCCAAACCTTTCCCTACCTTACCCATTATCCAAACAGTGTACCTGTTCTCCTTAACTTTATCACTGTCACTCTGGACCAGAATATCGAGCGTTCATCACATTGGATCCTCATGGTGTACATTTGTGTCACAGGAATCACCTTGAAGATAAGCAACTTAGGGCCTGGTTAGTACTTGGATGAGAGACCGCTGGAACATCAGGTGGCACAGTAAGGCGACAAAAAAGTGGATTGTCATGTTCTTGGGCAAGACACTTAACTCGCATTGCCTCAAGCTGTTACACTGGGTGAGTGGATACTAGATTGTAAAGCGGTTTGAGTGCCTGGAAAAGTAGAAAAGCGCTATATAAATAAATTATTTTACCATTTACCTTCACTGTCACGTTTATGGCAGGACTAGGGTCAGGAACTTTATACATAAAAACAGAAAACTTTTCACAATAAAACAGAAACTTTCCTCCTAAAAACAGAAACTGATTTACTTCAAATGATTGCAATAAGTTTTCATATGCATGTGTTTTTTTGTGAGATTTTTGCACTCAATTAACTAGGAAGCACTTCTATCATGTTACAGCAGATTTGCACAACTTTTCTCACTAAAACAGATTATTTTTATTCAAATGAATGCATTACATTGCCATACATGCATATACATATTTTCTTTTTATATTCACAGTTTTGCACCTTGCTTGTTAAATGAGGCTTGTTATATTTACACACAGAGAGAAAGAGCTTTTGCATGTTAGCTTCCTGTATAATTTGCATATTCCTCCCAAAGACAGAGCAAACAGCTGAGTCAGACTGTCCACAGTTTGAAGCCAAGTGCAAACCCATTGTAAATATCACCCTGTTCAAAACGTGTTTGAAATTAGTCACTTCATTTGTTCAGGAACTTAACACAAATGTTTGAAATTAGTCACTTACAGTATAGGCCACGTCCACACTCTGGGTTCAACAGTGTTTCCAACATGGTTTGATTGATTCACCGCAACAACACTGGGACTAAACAAAGACAAGAGATAAAAAAAAGTTTTTTGTTGACTTTCCAAAATGTGACTGATTAACATGGTTTTCTTGCCCTGGTCTTTGTGGAGAAAATAATTATTCCAAGATAAAGAATTCAAAACATTTCACATTCAGGCATGTCCAACCTGTGGCCCAGGAGCAAATGCACCCTCAGACCTGGCCCAAACAGCATAAAGTAAAAAAAAATCTACCTCTTTAAAGTCAGTGTCATGTCATATTGGTGGTTTTAAGCCTGAATAAATGTCTTGTGACTCATTTTAACTTGAAATTTTTATTGCATTTTCACTTTTTTGTGGCTCAGATCGGCCATAATCCATTTAGTGAATGTTTCAACTTAACAGCTCTTGATCCCAAAAGTTTGGCCACTGCTTTAAGTAGCGATGTTTTCAGTTACTTTGTTGAGACAGTCCTATCCACAGGTCAGTTTGTTTAGCCATTGTTTATAAGCCTGATTTTTTTTCTACAGACCCCTTCACTTTGCATTGGTAGCTAAGCTAGCAAAAGTTTATATTTTAAAACCTTTACTTCAGGGACTTGTGAGGTTAGGATTAGGCTAAATTAATTTGGTTAAGTTTAAGGATTTGGGAAAGGCATGCTAACTAGGTAGCGTTGGGGAAACTAAAGACGCTGTTTATAAGATAATAATTATAATGATGCATTGGATTTATGCAATGCTTTTCAAGACACTTCACATTTGTATTATTCATTCATTTCATATTGGGTGGTGGTAAGCTACTATTGTATCTACAGCTGCCCTGGGCCAGACTGGCAGAAAAGAGGCATCTAGGCTCTATAGCATTGGATGCACTATGAGCAATTTTGGAAATACTGCACATGCTTCACTACTACTAAAGCAGTTTTTTTTTTTATTCTGAAATCTTCCAATTGAAAATGTTGATTTTCTAGCGTAATATTTTGAATCCATATTTTTAGTATTTAGTAGTGTTTAGCTAATTTTCAAATGTGCAAACAGCGTCAAAAAAATACTGTGTTCAATGGAGCAAGAGAAAGCCTCTGTTTGGATAAGAAGTTCCAGTAGAAAACATGTTCAGTGTGTGTGTGTTGTGAGCGCAGCAGCTGAGGAGGGCGACAGGTGAAAACTCAGGACCAGAACTGGACCAGGTCTACAGGGAGGTCTGACCTGGTCTACAAACAGTCTTTACTCTGGGAGTCCTGGCTGACCTCTGACCCTCAGTTTCACACCTCACACACGGAGAATCCCACTGACCTAAAGCACTGCAGTCTTATTGAACCTCCTCATTGATATTAACACATTAAAGGTTTTGTTTGTTCACTAAAATCTTACCCACATTTCATTTGGTTTCATTCATAAACGTTTGAGTAATTCTACTTTTGAAACTTGGATTTAGACCATATAAGAACCACAGAATTCTGACTTGCTTTTGCTCAGTTTGAAGAATACAGACAAGAAAAGTTCAGATGTGTAAACTCTGGGGCTAAAATGAAACGTCCGAATCACTTTGACCCCAGTCTGACCCGAGCTCTGACCTCTGACCCTGGACAGCTGATGAAGTCACACCTGAAGAGTTCAATGAGCCTGGGAAAAGATCTGCTGCAAGCGTCAAAAACAACAAGAGTCAGAGGAGCAGCAAGGAGAAGAGGAGAGGAGAAGAGGAGAGAAGAGGAGCAGAGAGAGGAGGAGAGGAGAAGAGAGAAGTGAGGAGGAGAGGTGAAGAGCGGAGGAGGGGAGAGAAGTGAGGAGGAGAAGAGAGGAGAAGAGAGGAGAGAAGAGGAGAGAAGTGAGGAGGAGAGGGGAGGAGAGAGGAGGAGAGAGGAGAAGAGAGGAGAGAGGAGGAGAGAAGAGGAGAGAAGAGAGGAGAAGAGGAGAGAGGAGGAGAGAAGAGGAGAGAAGAGAGGAGGAGAGAGAGAGAAAGGAGAGAAGAGGAGAAGAGAGGAGAAAGAGAGGAGAAGAGGAGGGAGAGGGGAGAGGAGGAGAGAGAGAGAGGAGGAGAGAAGAGAGGAGGAGAGAAGAGAGAAAAGGAGAGAAGATGAAAGGAGGAGAAGAGAGGAGAGAAGAGGAGAAGAGAGAAGTGAGGAGGAGAGGAGAAGAGTGGAGGAGGGGAGAGAAGTGAGGAGGAGAGGAGAAGAGAGGAGAGAAGAGGAGAGAAGAGAGGAGGAGAGAGGAGGAGAGGGGAGAGGAGGAAAGAAGAGAGGAGGAGAGGAGAGAAGAGGAGAAGAGAAGAGAGAAGACAGGAGCAGCAAGAAGAAGACAGGAAAAGAGAAGAGAAAATAGGAGACGACAAGAGAAGACAGCAGAAAACAGGAGCAGGAGAAAAGAGAAGAAGACAGGGGAAGAGAAGACAAAAGAAGACAGAAGACAGGAGAAGATGAAAGAAGACAGGAGCAGAATAAAGAAGACAGGAGCAGACATAAAAAGCCAAAGAAAGACAAGAGCAGACAGGAAAAGACAAAAGAAGACAGGAGAAGACATGAGCAGGCAGAAAACAGGAGAAGACAAATGAAGAGAAGAGAAGACAGGAGCAGATAAAAGAAGAAGACAGGAGCAGGCAGGAGAAGACTGTAGAAGACAGGAGAGGACAGGAGCAGTCAGAAACAGATACAGGTCAGTAGATTTTACAACAGCCCAGTTTGTTTCGGTCTGGTTCCCACAGAGTTCCCACAGATTGTGACGACCATAAACCCGGCTCAGACCTCCCAAACCCAGGTTTAGTCTCTGTTTAGTCCCTGATTCAGTCCCTGGTTCAGACTCGGGTCAGACATTCCCGCTCACACTCAGACCGATGAGTCTGGTTCAGTCTGGACAGTCTGGAGAGATCCTGGTCTAGACTGCAGGAATGTGAGAAAACACTGAGGAAAACTGAGACGGACTGAACCAGGGCAGACTGAAACCAGATATGTCAGCTCTAAAGAAGAAGTACAGTATTAGATCAGTGTCTTTACAGCACAAAAGCATCCTATTGTTGTTTTTGATATTTTCTTCCACATTGCTTCCTGTGAACAGTCTCATCCACACTGACAACAGAAAAGTCCAGGTTTAGATGGAGGCTAAATCTTTAAAGCGGTCTTTGGACATTTAAACATTTAAAATTTTATTTCTAGACAACAATCTCAAACTTCAAACTGTGGCATGTGTACTGGTGGTGTGCAGGTTGCCTCAGGTGGTACTTTAGGCTCTCTGCAGTGGAACTACAAATGTTATGTTTTTGTTCTCTGGATTAATCATCGTGAAGAACTGTCTTAAATATACTGTATGGTTTTTTTCTGACTTATAATCTTATTTTAAACCATGTGAGCACTAACTTAGGTCTGATATTCCATTTTAGATCTGGTAGTTAAATATTATAGTGATACTTGTGTGATATTGTCTTTATTGTCAAAAGAGCTGCCGCGGATTGGCACAAGTCGTAGAGACAAGTTGAGTCAGCGCTGTTGTCAGATAACTACAAGAGTTTATCACTGAAGACAAAAGTTGTTGCTGCCAAATCTACATAAAAGTTACATTCAGGTGAGTGAAAAAACGTAGAGAAAAACATTCATGCTTCAGGAGCCAGACGTCAGCTTCTCCAGCCAACCTGATGGACAGCGGCTCTTTCTGCATGGAGCATGTAGAGCGGACAGGTCAACCGATAATCCCTCTAGTCCAAGTGGTTTCTGGACAATGACACGCCTTATCCAGGTAACAGAGACGTTGCTACAGGATAGCTTAACCAGTCAACTGGGGCCCCCTAAGACAAAAGGGCCCCCACCAGAGCTGAGCTACATGTTATATGTTACAAACACTAGCTACTATGCTAATGTTTATTTGCTGCTCTGCATTGCCTTTGGCCTGTTACTCACTTCACCAGTAACTGTTGCCTCTGGGGAGAGAACTTCTCTGCACTTAAATTTATAAAAGCGTACCTCAGATCAACAGTGTGTCAAGAGAGACTAGCCTTGCTCTTATATCGATAAACACAAAGTGAGAAGGTCTTTGGATCTGGACAGTCTTGTAACAGCTTTGAGGCCAACTTGTAAGCAACAATGGCAGAGACCACTATTTTGTTTTGTTTTTTTAATGCACAATGTTTTGGTTTGTTGTTTGTTAATACTTATGGTTAAATATATTTAGTGGTACTTGTTTCATGAGCTAAGAGTTTTTTTTTACAATTTCAACAGTTTTTTCATTGCTTCTACAATTTAAATTAAAACTATTTAATACGTTTTGTTACAATAGATTAGTAATTACTGTGCTTTTATCGGGCAGGAGGGGCCCCAATTATTTTTCACCTGGGGCCCCATGATACCTTCCAACGCCACTGCCAGGTTATATGGATTACTGGCGAGCAATACTTTTTCTAGAAGACAACATAATAGTATGTTGTAGTCTTGTTTTTAACACAATACTTTTTCAAAGCCCTTAACTGCACAAAGAGTAAGGTCAAAACATCTGGAAGAAAACAACAAAGTATTTTATAATTATGTTTTGACTTGACTAGTTGCTGCTAGTCTGGAATGATTAAACTGTTTTTGTTTTCAAGAGAGCTTAAACTCATCATTGTGAATAATTACCCAGAATGCATCAGGTAAGTGAGCAAACACATGAACCGCTGCAGATTCTTTAAAGCTGATCCGTGGATTAAACCTGGACTGTCAAACTCGTGCCTCTTGAGTCATTTTCTCAGCTGATTTTCCTTCTATTCATCAGACCACATTCTTCACATCCTCTGACTGCGGCCATAGACTGTACTGCCCTCCCTCCCTCTCTTCTCTCTTTCTCTCTCTCTCTCTCTCTCCCTCTTTCACTCTCTCTTTCCTCTCTCTCTCTTTTCTCTTCTTTCTCTCTCTTCTCTCATTCCTCCTCTTTTCTCACTCCCTTTCTCTCTCTCCTTCTCTCTTCTCCTCCTTTCTTCTCCCTCCTTCTCTCTCTCTCTCTTTTCTCTCTCTCTCCTCCCTCCTCTCTCCTCTCCTTCTCTCTCTCTCTCTCCTTCCTCTCTCTCCTTCCCTCTCTCTCCTTCTCTCCCTCCCTCTCTTCTCTCTCCCTCCTTCTCTCTCCTCTCTCTCTGCCCTCCTCCCTCTCTTCTCTCCCTCCCTCTCTCTTTTTCTCTCTCCTCTGTCCCTATCTCTCTTCTCTCTCCCTCTCTCTCTCCTCCCTTCTCTCCCCCTCTCTTCTCTCTCTCTCCTCTCTCTCTCCCTCCCTCTCTTCTCCCTCCCTCCCTCTCCTCTCTCTCTTCTCTCTGTCCCTCCCTCTCTTCTCTCCCTCCCTCTCTCTTTTTCTCTCTCCTCTGTCCCTATCCCCCCCTCTCTCTCTTCTCTCCCTCCCTCTCCTCTCTCTCTCTTCTCTTCTCCCTCTCTTCTCTCTCTCTCCTCTCTCTCTCTCTCTTCATATGGCTCATGTTTTCCTTGTGTTTACAGCTTCTTCTGCCCCTCCTCTCTTTTCCCCTCGTGTCTCGTCTCGTAGTAGTTTTTTTCGCTCCTTCTTTGGGCGAGTTACAACCCCGGCTCCAGACTGAGGTGTTTTCTGCAGACGGGAAAAGAGGGAAAGTTCCGGGACACGTGTTGTGACTCACCGAAGCCTCAGACCTGGGACCAGACTCGGGATCAGACACTAGACTCACGGGAAACAAACTGGGACCAGACAGAATCAAACACAAACTGTTTATGTCTTTACTGTCTGAGATTATGTTTACGGCTTTGAATTGAGTCACCAGTCTGCACGCCAAAAGAGACGACCTTTGACCTCTCTGCAGACCTAACTCTGAGCCAGGATCCATGTTCACAACCTCGGACTGTTTAAATTCTGGGGAAAAACAAAAACAGGGAGAACATTCAAGACCAAGGGTGTCGAACTGTTCCTTTAAAAACAGCAGAATAAAGAGGAATGAAATCAGGCCAAATCATTACCAAACATTAGCTAGAGATTATAATATTATAAGCAAAAGTTTGCAGATTCCACTGAACAAATAGTAGTAATTGTAGTTATTTGACAGCAGCACTGGCTAGTGTTGCTGCTACAGTGTCAATCAGCCACTGCTCTGGCTGTATGCACATCTCTCTGTACCTTAAACCTAGAAGTGCTTTTCACAACTTTCAGAAGCCAGCACGAGTTAAGCTGTGTCGGTAAACAAAAGGTAGTTCCATCTGATGTTTCCCCTACACAACATCACTTTGCATAACTTATTTTCATATTCAGACAACTTTTTAGTGAGTTGATTTACCTTTTTTGACATGTTTCATCTGCTAGCAGTGAGCTCCTTAATCCAAAAAGGTAAATACAACTCACTAAAAGTTGTCTGAAAGAAGAAATAAGTTACTGCTAATACTAGTGAAGACAAGATGAACATCGTAAAAGAAACATCGGTTTGAATTGACAGCATGCAAATGTTTGTATTTTATCATATTTACTTCTGGCGTTAGGTGAAGTTTTTTTGTTTAAGCTTAGGTGCATATGGTCCTGGCATAAATGGGTTAGAAAAACAGCTGCCCACATGCTAAAGACAAGCACACTGCCCTGGGTCACACTGTGCAGGATGAGTGTTTTTTATTAGTATTGGCAATTTTCCTGGAGTCATTTTAAACTATTAGCAATATTTCATAACTTACCATCACTCATAATCTTTTTCATTTATTCATTTTTTAAGTTAAGCTTTTAGTTAATGTTTCAAGTATTGCTATACAGCAGCAACTGGTTTTACATTTTTGCAAAGTGAAAGCAATACAACATTGATAATTCTCTTTTTAACTGTATTTTTACCGTTAGCTGCTGATTTTGTGCAGCACTTAAAATGCTTTTGTTTGTAAAATATGCTTTATAATAATGAATTTAGCAGTACAGTTCTACATTGTATTTCAGTGTGCTCAAAAACAATCCATTATAGCTCCATGATCGCCGTCCAGACTAAAATACACTAAATCAGCCGCAGCATGTTCAGACTGTGATGTAACGTCTGTTTGTGAGCGGGATCCTCCTGGACTCTGCCTCGGTCTGGGTCTGGTCTGGCTTCAGTCCTGGTCTGGTACAGAGTCTGGTTCATAGTCTGGGTCGGATCTTTTCCTGTCTGTGTCTGTGCTGAGTCTGTTCTGGCTCTGATCCTGGTCTAGTTTCTGCCTGAATCATTGTTTCTTCCATCTGAGCTTATAAAACTTTCCTCTCCTCTCTCTCTCTCTCTCTCTCTCTCTTGTTACTCTCTCTTTCGCTTTCTTTCTCTTGATGTCTATCTGTCTCTCTCCTTCTTTCTTTCTTTTTTCCATTTTCTGCTTCTCTCTCTTATTACTCTTTCTGTCTCTCTCTCTCCTCTCGTGTTACTTTCTTACCCCCTCTTTCTATTTTGATATAGATCTGTTCTCTCTCTGCCTCTTCTCTCTCTTTTCTCGGTTTCTCCTCTTCTATATTCTCTCTTGCTCACTCTCTTTCTCTCTCTTTTCCTCTTCTCTCTCGTTCTCTCGGTCTCCTTCTCT